>JAUYWG010000039.1:12594529-12619140 GCA_034779775.1 Enteromius afrohamiltoni | reverse complement strand
CTAATAAAGCACATATATATTTATTTATGGATATTTGATCAAGTTCATTAAATTAATAAATGGTTGAATTGCGCATCACAGTGTACAGCATTATACCGTGTTTCCATAGGAAATGCATAGTTCTGCACTAATTAGTAATCTACCAACACAGACATGGTAATCCTGTGAATCTTGTGAATAATATATGACAGAATCTTCAGATAAGGCATAATAATTATTCAACACTTCTTGTCCCAGCATGCACCCAACATGACCCATAGGTGGCTTGTTCCTTGTCAATGCATAAGTATACATTCATGTTTGTCCAGACATGCAATATAGAAGTGTCTTTAAGAATTAGATAGCTGCGTTTTACATTTACACTTCTGATACATAAGTTACCATGATCAAAGCAACCAGATCCAGTAGAGTGAAAAGCAATCCTTAAATGGCAGGTGATTATGTAAAGGTCATATTTTTTGCAATTTGCAGCTCTTGGTAAAAGAGGAATGACACACATATGGTTACATGGAAGTAAAGAACATGTGGTGACCTATCTAAAATGCTTTGTTTGTTCCTCTTGTTCACCTTTTGAAAACCACAAATAACATAGAAGCTGCCATGAATGTTTGTACAATGTCTCATCAGTAGAAAAGAAATAAATGAATTTTCTAACAGAGCTGAATGCAAAAATGAAAGGAAGGGGATTCAGAATATGATTATTATGTTAATAAATGCAGTCTCAAAAAAGAATCTTATTTTAAGACAGTTTGATATTTTAGCAATATCTAAACAATCTTATCTTGCTTTGTTACTTCAAAATGTCTAATAGATATAGTATGCTTAAAAAGGCTGCTGTGTGGTAACTAAAATATGTATTATGTATTAATATTATGCATTTATACTCAGTAACATTGTCTACAGTAAAGTTCTTAATAGGAACCCTTTTAAAAATTCATAGGCATTCTTTTCATAAGAAGCAATTCTTGTCATTAGGAAAATGGGTGTTTTATTCAAAGGCAAGTTCACAGAGCAGAAAACATGCTTTTTGTGTCATTTAAACATCAGTGAAGACTGTGCTGCAGCAACCGTGTTGGAAGTTGCAGTTTTGTGTCTTGCTTTGAGGTTTTCTTCTGCATGAGAAAACTCCCCCGCTGGAAAAATTAATTCCTCTTTCTAAACCAGAAAGAGTCTTCAGACCTTCAGTCACACAGTCTACGGTGTAATGAGGACGCAAGGTCATTTTTGATGACGAAGCCATCAACCCACGTTCCATTAGAGTTACTGCTCGAGGTGATGATGATGGAAAACATCAAAACCCACAGATACCAATAACTCCTGACTTAATGAACCTCAGGTGCAGGTTCGACTCTTCACAGCCTCCATTTAAATCCCAGCGTTTGTAATACAAAAAAGATATATTTTAAGTTAAATGATGAGTTCACACAAAAATCTAAAAAAAATGTCCTAAACCTGTATGACATTCATTGTTCACAAAAGTAGACATTTTAAATGCGTGGTTTATGTTCTCTGTGTAATTACAATTACGGAGGCTGTAGCTTTTAAGTTTTGAAAAGAACCATAATATAAGTCTGTATGACTCATGCTCTACATTTTTAAGTCTTTCAAAAGTCATACGATGGCATTGTGTGATGAACAAACCTAAATTATTCACTGATCATTTTCCGGTGGTCTGTTGGAAATGGATCAGTGAGTCAGTGGGTTGCACTTGACAGGACCAAAGGTCTGAATAAACAGATTAATTGAAAAAAACCTGATTCAAAAGAACAATTAGTTCATGAATAGGATATCTAGTTTTTCTATGAATTCTAAAGAACATGTCATTTAGAGATTAGATGGATATACCAATTTAATGCATATTAAATGTCTTTTTGACATAAGACTTTAATGATCATTTGTGTTTTTGTATATTTCATAGTCAAAAAAGCTATTTATAAATTCAGCTTTGTCTTTCACAGAAATAATAAAAGCATATGAGTTTGAAAGAGGGTGAGTAAATGACAAAATATGTCTTTAATAGATGCAGGCCCCAGTCCAAAAAGGATTGGTTGCACTAGGGGGCACTATTGATGCACCCAGTATTGCTTATCATCCCCTCTCTACTGGGGGGAAACACCCCTTTTCATCTCCAACTAAGCTTTAATATCTTATTTGATAATGTGTGAGTGTTAATTTGAGAAAGACACACACGGACACTCTATCCTCAGCAGGTTTGATGATGACATCAATCTTCATGCACTATTTATATTCAGTACTGTCATTCCAGTCGTTCTGATGAAACATTTCACATAAAACAAAATATGTGTGAGTGCTTGTCTTCAGTGTGAGTTACAGTGAATGTGGGTCTTTGTTTTATGAAGTTGTTCGGTGCCTTCTATTAGACTGCAAAATAATGCTAGCCCTGTTTAAGAAAACATCTAAATATTTTTCTGTACAATGGAACGAGTTCACTCATCTCAGATTGTGCACCAACCTTTGTATAATAGGCCAGTGACCCAATTCTCACCCTGTTCTAATGGCTAGCCATTTCTCTTTTGTTGTCATGCTCACTTCATAAGAGAAAAAAGACCTCATGAATGCTCTCTGCCCCAAGTGCCTTGGTGCAGGAGGAGCTGTTGACATGCCATCACTATGGTAAAGAACTCCCAGCAACAACAAAGCTATCGTGGCCACCACAGATATCCCTGGTGACTTTAAGAGATACCAACTTGGAGCAAAAAAGTCTCATTTTTTTCAGGAGGAGCAGGGCGTTGGTGCATGTCTGTTTCTGTGATAACAAGACATAAAAATATAATAAAACAAACAGGAGATGCTCTCACACCAATTTTGAGAGCTCCATCCTTTGATGAGGATGTCACGCTCAAGTTTTCAAACGATCGTGTCAGCTACAAGAGCCTCTGTGCTTCCTGTGGTGTCACTCAGAAGTGATGTGAACTCATCTAATTTGACAGGAGCTTTTCATTGATGCTGTTGCCTCCCCTGATGTGAAGAAAGTAATGATTTAAGCTTATAGTACACTTAGTTCCGGTCTTATCTGATTGGCCAAGAATAGCTTCCCAAGAGCGCTAATGTTTAATATTGCAGTTTAATTTATTTGTTCTCTTGTAGGCTGTATGACTGAGTTTGCTTGCCTTTTTTTTGGTTCCAGACAGATTGTTAGTCTGTGCATTAGAGGTGTGGATTTTTTCAATTACTCGTTCTGCAAGTTATGTTGGTGCACCAGTAGGTAACACCAAAAGTGAGTCTTTAAAAGTGAACCTTTTAACCATTTGTTCAACTGATTCATTTGAAAATGCTGATTCACTCAAGAATGTAACAGGTAAAGGGCTGCATCCAAATATGGATACTTCCCAACTATAGTGTAAAATATGCAGGTGCTGGTCATATAATTAGAATATCTTCAAAAAGTTGATTTATTTTACTAATTCCATTCAAGAAGAAAACAATTGCATAATGTATACATTCAGTCCACACAGACTGATATATTTCAATTTCTTTTAATTAGTATTATTAAACAATAGATACAACTAATAAAAAAAAACAAATTCAGTATCTCAGAAAATGTAAATATTGTGAAAAGGTTCAGTATTGAAGACACCTGGTGCCACAGTCTAATCAGCAAATTAACTCTAAACACCTGCAAAGGCCCTTAAATGGTCTCCCAGTATAGTTTTGAAGGCTACACAATCATGGGGAAGACTGCTGTTGTCCAAAAGATGACTACTGGCACCTTGCACAAGGAGGGCAAGACACGAAAGGTCATTGCAAAAGAGGCTGGCTGTTCACAGAGCTCTGTGTCCACGCACATTAATAGAGAGGTGAGGGGAAGGAAAAGATGTGGTAGAAGAAGGTGTACAAGCAATAGGGACAACTGCACCCTGGAGAGAACAAAACATATTAAAAAATGTGGGGGAGATTCACAAAGAGTGGACTGCAGAACCACCACGTACAGACGTATGCCAGACATGGGTTTCAGCTGTCACATTAATTGTGTCAATCCACTCTTGAACAACAGACAGCGCCAGAAGCGTCTCGCCTGGGCTAAAGACAATAAGGACTGGACTTCTGCCGAGTGGTACAAAGTTATGTTCTCTGATGAAAGTAAATTTTGCATTTCCTTTGGAAATTATGGTCCCAGAGTCTGGACCCAGGTCCAAAGTCAATGTAGCTCTTTACCAGGACGTTTTAGAGCACTTCATGGATCCTGCTGACCAGCTTTATGCAGATTTCATTTTCCAACAGAACTTGGCGAATCGGGATCGGCACTCCTGGCCAAAAATCAGGAACTGGATTTGGGATCGGCCCCTCTGGCCGGACTGGAATCGGCTCTCCTGGCCCGGATTCAGGGACTGAACTCTGGATCAGCCCTCCTGGCCTTAACTCCGGAACAGGATTGGCCCTCCTGGCCAAAAATCAGGAACTGGGACCAGGATCGGCATTCCTGTCAGTAACCAAGGGGCGGAATGGAGTCCGCGAGAAGCAGGTCTGGCAAATCAGCCCACAAATTCGGCTCAGGATTATTACCACGTGGGCTGGAATCCACGGGAAACTGGGGATCTGGCACTGATTTTGCCGAATGGCGAAACTAGAGCCGGGCATCGGTGGACGGCCTCCGGGCCATGACTTGAGATGAGCGGGGAGAGGTGTCTGCCCAATGAGGAGGCTCAATAGGATATGCTCAGTAGGATTTCCTTCGGGCTGATCGTTCTCCGTTCCGGTCAGGGTGGATCCTTTACCTTTTCGGTTATGGTCAGTCCTTCTGTCATGCTGGCTGTGCATGATGGAGCACATAAAGGCAGAGATCTTGCAAACAATACTCCTTAATTCGAATCTCAGACGTAGGACAGAGCACATACGGGTAGACATTTGAGGACTGACACTAAGGATCCAAACACAGACTCTGACAGAATTAGTGAAATAAATACATTTTTTAAGATATTCTAATTATATGACCAGCACCTGTCTGACTTTACTATCCATGGGCCATTTGTAAATGGTAGTGCGGGACATGACAAAGACAATATGATGAATATTGTACATCTTATTTAAATTTATACTATTCACATTGATAGTGATAAGTAATTTAATACCTGCTCAGAGAGTTTGCAATTTCGGATTAATTCAATGTGAGTCATTGAATTATTCAATCAAACAATTCATTTAATGTTGTATGGAGATGCATAGCACTTGATTCTGCTTTGGCTTTGCTTGGAAATAGTTTTGTTAACAAGGCAAGAACAGACAGAGAGGCACTTATTGTGTCTAAAATCTAAGTTACTAAATATTAATTGAATATTTATTGCAGTACAATAATCAGTTTTTTAGCATTGCTATGTCTGATATTTAGCACAACAGCATTCCTGCTCATGCGATATTGCTTTATTTATTTATTTATTGCTCTTGATTATTCAGTTTCGCCAGCACTCTGACATTGAGTGATGCCAGACTGTTTGCGCAGAAAATGGATGCCATAGTTTTTTTTGTTTATTCTGCAAAAAAGCAGCAAATAAATTAAGTGAGGTGCTATGAAAGTGAGTTCTAAGTATTTGTGAGCTCATTTTTTCATAAGCACTTTGAAATGGGATAGCGTCCAGGCCTCAGTCCAAGGGGTATTCCTTCACAAGAATATTAATTCAAGTTATTTGTGTTCAGTTCAATCTGCAGATTTGACTGCTTGCACTTCAAGCAATCCATGCAGAAATAATCTGAGATTATCCTTCCCTTCTGATGCTCCACATTTTCAAAACGGATTTCCCAAAACAAGTGCAACCCCATTCCTACAGTGAAATGACTAGGTCATCTTTTTGTCTGGATAGCATCTGTTTTTGTCAGCAGGCTCGCTTTATGATTAAGGATAGCAGACTCTCTTCCGGAAAAACAAGACGCCGCTATGCTGGAAATATCGCAGCGAGCTGAATAAATGCTTGCATGTTTGTTTTCTTCTTTCCCTTCATTTTACACAGGGATACAATAACAACCCCCACCTATGGTTTTACAAGATTCCAGCCTATGAAGAACAAGCAGGTTTTGAGCAATCTCAGCCAATCATTGTCCCTGATGTCCTTCTAAACTCAGATAGAAACATGTTTTACAGATGTACTGAAACCCCCTCAGGCTTTCTCTGTACTTTCAGCTGTGGAGTCCTTAAGGCACTCAGCTTCACTATCCTACAAGCACACCTCTCCAAGTACCAATTGAGTGTTGATATCAATCCTTGATGAAGTGCTGGAGGATTGGCATCGGCCTTGGGGAAAGAGGATGCAGGGATCACAAAAAACAAACATTAGCAAAAGGATTTAAGGGTGAGACTATGAGTCCGTGGGTGGGAGTCGACTCAGATGGTGGAGAATTTTACAACAACATGTGAAATCAAATCAAATAATAGGTAGATAGACAGACAGGCAGGAAATTACAAGGAACTGGTGTGTGGAAACAAGCTTTTCTTTTTCAATTTACATCCAATTGATTTCAAGTAATTGCCTAATGCATGGTTGCCATCATCCCTGCTTGAACCCACTGTTTTTTTTTTTTTGTAACAGTGTCTTTAAGATTCATCATAATAATGAATTAAATGTCATTTTGCACTGAGCTTTAATAATTTGTTGCAGGACAATCATATACTGCAGACTAGGCATCTGATAAGATTAGGAGCACTGGAAAAGCCTTAATTTAAATCTCTGAATATCGTGACAACGCTTTTCTGGAATAGAAACATTTGCCTAAGGTAGACAGTGCGACTACACTTGCACATCTATATTAAAACACAGCCAAAGGCCTGTTAAAATTCCAACTCTTCACGCTCTCTCACACTTTTGACAGATAAATCTGAAATGGTATTATCTTTTTTCTGGCTACAAAACTTATGATTTTGAATAGCAGGGGCATCTTTTTTTCGTATCAAAAATACTGTCAAAACAGTAAAATTGTATTAAAAAATACAATATTATATGATAAAATAACTAGCAACACATACAACACACATACAAACACACACACACACACACATATATATATAACAGTTCAAAAGGCTGCACTTTAATATCTTTTAAGATGTAATTTATTAATGTGATGGCAAATCTGAATATTATGAATATGCTTAAAATACTTTGCTACATTTATTATAAAGATACCTTGATGAATACATTGTTCGAAAGAACAGCATTTAATTGAAATTTAACAAGTAGAATTATTTTGTACATCTATTAATGCATTGACTTTTGATCAATTGAATGCTTCCTTGCTAAATATAGGTTTTACTTTCTTTAAAAAAAGTATATATATATATATATATATATATATATATATAACATCAATATATAATAATAATATGACAACAACAACATAACGATAATAATCTTTCTGTCTCTCCATATGTATGTTTATAAATTAAATATATTTATTTATAAAATAAATTGTGTATATAAATATTGACATGTAAATATTTTACAAATATATACTGTGTGCATTTATTTATGCATAGTACTGTAAGTATATGAGTAAGTAGATAGTCCACTTTATATATATATTAGGGGTAGGAACAGATTAACTTTTTTAAATCTAGATTAATCTAGATTAAAATGGCTCATTTGAATTCTACCAAAGGAAGATTCAGAATGTGTGTGCTACCTAAATAACAAATAAAAGTAAAGCCCTATTTGGACGGGACTAGTTTTACAGGGGGTCGTTAGAGAATGTTTTGTTTCACAGACATAGCGTTACTTGGTGATTTTAATCCCATCCGAATCTACCATGTCTGTGTTTTTCTCTCACAACCTCTGTGATAATTCTAGAGTGATATTCTTTTTACGCATTTCCTTGTGAGTTTTGGCCAATGCGATATGCCATAGATGCTCTTACATTTAATATATTTTGATATATAAAATAAATAAATAAATACAAATAAAGAGCCAGATCACGTAAACTGTTAAGAGCAGGAGCAGCGCGCACCCATTGTGCTTTCATTCTGGCAGCGTTTGTCACGCGTAACTGAACTGCGGCTTGTACTGCAGTAGGCTATAGACAAGCATCTTATTCCTGTCGTATTTTCCAGCGTTCTTCTCCGAACACTGTGTGCCATGTGCTTTGATTTAGGTCATTGCCAGCGTACTTTGTTATGCGACTGTCTATATTATTCTATATACATCTTACAACCGCTCTGCTCCTGCTATGCGATGCTGTGCCGCCCCTCCGTGTTATAGCTTTCATCCGTTAACATGGGCACCGGAAATGATACGTGCTGCCTATGCATGCAGTGGGAAACCAACAAAAGTCATCATAGCTTGCATAACAATTTGCAAACGTTAAAGCCGATAACAGCCCACCGCCAATAACAGCCCACCACTAATATATATATATTATTAATAATATTAGATATTCCTTTAAGTACATTTTAAAGCCAGTGAATACTTTACACTGTTGACAGTCATATTTAAATGTACTTGGCTAAAAATATCAGTTTTAATATTCATGATGTTATTTGTCTCTCAAATACTCCCATTTAACCACATGGACCTATGAAATCTGTCCCTGTCATTGATCTGGAACTCCTTACAAGCCAATGAAGATTTTGGTATCTGGTGGCCTGCAGTGTCCAGGATAAATAAGCACTAGATTGTTTGTTTACTCTATGAATGACAAGTGGGAGTAGAGAGGCCGGGGGGAACAGATGGACAAGGTCTTCAGGGGGCTTCAGAAACACTTCAGCCGCAAAGCCGTTTCACCTCACTGAGGGGTTTGGCAAAGTCAAAGGCACCCTCTTGTCTGCTCATTCTCCTGATGTTTGAAAATGAGCTCAGGCAGTCCCTCACCACGCTCAGATCTGTCAGCCTGATTGGTGCCTCCATAACACCTCGCACTTGTGTCGACAGCAGCTTTCGAAAATCACGGCTGGCAAATCAGCCTGTTCTCTGACAAAAATGACCGGCGGACACCATCCTGTTTTTGACAAGGAGGGCAAGACTCCGGTCGCCTACGAGCGTGCCTCATCGCTAACAGACCACGAACGAATCTCGCAGCGCTCCCTGGAAACACACACCTGTTTCTGCACTAAAAATATCAAGAAACAATATCTAAGTCCATCTGTCACTTATGAGACTCTGCTGACATTTTTAATCAGGCGGACAATGTGACTGCGCAGTGGAATTATTGAGCCACAAGTAAACAGGCAACTTTGGCCATAGCGGTAAGCTATAATTGAATTCAATATGATCTTTTATGTCAGGGAAGGAAACAAAGAGAGCTTGCTGATATGAGTAGGCAGCCATAAAAGGCTGGCTTCAGTGCTTTTCTATGCAGTCTGCAAAATCCTTTGAGGTTCGGCCTTGCTTTGAGATTATTAAGTCGGAAATACATCAAAGAATCAAGCAATGAATTGCCCATTATTGCCAAATTATTACTGTTTGGAGATGCAGCCAGGATTGTGTGTAGCAATTTTTCTCTCTCCACCCTTTAATACTTTCCTAGATTTCCGTCATGGGGATAATGCCTGTTGCAAAATAAGCAGCAAATGTGCAATTTAATAACAGAGGGACTGTACGTCGTGAGGATCACACCCTTTCATTCTAACGTACGAATTCCTTAAAATCGTAATCTAATAAACTGGCTGAGCTCTGATTTTCTGACAAGAGATTTATTTTATTGCATTGTCACAAGTATCAGGTGAATTACTGTGCATTTTATTCCACATAAGAGTCTGTCAAAAAGTAAATAAGGCTGCGACTGCTGTTTGAGCAATGGCGAAATTGGCCCTGGTGTGTAAAAAAGGAGGCGGTAATGATCTTAACGTCTCGCTTATAAATTTAATTCAAATAGCCATTTCAACTGCTAATGGATGCATAATTCCACAGTTATAATTGTACTCCATTAGGCCATTTACTAGCCTCTGTCCCTAAAAGAGTACCTAGAGGACTGGAAAGCCAGGAAGAGGCACTGTTGTCTCCAGAGCTGAAGTACCATCATGTACATCAGATACATTTTGGCCATTTTCAAATGCCTCCGTTCAACCCTCAGAAAAAGCGACGTATAATCTCGAGCACCCAGTTCACGTCCATTCTCTACTATTCCTCCTCCTTTCAAAGCTTTGGCAAGCTTTAAGCCGTGCCTGACAGGTCTATTTCGCTGTCCTTCACAGTCAGTATGTGCGGGTCCCCAGAGCTCCAGTTGGCTGCTGACCCTCCGGGGGATTATGTCTCTACACTAACCTGTGTGAGAGAGGGTTGAGGGGGTAATTAAAACTAAATAATAAAAGTTGCTCTTCAATCCAGGGGTGAAATTTCAGATCAATGAAGCCAGAGGGAGGGCAGCTGTTTCCTGCCCTAGGCGCAGACCGCTTCACACAGCGTAATTCAAACACTAGGATCTCGACTCAGTCATCACAAATTCATTTTCTTCATGAAACCATTGACATATTGAGTTAATAACCAAGGTTATTTTGTCACTGTCACCAGAAAAAAAAGACAATTAAACAATATAGTCTGAGAAAAGTTGTAAGACAGAAACAACACTTAAAACAACACACATATATATTTTTAAAGCAACAGTTAGTTCTTGTGGAAAACACCACCCACAACATTTATAACAGCCTCAAGGTAGTTTAAGGTAATTTATTTTGTTTCTTTGCTACAATACTATTGTTTTCACAATGCACCTGAAAGCTGCATTAAAAGAATGTTTAATTCTGCTCTAAATATAAATGCTATGAAGTCTTGAAGTTACAACTATAGCCATGATTGCATGGCAATAAAAAAAAGAATAAAAATAAAACAAAACCAGAAAAGCAAACAATTCTTTGTGCTCAGGAAAAACATAGTGCTTCATGTCATTGCAAACACAATGATGAAAGAGAATAATATGCAGGATTAAACAAAGCTTTCTGCATAAACAAAGAACAAATCCAATAAGGAGGTCCATTGCTGCTTTGGTATTTGCCACTGCAGCATGTTACAAATTGTTGTTTTGGCCCTTGGTAAAATGCGTGTTTTTTATTTCAATAAAGGGAATAAAAGAAAAAGGACAATGTCACACAAGGGCTGTTTCTGAAATGAAGCTAACCTTTTATCTTTTGTGTTGCCATACAATAATATATCTACAGTAATACCTCAGTACTTTGCTGAAGGATTATCATATTTATACAAAATTACCATTTCATAAGAACAAGCCATTCAGAGATTAAAATGCTGTTTAAAAATGCTTTCAAAATTTGATTTGAATCTGATTTGATGCAGCAAAAATGTAAAACTTCTTGCAGTAAGAATTTATAAAACATAAGGGGTATTTTCCATAAATGATCTTTGAACATGGTAGACAAACATCATTTCCTAATGCTTAAATTTACCCAAATTCTTTAAAACAAGAAACCAAACAAAATAATGCAGGCTTACAAGGTTTGTTTGAATTGCAATTCAGTAAATTCAGACTTCAGAAGGTTTGGAATATAGAGCAGGCGACTTATGGACCACTTTTATGGTGCTTTTGAGTCCTTTTCTGAGGCTTGAAAGCTTCTGCCCCATGGGGAATAATTGCAAGGAAAGAGCAACCAGTACAATTTTCCATTTGTGCTCCACAGAAGAAGTAAAGTCAAGTGGGTGTGGAATGACATGAGGGTGACAAAATGTTAAATTCTAGATGAATTATCCCTTTAATTCAACATTATATGGGGTGTGGCCAGTTCATTCTAACTTCTAAACTGAAAAGGAGTCAATTTATACCTTCTAAATTTTACCCAAGTCTGGAATCATTCTATTTTTAGCTACTTTTTTCTTAGTAAGGCAATACCTCTTTAAAATATGAATAAGGCTGACCAAGATTTTTCGACTCCATATGCTAATCTAGGTTACTGCTGTCTCACTGGGAGATATCATTAATCCTCAATTGCATTTTTTCAGTGTTGCAGTCAATAGAGACTGAAGTGTCATTTGCACTTTCAGACCGACCTGGTCTTTCTTCCCCGGTGAGTTCAGCATGAGTGTGAACACAAAAGCCAGCAGTGAAGGGTCAGTTCCTTGCCTGAAGGGGTTTGCCGTTACACCACATGGCCTGATGAGCTTTTCTTAGAGTGCTGTGTGGAAGGGCTGAAAACTCATTTGTTGGTGGAAACCACAGAGAATTATTCCACAATACAAGTTATCTAATTGCAAAGGCTGCATAAGACCTTCTATGCCACTCTTGTTGACTGAATGGATGAATGCATGAATTTCATATTTGTACAAATCATACCTCAATCCCATAATTAATTTTGATTGCGGTTATAGGGGTTGTCTCTGGGAAAAAATTTCAGGATTAATATTCTCTAGAGCAGTACTTCTCATATTCATTGCTTCTGGCAGTCACTCTATAATGATTACTTAATATGTATTATTTCAGTTCCCTGAACTCTGAAAAATGACAATTTGGTGTGCTATTACAAAATACTAGTTTAAACTGAACAATACCTTCTGTGAAAATAATTTCTCCAAAGGGTTTGTAAGAGCACTTGAAGAAAAGAAACTTTTTCATCAATTACTATTAATCCATGAGCTACTGAACAATTGGAGTGCAAGGATAAGTTTGTTGCTGTATTTTATAAGCATGCAAGTGACATGTCAGTGAAATCAGATGGTAACTATGCACTCACCCTTTGCCACAGACACTGCAGATCTTTGAGAGAGTGAGCCTTGTTGCTAGGATACAGAGCATGGTTTCTTAAAGGGAGAGCTGAAGAATGGAGAGATTTGAGAAGAGAGATTTCTTGAAACTAATGGCTTTTCGATGAATTTTGAAATAGAGCTGATCAATGGAAATAATTACACAAAACTATACTGTTTTTTTTTTGTTCAACTCGCTGTTTCTCTGACCTACAAAACACAGCATAGGAGACAATAACAAATGCTAAACACAGAAACTACTGCTTTTGTCTGCTTTAAACACTGAAGTTATATTATATGTAAGGAATAATGTGCTGTGAAATAAACAATGATAGATTGATCAGGATAATGACTACTCAGCAGATTAATAATTACGTGGAGGTAAACTATGGATTTGGACTGAAATGATCTGAATCCTAAAGCTTCTTCTAACCACCAAGACGAACACAAAATACATCAAGAATTAACCATGATTCAAAAATCCTTTAAATAGTAAAAATAAAATTGCATGGATGTAACAGTCAGCTTATTGACAAGATGAACACCGCAACAGTATTACAGAAATATTAATAAATACATCTCAAAGTAAGAATGTTTATCAACAGGAAGAGTTCGTAATCCACAGAGAACCTACCTCGGGGTGCTGGAGTGTCATGAAATTTTTTGTAGCAGGGTATCATCCAAAATATCCTCTCTAGGGACCCAGGACCTCTCCTCCGGGCCACATCCTTCCCAGTCCAAGAGGTATTCTAGCTTACCACCACGATGCCAGGAATCCAGGACTTCCTTGACCTTGTACATAGTTCCCTCTTCAATAGGAGGAAGGGGGCTGTTCTTCACCAGGCTCTGTGGGAACACAAAGAGGGTTGTGACAGGGTTTAGTAGTGGCACATGGAAAGTTGGATGAAATCTGTAATGAGGTGGGAGTTGAAGACGATAAGTGACCGTGTTGATCTGCTCCACGATGGTGAAGGGACCAACAAACCTGGGACTGAGCTTCCTTCAGGGTAGGCATAGGTGAATATCCTGAGTCGACAACCAGACCTTCTAACTTGAAATGCTGGAGCTTCGGATCGACAGATATCCGCGCTGGTCTTCTGCCTATGCACTGCCATTTGGAGATGTTGATGAGCTTTGTCCCAGACCCTCTCACTCTCCCAGAACCAGTAAACCACAGCAGGTACATCAGAGGGTTCTCCTGTCCAAGGGAAGAGTGGGTGCTGGAAACCGAGTATGCATTGAGTTCAGTGGTGGCCTGCCGAAGCGAGTTCTTGGCATACTCGGCCCCACTTCCTGGATCTTCCGTTAAGTTTGACCATTGGTTTGGGGATGTTAGCCAGAAGAGAGACTAACGGTCGCACATAGGAGCTGGAAGAATGCCTGCCATACACAGGAAATGAACTGTGGTCCCCTGTCAGAGACGATGTCTTCAGGTAATCCGTAGGGTCTGAATACGTGATCAAAGAGTAGTTGGGCTGTCTCCCATGCCGAATTCAGACATTTCAGGGGGACAAGATGACAGAAATCGGTCCACAATCACTAATATACATATATTGCTTCCCGGAGGTGGACAGGTCGGTGATGAAGTTGACCCCTAGGTATGACCAGGGGTGCTTAGGTGTTGGAAGTGGTAGAAGCTTTCCAGATGGTAGATGCTTGGGAGTCTTTGACATGGCACATTCCTGACACCCTCTCACTCCTTTGCACATGTTGTTGGGATTGCGTTCTGCTTCTGGAATGAAACACAGGTTTGGACGGCACCCTGGAGCTGGAGGGGTCACCCAGTGGATTGGACTCACAAACATTTACTCAGGGAGGATGGGCTCTACACTCTCAGGTTCCTCCTTGTGTGAGTGAAGTTGGGAGAGAGCATCCACTCACATTCTTGGGTTCAGGTCGATAGGAAATAGAAAACTGGAACCTAGAAAAAAAGAGAGCCCATTGAGCTTGCAGAGGGTTGAGTCTTTTAGAATTATGAAAGTATTGTACATTTTTATGGTCGGTGAGTTCCTGAAAGGGGTGGACTGACCCCTCCAACCATTGCCTCCATTCTTCAAGGACCAGCTTTATGGCGGGTAGTTCTGTTTCCGATATCGTAATTTCCTGGTGAAGTAGGCACGTGGTTTAAATTGCAGAGGATTCCCTTGCTGCTGTGAGAGGATGACACCCACTCCCATGGTAGAAGTATCCACCTCAACTACAAAAGGCTTCTTGGGGTCTGGGTGAATTAAAATTGGTGCAGAGGTGAAAGCAGTCTTTAGTGCATTGAAGGCTCGTGAGGATTCTAGGATAGTGTCTTGGGCTTGCCCCTGAGGAGCGATGCCAGGCTACTATAGTTTTCAATAAACCTGCGATAAAAGTTTGAGAAGCCTAGAAATCTTTGTAATTCCTTTATCATGGTGGGAACTGGCCAGTTGGTGATGGCCTCCACCTTCCCTAGATCCATGCTAACCCCAGACTGGTCAATGTTGTACCCCAAGAACTGGGTGGAGGACTGATGGAACGAGCACTTCTCTGCCTTGAGAAACAGCTGGTGTTTTCTGATGAAACAACGTGAGGATGTAACAAAGAGAGACCAGTTTCAGTTATTAAGATCAGTGGCACCGCATCCAGAGTAGACAGCAGAATAGGTTCTATTGTATTTTGTCGTGTTGCACTGTGCCGCTCTCATCTGCTGTAGACATCTGCTGTTTTTTTCAAGTTTTGTAATAGCAGTGAATGGTAGTTGAGATTTTGAAGCCCAAAAAAGTGCATCCGTCTATCATAAAAGTACTCCAGCCAATACACCTTTATAGATTGATTGTCCAAATCGCTGAAATACAACCGAGGACTCAGACAAGGACTCAGAAATAGCTTCTATAACCATAACAGGGCAGGACAAGGATTTTACGATGGCCTCTGTGGCCATGACAGGGCAAGGCAAGGGTTCTTTACGCTCCAGCACACCCGCCAATTCACAGCTGAAATTAGAGTACATTTCTTAATCTATCTGTGGAAATTTGTCTCCTGATCACTTGGGTTTAAAGTTGCTTTGCAATTATTTGTATCATGAAAACCGCTATACAAATAAATTTGAATTTGAATTTGAATTTGAATTTGAATTTGAATTTGAATTTGAATAGAATTGAATTGAATTGAATGGAATGGAATTGAATTGAATTGAATTGATCAGAGGGATAAGAGGATGGTGCTATTTGACCAATCACAATCAAGGGGAAAAAATGCATCTATCAAATATTCACATCATCTCTTAAACATTCAAGTTGCTATTTTGTATTACATGCTCACTTTGGTGACTTTTCAGCAGGTTCTGTGGATATTTTATAGATCTTAAGTTTTCATAAGTGAAACGGTTTATGCAAAAATATGCTAATTTATATTAGCTTTATTTATTTTTTTGTTAGTTTGAAGGTATGACACAAGCTTTGCTTAGGCAGCTGAACTGAAATAGCTTTCTGTCTGCCTGTCAACAACAGCTCTGACCCCATAACCCCTTGTCTTAATTACATGTAGGATTAAAATGGATTGTCGTCCTTTAGAGATCCATTGTGAATTTTATTAGACAGCCTGGTTGCAAGGTCCTTGAGTGGATAATTAAAACAGAAAGGCGGTTTAGGTGATGAATTTAAACATTCTGCCATTGAAATTATTCAAACGGTTAAACAGTTCTAGGGCATCATATGGGAGCTGTTATCTTCTTATTAATAAAAATAAATGTGGAATGAAAAAAGAAAATGTGGTGAAACATGCCTTGGCGAATCAATCTTTGGTATCCCGGTGGACAGTTTGAAGGTTCTTTTGGAGTGCAGGTGCTCCTGACACTTCTGTATCATTTATTCTCCACCTTTCAGCCATGACATTTAGTTTCTCCCCAAGTAACAGCAACAGGGCCAATCAGAGATGAGGAGAGCAGCTGTGTTGAGTTGCACTCCCTTGCTCGGAGTGGTTTGTTTTAAATGTTTGTGTGACAGGAACGGGGCATCATTAGGGAACTTGCACACACATGAGTGCTGGCTAAGAATGCAAAGATCTGCTTATGCTGACAGAAAACAGGATGGCCTCCTCACACACCCTGATCTTGATGTCTTCGTCAGCCAGATAATCGATAGATCTGAGGAACTGTAAGGAACACTTGCCACCACTGAGACCTGGCAAAGAGCATTTAAAACAGCTTGTTAGTAAAACACATTTCACCCTCTGCTACATAAAAAAGAGAGTTTTATCTGATGAGATGAGCTCACAAAATTATAGCCACGTCAAATAATCTTCAGTTCTACTAAATTAGCGGAGGCCATTTGCATTTTGGAATGCATAAATATCCCATTAAGATTTCCTCAGATGATGTTTTGTGGGAAGCTCTCCGATTTTCCATGCAAAATGCTGTGACCCTTCTAACCCAGGACAAATGAAATCATATATAGGCTTAAAATTGGAATAATTCTGAGTTTATTGAAATTGGCAACACATTTGAAATGATAAAAGGCTTAAGAGATCATTAGTTCATTCAAATAGAGATGTCAGAAGGATTATATGATTTATAAATAGAGAAACTCCTCAAAAAGTTATATGACATTAAATATTATTTTACAGTTATTATCTCGATTTATTGTTGGTCTTAACAGTGGCTTGACATTTCTGTATGTTAGAGTTCCATGATTGTCTTACTGTTTAGATTTAGCCAAAATAACCGACACTTTAATAACAGGTTCCACTGTAACAATTTACCCCCATACAGTGTGACGGCATTCTCTTCTACTGAGGAATGTTTTCTTGAAATGTTCAATGAACTCCATCTGTCTTCCTGAGTAATAGCAGTGAAAATGTTCAATAGTTGTTTTTATAGTCAATGTATGTAGCAACACTGACGTTCAAAAATAACGTTAGCCAGAAATGGAGTCACTGGAGTAAAATGGGCGACAACTTGCCTTTGTTTTGGTAAAAATAAACTGGAAGCTATTTGATAAAAGTTCACTAATTACAGGGCATTATTTGCACATTAGAATTAGATTGATTGGATTACTTTGTAAATGCTCTTGGTGTAAACATTTGTTAAGGCTTTTTGTGAGTAATGGTACATCAGGTTTTAACGTCGCAGACTCTTAAAAGGCAAATAAAACTGAATGGAAAATCTAAAATATAATGTGTCCCATATTTTAACCAGGTTAAAGAGAATTACAATGTGGTTTTCAGGTTTTTGTTCACTGTTAGTGTAATCAGTGCCAGAGTGGTTTGGATGACAAAATTACAGCACCTCAGCACTAAAACTAGCATTTTAAATGTCATCGATTTTGCTCCACATACCACTGTGGCTGTCTGATTAGCACTTCTTAAGAGGAAGACAAAATTGGCAGCTTTCAAGAGAGCAAGTTTGATGACTTAAGCATCTATAAAAGTCAGGCATGCACAGTACTTCTGAATGTTGCATGACAAGCTAATATAATAAATATTCACCTCTAAAGATTCAGTTTTGCTGAGGACTTGCATTCAGAAAAATGACCTGATTATGTGAACTGAATGAAACTGCAAAACCTTGTAGAGTATTGACTTAATGCTGGGCAGATTTATCTTAGCACAAGATGTCTATACCTAATGCATTTTTTCTTAAACAAATTCATATGTCTACATATTTAAAAATGAATAAAAAAAACAATCAAAATAAATAAAGATTAAGTCTTGTCTAGACTAGTTTCAATCCATAAAAAAGCAAATCACACATTTAATGCATATATGTATAAAATATATTAAATAGAATATTCTTTTAAAACATTAGTTTTTATTGAAAATAATACATTTTGTATATTTACATATTAAAGTAAACTGGCTAAGTGAAATATAGCTTGGTGTCAAATGCTTATATTTTATTTTACATCCACTGCAGCAATCTTTATGTTGTTTACCAGTCTTATTCTTTAAAAATTTAAACTGGATCAATTATCAAATTGATGATTGTTGTCAGACCAGAGTATGCCAGCAGCAGCAGCAGCAAAAGCGTTTAGGTTAAATAAATGATCATGAATTTATAAGTGGAAAAAGCCTCTGAGAACGAAGTGCCCATATTGAGTCATCATATTTCACCTAAAGATAAGCAAAACTCGGGCGAAAGGGCAAATAGTTTGTTTCACTACACTGAAGAAAATAGAAAAATCTAGTCCAACATGTTTTACAAATGCTTAAGGACTTTTAAAAAATACATATTGGCACTTATCTCCAGAGTACAGGTGCTCAGGTTTGCAGTAAATAAATGCTACCCAAGGCAGTTTTCTGTGAAATTGGCACGTTTTTGGCATAGCACTGAAAATATGCCATAAAGCAATTGATTTTAACCAGGTTGAGGCCTCCAGAAGGCAATCAGATTGTTGTTTAAGAGACACTTATATACAATTGCCTCAGATGATATAATATGTAACTGCGTAACAGAAAAAAGATGACTGATATCTCCATGAATAGCCTGAGAACGTGTCTTGAATGTCCTTCACCTAATAACCGACTGAGTTCTTCCAGCAACACAGCACACAGTATTACTAGCTAAATAACCTTGTTGCATCACACATTACAAATTACATGTCTGTTTTACACCGAATACCATCCATCAAGACAAAACTGATGCTTGTACAAAATCCAAACAGACATTTTCTAGTGGCGAGCTATGATAAGGCGACGGAAATGTTTTATAAAAAGAATAGGGAAAGCATTATTCTTTCTGTTCATTTTAATATACTCAACTGTCTTTCATGCCGAATATGAGAAATATGACCGGAAAGTGACAGGGGCCATTGTGATGAGTTCGGTACATTCCCAGCCCAAGAGGCCATGATTCACAGCGATTTAATTGGAATAATGTATGAAATGAGTCATGCTTGCAGCCAGGAACGTTAACTCCCAGCTTCGCCAGTCTCGACAGAGATCAATGCACCTAACCTCAATTCAAGAAAACATTCTTTAATGGATACCCTGGGGAACCATGCCAAGCTTCTACCCTCCACTTATTTATTTATTTTTTAATTTGCGCGACTGTAGTGCACACTTTCTAATTACCCACCGGAGCACAAAGGGGCTTGTGTCAGAATACAGTTTTTAAATCCCATCACGCTAAACAGCGCCGTTTCATCATCTTCATTCAACTCATGATGTTTATTGTCTCTTTCATGCCTTGATAGTTATGGGGGTACATGTTCAGACAAGAGCTTTAAAGTAACTTGTGTTGTGGTGAAGACGCTCTCAGACTAACAGCACAACATCTTGCATTTATAGGGAGCCTAATGCATGAGATTAATGGGGTGTTGCAATGATGCCATAATATAATGGAGTTTTAGTACAATAAGTGACATAGTTTTAATCTCTCTGGAAATTGCTAAAACAAGTGTGACCTTTGGAGACAGTCTTTTACTTCTTACTTTCTTTCATTTCAGAGGGAAATTAAATACATGCTTTTAGCTCGTTTAGACATGACAAGACACTCTTTCTCCCCATTTTAGTGGAGGTTTTCTCAACCTCTATGAAAGAGAGTGCGAATTCCAGACACACCGTAGCTGATTTCTGCAGATTACATTAAAAACCCTGATGAATGGGAGAAAAAAAGCAGTCAGAACAGGAGGCCAGCATTTTATATCTGGGCTTTTATGTGAGATGTAATTTTGTTTGGGCGCTTTCTTCAAAATAATAAGAGATGGGATTCTATGAGAGAGAATTTTTTTAAAATGGCAAAAGCACAAAAGGTCTTTGATCTGATCTTTCCCTTCAACCTAAAAGATGTTTATCGAATACATCTTCATACATGCATCATATTGATGCAAAATTAACAATATAATTAAAATCTAAAATGTAGTAGTATGAGCTGATTATATTTGGGTTAATGTGGTCTGGGTTGTATTTTACTTGATGTTAGTATCTGCCAAGCTAATATGAAGTTACAGATGAATTTGGAGCAAAACGCTGTAGAATCTGATTGCTCAACAACAAAAAGGATTGAAAAATCTTTTCTGAGCATGACTCCAGGTGTTAGTTGAATTGTAATATTAGCATACAGCATTGTTTTTCCCCTGCTGTATACTATTAGAACCAACCTGTGACCCATTTTTGGGTCACAACCCAAAATGAGATGAGTAATAATTCATTGCATACTTCACATACTGTGTGTTACTTACAAACATGTACATGCAGACACCAATGTTATTAGAAACAAGACAATTAATAGAATCAGAAATATGCCTCATTGCATTCTCGCCCATATTGCACATGGCTGTTGAAATAAGCAAACACATTACAGCATCTTCGTATAGCCTGCATCAATTATTCATTTCAGAATACTATTATTTTTCTCTGTCTACTTTTTATTACCACATTGAATTTCCTTTCACATTGATATTATAATGAGTACCTGAATCCAGCAGCCACCCATGCTGGCTACATCCTCTCATTTGTATTTACTTTCTCGGCTTAGTGTCACATATTATGAAAGCATTAGGTATGATTAATGTCTTCCAATTCATGAAACCGAACACAACTGCTAGGCATTCCAAACCCAAACCACAAACAATATATATCATTATATATTACATTACGCTGCTTTAAACCTGGATGCTAAAATGTGCTGAATATTACCCAAATAAACACAATCCAATCGATCGTAAACCAAACCTCAAAGAATACCCATTGTCTTTACTCTCAAGAGCTGCAAGCATTGATTTGCTTGTCTTTCTTTCTCCTTGCCTCATGATGTGCCCCTACTACCTGGCCAGACTCCCCACCAGTCAACACTCCTCTGACAGGCAACATGATCAAAAGCCAGAACTGTCACCACCTCACATTGGCTCTTTAATCGCTCCGAGGGGGAAAGGAGGGTGGGGGATCTACTTTGGAACTGTCACTGTGCTCTTTTTCATACTTTTATACAGCCATTAAAGCAGCCGAGATGGAAGCAGGCAGATGGAGCAGGCGAACCAACGGCACACAAGAGAGGCTTTGCAAATCCACCCTCGGCGTATGCTAATGACTAGTTAGTGCTTTCCGATTTCACCTGTCATTTCGTTGCTGTTTAGGGTTAAGGAAAGCAGGAAGCTGGCTATTGTGCCGTGTGGATTATTTGGTTTGATTACCGAGGGAAGGATTTTCACTTCAGATGGCCTACCACAAGTGTTTGTGATTGGAGTTAATCGCACGCCTGCTCCTAATTTGTATTTCAGACTCGTGACTGCATCTAAGAAATTACCGTTCCAAGGTATAAATTATATTGTCAGACTGCGGAAGCTGAGCAATTCGACAGGTCATGTTCATCCAAGAGAGAGTGGAAGTGAGAAACACAGATTTGCTTCTTATTAAAGGAAATCACTCTAAGGTAGTCAGATCATGTGCCACAGGCCTTCATTATCCTCTTCTCGTGTCCAAATCATTATCGCAGGCTTTGAGAATTTGCCCCAGTTACTGCAAATACGAATAAAGGGGATATCACAAAGCAGGAGTTTACAAGCAATAATCTATACTTATGAAATGAATCGGTGGAATTGGATCAATAATACTCTTACCCCAGCGTTATTCTATTCCATTAGATGTCATTACAAGTTGTTTGTGTAGATAAACTCAGACTGACTAAAAAAACTAAGCATGACTGATGACCGCAAAGTGTCTCTACGCTCTGCTCGTGAGCTGAATGAATCATTTGAAGCAGTAAATTAGCATTTAAGTCAATGATTTTCACTCGCCACTGTTTCCAAGTGCCGAGAGATTTCACAGTCACTGACTCATATATGTTTCGCAACCCTCAGATACAGTACTTCACTGGGACCTTCACAGTTCAAAAGCGGCCACGCTGTCGTCAGCGAGTATCCTTTGTCGCGAGAGTCACTTTAGCAATCATTACGGAGAAAAGGTTAATTAGATTCCACCTGATTACAAGCCACGCTAATGTACAGACGACTGGCATACAAACATGCTTTTGACTCCCTTGCCCAAGCTGACTGCCTGTCACAAGCCTGATGGATCAATGGCATTATTCATTCATGCACAATGGAATCTATGCCGCCGTCCCCTCATGGCACCACATTCACTGGCTCTCTTACTACATCATATTAAGCACCAATTACTGACTAATTAAAAAATATCAGCGCATTGGGCTCACACGAGGAGCAAATTAATACATTTGATAGGATTAGTTGCCTCAGAGATTATTGAAAATGTATTCAACTATCAATGAAGGTGCACTCAGGGTTTGATGGCTAATTGAACCCGACTGGGAAAATATTTGCAAAGCGTTACTGAACGAAAAGTGAAAAACGGAAACATCACTGAAGAGCCTGACATTTAACTAGCTTTGACAGATTTCAGTAGAAGATGCTTTTTTAAAAACCTTTTGACAAACGTGACTTTATTATTCCGTACAAGAATGAAGGAATTCGGCACAGATCTGACAAAAAAAACCCAGCATTGACGCACTTCTTTTGAAATGAAATTGGTTTTAAAAATATGAAGTGATATGATAGCTGATATGGCCTTGATGTTCTTAAGAGCCGGCATGACAGAGAAAGAATCTGATCTCTATCGGCCACTACATCTTTAAAAAAGACGTCAGACGTACATCGCTGCTAGCTCGTAAACAGAGATCAGGGTTCAGATTGCTTGATCGGTAATTCAGCAAAGCTAATCTCTCCTTGCAAGAGCCTTTTAAATACTCATGCCATAAACACTTTGCATTAGATTTAGTGCTGGAGTAATTAAAAAAAAAAAGTGTAAAAATGTCGGAAGAAATAAAATGCTATTTCCATACGGGCTCAAAATGCAAGCTGGCATTGAAAACGAGAGCTAATCAGGTATTAATGTATGTAAATGTCAAGTGAAAAATAGCCCAAGCTCAAAATGCATTAGTTTCCCAATAACAGGAACAGGTCTCATTATATTACCTGTGCAAATGTCAAGTCCTGTGATGTCGAGATGACACAGCTGGGGAAAATGGAAGAAAGGACAAGAGTCAGCCGAAAAGTGGAGTGAAGGTTTGGCTTGTTTAGTGATGGTTTGTTAGCCTTAGGGCTTACCTCTCTGTCAGTAAATTTTAGACGGGCGATGTCTTGAAAGGTGCACTGCTCTGTCTAGATCATTTCAGTCAAGAGAGGCCAAAACAATAGCATCAACTGCACTTGAAACGCAATTCTGTTTAGCATGTTTATTTTCTCAAGGGGCATTTTTATACATCTAGATAGAGCTCATTTGTAGGGGTAGTGCGGCTCGGCTTATCCACTCTGAATACATGACGAAACACCATCAGAAAAGATGCACACACTGTATACAATTCTATCTTTTCGAGATCTTTTTCTCAGCCATTTTTAATACATTTCACAAGATCTAAGTTGCAGCTAGAGGCACTTTCCACAGATACGGTACACTTTGGTGCCACTTGACCTTTATAAAAAAGAATTAGAGGCACAAATACAATGTTTTTTTGTTTGAATTCTTTTGTGAGGAATTTTATTCCTCTTATATAATAGTATAATACAACTATTATACTATTATGTAACATAAAATGAACTTGCATGGTAAGTACTGTATGTAGTTTTCAACTAGGGCTGTGAAGAGATTTAACAAACTTTCAAAAAAAAAGTTATTTGCATCGTTTTCCGTAAATAAACACAATTAACCACATCTTTAAGACTTTAGTATAGGGACCAATTCTCACTATTAACTGGTTGCTTATTAGATTGCCTATTATTAACATATTGACTGTAATTAGCACTATAATTAATAATAATAATAATAATGCACTTATTCTACATGACCATATTTTACATCCTTAACCCTACTCAATACTTAACAATATACTACTATTAATAAGCAGTGAATTAGGAGTTTATTGAGGCAAAAGTCATACTGTAATTAATAGTTTTTTAATAGTGAAAATTGTATCTCACAATAAAGTAAGTCCATAACACATAATCATAAATATTGTGACATGGATGACTCGGAGTCAGACATCATTGGGTCTATGCGCAACTTTATTAATAAACA
>JAUYWG010000039.1:12551730-12594429 GCA_034779775.1 Enteromius afrohamiltoni | reverse complement strand
AGAAAATCAGGATCACAGGCAAGATTTAAGGTCGATAAACAGGCAATGGGTCGAGGTATTCAGCAAAGGTTCACAGGTAAGAAAGGCAGTCCAAAAGTCAACAGAAAGGCAGTCCGATTTCACTAGGAATAACGCTTAGGATTGATGCAAGATAGCAGAGCAAAACTTTGCGACTTGCTACATGAAGCGTGGGTTTAAATAGTCTAGATAACAGTGAACACCTGTCGTGGAAGTGATGAGGTGTTCCTGAAACAGGGTCCATGCGGAAACTAGTACTCGGGGGATGGTTCCCGCTGCTAGCGGTCGGAGAGAGCCACAGAGGTCGGATTTACTACAGAGATGTACATGAGCCTGTTTCCATGTCTCCTCGCTTTGCTGGAGGCAGAGGTTTAAGGCTGGGAGGATGGTAGGTTCTCCAGACCAAGGCAAGAGTGGTGGCTGGAAGCCGAGCACGCACTGGAAGGGGGTCATACCGGTGGAAGGTTTATGTATGGAGTTCTGTGCATACTCAGCCCATATAAGGTACCAACTCTCTCTGGTCCTGACAGCAGTAGGAGCAGAGGAAGCGGGTTAGCTCTTGGTTCAAGCACTCGGCCTGGCCATTGGATTCTGGAGGGTATCTAGAAGTGAGACTGATGGTGATATTCAATTGTTGGCAGAAGGCGGACCAGAGGCGTGAGGTGAACTGGGGACCCCGGTCAGTGACAATGTCCTCTGGGAGTCCATAAAACTGGAAGACTTGATCCAGGATAATTTCACTGTCTCCCAGGCTGAAGGCAGTTTGACCAGTGGTATGAGCCGGCAGGCCTTGGAGAACCGGTCGACGACGGTGAGTATAGTGGTGTAATTGTTAGAGGTTCTAGGATCTGGGCCTAGACGAACAAACTCCTGATCGTGCGGCTGCTGGTTAATATAAATGTCAACCTGCAACAGGAAACCCCGGCATTTCCCTGTCGCACCACCAATCTTCTCAGGAAGTGAAAGTCATGGCTTACTGATAGGCTGTGGTGTGGGCGGTGGCACTGGCGCAGCAGCCGCTGGCAGTGGAGTGAGTGCAGCAATGGCAGTGGTTAGAGTCTGCAGCGTTTGAGTGATGTCATCCACGCCGCAATTCAATTTCTCCAGCTGCTGTTGGTGGGCAGGCTGCTGTGAAGCCTGACGAGTGAGCTTGTGAGCCATTTGATAAAACGCTGCTGCTCCTCGTGCAGCAAAGTTTTCTGTGACACGGATGACTCAGAGTCAGACATCATTGGGTCCATGCGCAGCTTTATTAATAAACACAGAGTCAAACAGGCAGAGTTCAAATACCCGGAAATGGGAAAAATGGAGAGAGGCAGAGCAAAGTCAATGTCCAGGCAGAAAATCAGGATCACAGGCAAGATTTAAGGTCGATAAACAGGCAATGGGTCGAGGTATTCAGCAAAGGTTCACAGGTAAGAAAGGCAGTCCAAAAGTCAACAGAAAGGCAGTCCGATATCACTAGGAATAACGCTTAGGATTGATGCAAGATAGCAGAGCAAAACTTCGCGACTTGCTACGTAAAGCGTGGGCTTAAATAGTCTAGATAACAGCGAACACCTGTCGTGGAAGTGATGAGGTGTTCCTGAAACAGGGTCCATGCGGAAACTAGTACTCAGGGGATGGTTCCCGCTGCTGCCGGTCGGAGAGAGCCACAGAGGTCAGATTTACTACAAATATACAGTAATTACACACTGAATCTCTAAATTAATGCAGGATTAACAAGCAGTTTATTTACATAGTACTTGTTTAATCATAATTTTTCTGTAAATACATATGATGTTGTTTTTAACATCTTAAATTATGATCATAAAATCACTAATTGTAATCATCTAAGAATCATTTACCAGATTTAAATAACTGATGATCAAGCTATTGGTTTTATTTATCTTTGACAACAACGACAATCATACCATAAACTTATATTGATAATAATAATTCATTTAGAATTCTCATTTGACTATATTTTTAAGACTCAACACTTACCCGTTTAAATGAGAGATTTTAAAATGTAAAATATTAGCCAAATAACAGTTAGCTAAATGAAGACTGTAACACACAAGATAAGATTACACAGATAGTATGAACATAATGTACGTTCTCAGTGTGAATGGGGCTTAAAACATCTGAACTCCTGAGACTGATGATGTTTTAAAGCTTAAAAATCAAGCCATTTTTTGCTGCCCTCGTTTAAAAGTCCCTAGCATTGCCTGGGAAGAAATA
Organism: Enteromius afrohamiltoni; assembly: GCA_034779775.1. Classification (NCBI taxonomy): domain Eukaryota; kingdom Metazoa; phylum Chordata; class Actinopteri; order Cypriniformes; family Cyprinidae; genus Enteromius; species Enteromius afrohamiltoni. The sequence continues at coordinate 12,592,188 of JAUYWG010000039.1, read as the reverse complement.
CACATCTTACACATGCAACAGCAAATCCTCTTTACATGATAATGGAGGTTGAAGAATCATGACTCATCTTTGCGGAGTAAGCACATGGGCTTTTGCGGTTAGGGTCACAGGATAAAGTGAATTTTGAGACCATAACATCAGTTACATAACAACATGCATATGGGCCTATATCAGATGACTTCAACGCCAAGCTTTCCCTGAGAGGGCAGCAGAAGCTGGCTTGGATAAACAGACTATTTCAAGAAGTGTTGTATGTTTGATCACCAGTGCTCTGATTTATGTCCTCTGTACTACCTCTGCATTGCTAATATTAAGGTAAGCAGAGACAGACATTATATATCTGATGTAATGTCTACACAAACTGCGTAAATTGCGAAAACTATGTGCAATGGCAATAAATTACTTCTCGTTTGTGTTCGCAGAGCTCAAATCCAATTTATTCCCACAAGTATCATTTATAGTCCAGATGATGCAGTGTGAATATTAGGATTGTTGTGGTCGCCGTCGTCCATGCTTCATCTTGCTCTTCGCCTGGTGCATTTTTTTTTAAATGTTGGGGTTAGTCTTTGACAATACGGTTTTCCGAATGGATAAAAAGGAAAAGCAGGGTCTCTCCGAGTAATTGGATCAGGTGGTGCGGTTTCACAAAGATAACAAGTCAAACCCATTACCGTTGAATAAGAATGGACAGTCAGCAGATTTGAATTTACTTTTATTATAGTGTGGCTGCATTAATATTTTCAGCACCAGGTGCTTTCTGAAATGCTGGGTGGCGTCTGAGGAACGATGACCTTGGGAAATATCCATAACGCTGGGAGGATGCATTCGGATTTGTTTGAAAGTGCTTCAGATGGCTATTGGCCACTCCAGACCGAGATTAAAACAGAGTAAAATGATAACAATATTGAACTCACCACAAATCAATGTCTGCTCTGTGACAGAGCCTAGGCTAAACTCTTTTCTCTATGCACTAGATCTTACTTTACTATTACCACTTTTTTTTAATGTGTGGCTGAGAAAAAAAAAAAAAACACCACTGTGGGTTCATTCATTGTGATGTAATCTCTTGGCGAAGAATGTTAATCTCTCTGTCTCTCATCTGTCACAATGATGGATCTTATTGTTTCACTACTTTAAGCCTTTATCTTTCATTAAAGTGTGACATTTATTTCACAGAGTGTTTTTCTGCATACGGATGGCCTGAGTTAACACTGGGAAAATAAAGCCATTGAAATGGATGACTTTCCAATACACAGAGCCTTTGGTAGCAAAAAGGAAATGTAGTCATTTTCAAATCTCCCTGGAGACATTCCTGAAATAAATTAGCAAAAAATGTTTTTATTTTTTTTGCACTGTTGCTGAAACGGATGGTAGATGTCCCTAAAGGCATGATTGAAAAATTCTGTCAAAGAAAATTTAAATATCATTATAATAATTGTGTCTCGAGACTGCGAAACTGAGCATATTTTATCAGGTATATTTATTATGCTGGCTAATTTTAATTTTCTACATCCTTACAATGATTTAAAGCATTGAGAATTCATGCTTTTACACATCTTTACCTCATAAAGTAGAGGAGACCGGGGCTAATTGTCACACGTTTTACTCAGGCGGATATTTCTCTGTGAAAATCAATTTCTGAATAGGTCCATACTTTAACGTCTATGCTACAAAAAAGCTGCTGAACTCATAATGTATTGAACTACTGATTTCTATCCAGGAAAAGAGATAAGGGTTCATTGAACACATTTTGACCTTTTGTTGACACATGGATTATGTTGTTACAACAGAGACATATTATAGGCTTTTCAGGTCATTTAAAGATTAAATAAATAATGAAACCATGAAAATGTAGAAGCCAACAAGCAAAGTCATAAAAAATGTGTTTAACAAACAACTGTACTTTTGTAACAATTTCTAACAACATATGTAAGAACACTATACATATATTAAAAGATAATTACATAATCTATAAACATAAACATTAAAACTATATCTAATATACAGTAAATATAAAATACTGGCTTTAAAAAAATCTGTTTAGAAGCGAGCACTATACATATATATCACTAGAAATTGTTTCTAAGAACTTTATGTGATTAGTGACTGGGTTATTTTATAGAAAACAGAGAAACATATGTCGGTTTGAGAATAACATTAAAAACATTCATTTTAGCAGGACTCCATATGGTAGTGATACTGTTTCTAGCTGAATGATGTACAAATCACAATGTTGCTGGGATATTCATCTTATATAAATCTTTCCATGTCACAATGCCCGTATCTCTGTCCTTATATTAATAAAGAGTGATAAACGAGTGCATACTGGCAAATCAGATGAGAAAATGTATGAATCAAATCTATTATAAGACTTCCTAGAATAAGGGGAAACCTTGAGTTTTCCTCAGAAAGAGGGCAGGATTACGTCTAGAGAATCCCCATCCATATTGTTGACATAAATCAATTTGGTCTGCATTAAGGTTGAAATTTGTTTAGTGCCAGAAGGTAGAAAAGAAATAAAGAAAAGAAAAAAAAGAGTGTGTTAAAGGGAAGGTTGGCAAATTCAACATAAGAGCAACCAAGCTATTGAAGCTCTTGGGAGGAAGAAAGCAACTATAGATTATTGATGCCATTGTGACACCACAGATGCAATTCTGTAAACATGTGCACATCACTTGACTTGAAGTCGGTAAGTAATTGTACGTCAGCAACAAAACAGACAATAAAAGTCAGACAGGCCTTAGAGCTATGCATTGAGCATGCTACTGACTCCAGGGCCACTTTTGCAGTCAGTGTGACAGCTCCATTAGTGTTAATGACAGTGTGTGATACTCTCTGAAACAACTATACCTGGGAAATGACATCAACAGCTGCATCTGAAGAGAGCATTTGATTCTGAAAAGGTATACTTCTTGAGACTTCTAGATGCTTTATCTCACTTGTTAAGAGCAGTTTTACATGATGCAACATGTAATTTCCTGCAATATGCTCTTTTGTGATGTGAAAACCAAGGATTCAAGGTATGTCAGGCCCAGTTAACAGTGTCTTTCTCTAGTAGCATTTGAACCAATCAGGTACAAACTATTTGTATTACCTAACTCAAACTGCACTATGAGGGTCTGTGGACCCTTCCACCGAAAGGCAGCTAACACCTCATAACAGGCCTCTGATTCCACGGCAACCGACTGATAAGACTAATTTATTGCTTGAAGGAATGTGAACAAAACGACTCTGACTAGTTCTCCTTTTTTAAAAGACAATGGACTTTTTCCTAAATTTATTCACAGGAAAACTTTATTTGAGTAAACACATATCCTTGAGTTCATTGTGTATATTGTTATTATCCTTATATATCGTCTTGTGTATGGTATACTGTTTTATGCATGTTTATGATAGATCACTAGCCAATATCACTTCATAATATCAACACATTTTGTTTGGTGTCTAAGGACTTGTCTTCAGACAATCTAATTGAGAGTGTATGTTATATGTTGATATCTTTGAAACATTCAGGGTTTTAAGAATCTCTTCTAATTTGTAGATCAACCTCCAATCCAGTGCATATGCAAATTACTATGCATAGAACCAAAGAGCTATAAAGTTCCCTCCAAAGAATCGACACACGATTAGCTCTTTGACCCTCAAGAGGTGTGACCTCAACATGTTTTAAAAGGCCCTGGCTATTTTTACTTTTTCTGGATGCTGGACCCCCACTATCTCTCTCGTCTCCTGGCTAAGCCCCCGGACCAGTGTGGGAAAGTTACTTTTAAAAGTAATAGATTGCAATATTGTGTTAATTCCTAAAAAAAGTACTTTTTATGTAATTAATGTAATTTAACAATACATTTAATTTACTCTTTAGCAAAATATAAAACAATGAAGCACAGTTAGTTTTTGAAGTCATTTTTGCTTATGAGTATGGTTGAACTGATCATCAATGGTCAGCATGTGAGAAGACATTGATTAATGCAATGGGATTAGATTTATGTAATTTAAGTTTGCATCATATTCTTCATTTTGATGAATATGAAATCAGTTTTTTGAGAGTGAGATGAATTAATGCACATTCAAATTTAGTCTAGAACTACACTGTATTCACACACCGCACACAATTCTCTGTATTTCTGATTTCTCCCAACATGGTGTCTGGAGACTTGTCAGTCAATAAATAAGAAAACAAAGTAACTGGAGTTACTTTTTTGAAAAAGTAACTCATTTATATTACTCCAAAATTAATGCGTTACTTTATTAGTTACTTGGAAAAAGTAATATTAACGTATTAATATTAAGTAATATTAAGTAACTTGAGTTACTTGTAATGCGTTACCCCCAACACTGCCCGGGACCGATGCAACCGCATCAGGTCGGCCTAGATGCAGCACAGTCTGCAGTCTTTTGAGACACTAAGATGAGAATTTAGCTCCATGGCAACACCTAAATTCTGAGCCAGACCTTTGAGGTCTTGATTTTTCATATAACTAAACAAAACAGAGGTTTAGTATTAGTTATGGAACCTGTTTTGAAAGACACTGATGGTTTTACAGGTGGTCAACTGACTCATAACTTCAATTTAGGCTTTTCCTAATGGTTTACCCTTAAGCCTTCTTTGCACTGTCACCATGTGTAAGTGTATTTATACTTGTGTGTTTAGTTATGTAAGTTAACGTAGTGTTAAAACTTTCGCACAAATGATTTTGCCTTGCAAATGAATGTCCCTTTACGATGTCGACCCTTGCTACATGCTCTAATGCAATGATACTGTAAGAAGGTATCTTTCTGTGGCCACAAAAATATCCCTTCTTACAGTTTATATAAATTTACACCATATGTTCGCTGAATTAACAGATTAGTTGGTGGTAATTCTGTTACAGTTACTACTGGCAGCTGATATAAATAATTGCAAATAATCATAATTCATAGTAACTATTTATATACATTTCCCTTTATGAGCTAATATGCTACTAATATGGCTGACTGAAGAATGGTCTGGTGAAGGGTTTGAGGAAGTGAGAGTGAAAATTCAGAAACATTTATTGAATCCAAAACTAGAATAAAATAGAATAGAAATAGAATATAAAACAGAACGAGTGAACAAGGAAGACGAGGGACACGTCAACATTAACCTCCGACAGGGGAGAACTCAACAGACATGGATTAAATACACACTGAAACATTAGGGAAACTGGGAACACCTGTGACACACGGCTGGGATTAAATCTACTACTAAAAACAAAGACAGGAAACTCCAACTAAGGTCAGACACATGTGAAACTTAAACCCGAAACCAAAACAGACAGACAAGACATGAAACAAGACAGGACAGACATGTTACATAATTCCCCCTTCCCGACCAGGAGTGACCCCACGCTGTTTACATGACAACGAGGGTGGGAAGGTGGTTGCCCTGGAGGCTGGAAGAGGCAGAGTCTGGAGCCTTGGCTGGCCATGGTTCGATCCCCATCCCACCGCTCCCCAACATGACCCAGGCACACCTTCCCCCCAAAAACGTTCTTGGGGAGGTCTCCTGCCTGTACCGGCCCTGTTATCGGGGAGGAGCAGTCTGGGGACTTTTCAGGCCTGGATTTGGGGCTAGGACTCGACAACGACACTTCTGGCCGTGATTTGGACACTGGACCTGAGAACGGTTCCCCTGACCGTGATTGCTCACCACACTCTACATCAGTTTACAGTGTGAAATTGCAGACTGGAATTCACGGTTGACTGGATCGATTTTTCAGATCCACACTTTAAATCCAGAGCGTGGAATTGAGGACTGGAATCCGCGGGAGTCTGGACCGCCAAATTCAAGTCCACACTCTATATTCAGAATGTAAAACTGTGGACTGGAATCCGCTGGGAACTGGATCGGCTCTCCTGGCCGAAACTCTGGGACCGGACTTGAAAACAGCAGACTGGAATCTGTGGAAAACTGGATTGGCACTCCTGGCTGAAACTCCGGAACCAAACTTGGAAAGCGCGGATTGGAATCTGCAGGAAATGGTATTGGCGTCCTGGCCGAACCTCCGGATCTGGAAAATCAAACAAGTAGTGAAGACCTCTGGTGTTTTATTGGAGGTTTTTATTGGAGCTCATTTGCCCTATATAAAATATTATGTATTTTCTTGCTTTTCTTGAGAGATTCACATGGCATTTATAGCTCAGGTTATTGGCACAAAAATAGCAGTGATCAGAATCAATCAGATTTATCCTACATTATGACCTTCTACCCACAGACTGTGGTTAAACAAAAGGGCAGAAGATTATGTTAGAAAATACCACGTTATATTTAATGAATCAACCTAGATTAAGTCACAGTGAGTGACATGGATAAATCCAACAGGACACATTTGGTTTGATCCAGACTCCATAATCCTGATTATAAAAAAAAACTTGTTTTGTTGTTTAATGGTGTCCTATTTCCACACACAACGGCTAAACTTTGTGGATCTGTTGCAATCCAGCCGTTGACAGTTTACAGAGCTGTGTTAAACATATTCATTGAATCCGTAAGCAGTGCACTTGGTTGGAAGAATTATGAATACAGCTTAACGTTACCGAGGCGACATTTTGCACAGTTGTCATGACTATGATTTTATTCACAGGCAATCCAGGGTTTTAGCCGCTGATGGTGCTTGACTGAAGTTGAAGTGTGAATTACTTCTAATGTGGAGGGCATCCCTGCTCAATGGCCATACGGTGACTGCATGGGAAGATTCTGCATATATCAAGAGAAGAGACATAATCAACCTGAAATAGAGGCTCATTACGGTTAGAGTGCAGGGTGAAATGCTTTTGGTGTCTGTTCAAACATATTGTCACAAAGCAGGTTTAAGTGGCAACCTGGGTAAGCTTGAGTTTAGCTTGAGCCAGCTCTGGATTCTCAGTGTGATGGAAGTAGGTATGTTTTAATGTTATGCACAGTGCTATATTTAATAATTCCTCACTCCAAAAATATAAATTCTGACAAATATGTATATATATAATTGATAAAATAAATGTTTTTATATTTTAAAATGTAATTTATTGTATATGGGATAGCAAAGGTGAAATTTCACCAGTCATTCAGTTCTCACATGATTCTTCTGATTTGCCGCTCAAGTAACATTTCCCCAGTAACATTTTATATTACGGTTATGCCTATTAGTTGCTTATTAGCATGCATATTACTAGAATATTAGGCATTTATTAGTAGTAATTAAGCACATATTAATGCCTTATTCTCCATGACCTTATTCTACATCCCTAATCCTACCAAATACCTAAACCTAACAACTACCATACTAGCTATTAACAAGCAGCAAATTAGGAATTTATTGAGGGAATAGTCATAATTAATTGTCTTACCTATTCTAACGTGTTACCATTTCTTCTTAAAATCTTTGCAGCACATTCTCCTGTAAAAATGTCAACATAAGTGTACAAGACTAATTTCTAGTCAATTTAATGTATCCCTGCTGAATCAAGTATCAACTTCTTTAAACCAGTCAATCAATCAATCTTACTGGCCCCATAAGCTTTTGAACCAGTGATATATGGATTTTAAAAGTATGTTTAATTAATTTGAAAGTAAGTTAGGTGGGCTTAAATAAAACCATATGGAAAAAAGTGGTTTAATACACTGGCTATAAGTGACAATTATATTAACAAAATCTTACAGGCACTTACAGTCTCAATGCAGAGGTAGGTCTATGTACAGCTCATTTGTCTTTGACTAATCTGACATCCAGACATTGGCTGAGACCATTAGCCCCTGACAACCCAACTGGCGCAGCTGTTAGAGGTGCCATCATCATATAGAATTACACTTAAAGTTCAATAAAACCACAAGCAAATAAGTCTTCATTGCATTTCACATTGCTGGAAAAATATACTAGGTCAGCCTAATAACAAAATAAGCCATGCAATTAAAATACTGCCAATAGCAGGTTATGATTCATTTATTGTGTATTGTCTCCTGGCCGGAAACTCACCTCAATTTGTGAAACTGCCACCAACATCACATAATTTCCTGAACTGCAGATTACACAGCCATATGCTCAATTAATAAATATAAACTTACTCGAGAGCTTTGTTTGGAGGAGCTAAAACCAGAATATTCCTTCCTGGATCTCCTGCTATGCCACAGTGCAGGAGGAGTAGACCCTCCTCCCATTTTTTTCATTTCATATTTTCCTATTTGCTGCAGATGATTTGTGTGTGATAATTTACACAGCACAGTTTGCCATCCTTACGGGTTGGGGTAGCATCTAATTATAAAGAAGATCAAGCAAACTCTTTTTCAGGCTTAAGCTGTGATTCCCAATCAGAGGGACACGTACCCAACAGAGTACTTAAGCAGGTTGTTAGGTCTTTCTGAAGAAAGTGATTTCCCCCAGAACTGACAAAGCTTGTGATAGACGTATAAGCTCAGGTGTCTCATTAAAAGAAGAGGAATCAACCCACACCCAGTCTATAATTGTAAAACATTTCAACGATTTCTGGTAATGGTGAATGATATCCAGGATGAAATCAGTTAACAAGCTTTCAGTTAAGTTTAGTTGATTAAGGGGGTACTTGAGCAATATTGATAGTGCTGGCGGAGCTTCTCACATAAACAAAAAGGTTAAAAATGGGATTCTTCCAGTGATGCCTCAAAATAATCATTTTGGGTTGCCCAAAGAACCTTACAGTTTTGCAGTGTGAAGAGCATCTAGAAGCTCTTTTTCATTGTAAATAACCTTTTGTACGTAGAAAAGGTTCCACAGATCATAAAAGGTTATTTTAAGGAACCATCAAAACTAATGAAGAACTTTTATTTTTAAAAGCGTATTATCCTTATTGTTATTGTAGAGTTCTATGTTTACATAGAACATTACAAAGTTTACAATTCGTAAGCTACAAAAATAAGTTAATTTACATCCATTAAGACATACACACACACACACGAAAATTAAAAAATGTATCTAGATAAAAGTAGAGCCTATTAATTTTTTCTTTTTTTTTTAAAAAAGTAACAACAGTGAAGTCACTTATTATGTTACACAGCAGAGGTCAGTAAGTTAGGGTTAACATATAAATTGTGGTTAGTTTCCAGAATGTTACACTTTATACAAAGTGGACAGTTCCTGAGGAGTTACTATGTTATTACACTGGTATTGCAGTGCTCCACCAACTCTTAATCCAACCCCTCCCACTTTACATATTCTCGAACCTATCCATCTCCACTTCCTGGATCAATTTGTTTCAGTTACTCTTGTAAATGTAACAAAATGTAGTTCTATAATTTCTGTCACACAATTACTAAGTGAAGTGAAAAAATGTGTTGTTACTAATGTCCTGTTTCACATTTGTACTTCCATTGTTGTTACATTGCAGTTAACCATGTTTTATGCAATGTTCTAACAAAACATGCCACACCGCACAGGATCAAAGCACGTTGACAGAAAGGGTTAAATACATTTCATACTCACTAAAGCTTGACTCTGAACTCTTATTGAGCGCTTGCATGATTCTAGCCTTAAGAAGCCTGCTTCGTGGGTAAGTTGAGACACGGAGGATGCGTGGTGTGCTGGTGGAGCATCCCAGTTTTGTTCCTTTGTAGATTGGGTTTTTGTGCGCAGTCTTGCTCATGGCAATTCTTTGGTGGAACAAGATAGCGCTCTGTTTACCAGTGGGGAAGTTGAAACGGGATAAGAGGGATTTGTTTAGGTTTTGTCATGTGTAGTCAATTTAACCCCAAGTTTTGCAAGCAATTTATTGGTTTAATCTTACAAGGTTCTGCCTGGAGAAAGTATGAAAAATGAAAACCAACTGAACAAACAAACAAGCAGCCAAGGAACAACTGCTTGAAATCTTGACATCCTAATTAGATTGTCTCTTATTGCTTTAATGAAAAAACATAAAACAGAGGGCTATTTGCATCCTTGTGCCTTCTGGTTTTGCTGGAGTGCTCATATTTGCAGCATTAAAATCAATGAGGGGGAAAAAAAAACTTTCATAAACCACGCTCTAAATAAAACACTCCAAAACATAAAACAGCCTTCGGCGCTTGCCGCAGGAAGTACGAGGGCATTATCAGTCTGTCAGCAAAGCCTCCCTTAACCACTATTTGCATCTCTCTGTTATTCCTTATCGGGGTGCATTCAGTTTGACATGCATTATGACTGATTCTTCACTCTTGTCACTGATTAAATTTCCATTAGCCATGCTTACCAGTTGTTGTGGCACTGAGAGCTCCTGAAAGATGTTCTCCAAATATGATTGCTGGGAAGAGAGCAGAGGTGGGATAATGACACAGTAACATGATTTTAGGAAGCGCTCTGTGTGACGACTCCCTCCCTCACCGCTTCAGTCTCTCCCTCACGCGTCCTTTCTCATTCTTCCTCTTCTCTGTGTGGAGTTGCTCTCATCTGACATGAGCACAGGAATAAGGCTAGCATATAGAGAGAGACAGAAATTGTGTACTGTATGTAGGGGGGTGTTAAGAGATCTATTTAAATCCTATCATGCACACACATACATACTCACAAACGGAAACAGCCATGTTTTTCACATCCGTGAGACTTCCACAAATCTCTTTTTAAACTATGGATATTCTTGACTGTTGTGTTATTCTAAACTCATAGGACTTTTTTGGTCTTTTTGGGACTATTTTCCATATAACCCAAAATTTCAATAGTTCAATTTATTTTTTCATGGAATAAGCTGGTACTTGAGGCCAGATAACTGAGTAACTAAAGCGCCGATTCGTTAATGAATCAGTCCAGGGATTCATTGATGAACTGTTCCATCCAATTTGTCAACCATATCAACCAGTTCAATCAAAAGTATAGCTCAAGAGAATGATTCTTTTGCTGATTCAGTTCTTAAGTCAACTCACAAAGTCAATGATTAGTTTGGGGGTAATTCCGGAGTTCGTATTTCATACAATACAAGTTTAGAATAGCAGAGTGAAACCCTTAAAATGAGTAAATAATGACAGAAATATGATATCACCTCTGCCCTAATCATATCAGCCTGAATGTTAATCAGGGTGCAGTCTCTCTGCAAGTTTCAGTATGGAGATAACATAAAATGCCTGCTATTTGAATGAATCTAACCGTTATTGCTAATGACCAGCAGGATTAATTAGCGGGAGTAGGATGGGCAGCTCGGAGAGCAGTCTCTCCCTCATTAATCCGCTTGCAGGTGTTCTCCTGCCACTCTCTCCCCCTCCATCTGCACGTGGAGAAGATCGACGAGAAGCCAACTCGCACCAATTCAATCTTATTAGTCCACCGCAGAAATCACATGATCCTGGAAAGAACTTCCAGTGGAGGAGAGGGAAGCACAAGGAACACAAATAATTGAGGAAATTGTACGAACTGGGAGAACTTTTGTGTGAAGGTGTTATCGTCTGTGCTGAGAGACCAATGAATGATGTACTGTATCTTAAAGACTTGTTTTTTAGCACATTTTCTCCAAAGCAACATAATGTAATATTTCCGTCATTATTTATAATGGGACTAAAATTTGAGGTGCAACCCAAATTCTAAATTAGGCTCATTTTATGCTAATGTCAGTTTTGTTCATGCATGAAATAGGGTGAACAGTTTTATTTATTTATTTTTTAAAATCAAGATGATCTGATTTTCAAAACAAGGCTACTTGATATTAAAAAATGGGCTAAATAAATTATCACATTTGTACATTTTCCTACAACTGAAGGTTATATTTAAGAGTGGGGTGGAACTTCTTTTTCTAAAAATCATATTTCCCACCATAGCATTTTAAACAATATCTTTTTCTCATGAAATCAGGTTGATTAGATGAAACAAATTTAAACCAAATAATCTCATTAATGAAAACTAAACCATAAAAACTATTTCTACATTTTCCGAACACAAGCAATGAGTTGAACACACATTTCTTTTTATTGATTGTAAATACAACAGGGAGAATCACTGATCTATGATCTATGACTACTGCTGGTTTATTAGGGGCGACTGGGGAGTGTTGTCATACTGAGTGATTTGCAACACCATTGGTTTAACCAATTAGAAATGAGCTGCAGGGGTGAAATCACTATCACACATGACCACCACCCTCCTGAGGTGAGAGCAGCAGTTGGAAGAGTTGTGAAGTTAATTCTTACATCTGGTTTTCTAATTGAACATAAAGAATCCAAGCTTAAGTGATAATAATTTTAAAAACGGCAGTATTACAGAAAGCTGTCACACAATGTGTTTCTAGAACACCCACTAAGATGATTTTATTTGTATTAATTCTTTTCTATATGCATTACCATTTAGATTTTAAATAATAATAATTAGGTAATTCAAATTATAATTTACATGGATCACCACACAATTCAAGAATACTATAAAAATGTTAATGTATGTTTTATAAGGACATATTATTATTATTATTAGTCTTTCTACTAAATAAATTTATGGTTTCCAATTTTTTTGTTCTTAATTTAGTGCTGTCAAGCGGTTAATCCTGATTAATCACATTAAAAATAAAAGTTGTTGTTTACATAATATATGTACATGTACTCTGGATATTTATTATGTATAAATACACATTTTAAAAATATTTACATGTATATGCATTTATATTCTTATATCTTATACTATAGATATAAATATATTTAATATATAAACTTGACATATTCTTAAATATATACATGCATGTGTTTGTATACACACACACATATTATGTAAACAAAGCCTTTTATTTTTGATGCAATCTTTTGACATTGTAATTGTGAATTTTCTTGCAATTGCTGCATGAAATTCTCTACATATTTTTTTTTCTCAGTGCACCCAGTTTAAACTTATGTCCATGTTTTCATTTAATGTTACAACTTAGTCCACTTGGGGACAAACTGAGTAGTATATTTCTACTTTGCAGATAAACTTATACATTTTATATCAAAAATTAAGATGCAACTGCAAAATAAAACCCACTTTGACATTATACCTCTTCAAACCGGTGTTCTTTATTCTGTGCAGCTTTTCTTGAATCTGAAGGAACACTGTGATGTGGGCCATTAACTGAGGCTTTAAGAGGGCCATTGAAAATGACCTGGCCTGATCTCCAAATGAAAGATAAATATGCTGCAGTGTGGACATCTGTCATGGGGATGTGGGAGGAGGCTGACAGACTCCGAGTACTAAATCATTTCCACACTAAACTCCGGGTATGATTCACTTTGTGACCGCTCTTACACAACGTGTTTTTCACCACAAAAGGTGAAAGGTTTTTAGTGTAGCATGAACTCTATAAACATGAATTGCACAAGATGTATCCAAATGCAGTCACTGGGGAATGGTCTTTTTTGTCAATTTCGGTTTTTCATCTAGTGCCGCAGGAGGTCAGCTTGTTTCCAGCACACATAAAACGTCGTCTCCCATGAGGCGCTGCTTGGATCCAAGTGCAGCAGGCCATGCACCACCGACATGGAAATTCAAATAGACAGGGATTAACTCTTTAGACTTCAACAGACCCGACAGTACATTATGTTCCTCCTGAGAAACCAAACGAGGGATGTCAGCATGAAAAACGGAAAATGTCACTGTCACTTGCATGATCGGCATTGCGGGGTCTTGCTACGGCACTTGATTGAAAGGGACAGACAAAATAAACAAATTAACTAACAATCGAGCTAACAAATGATTTGTTTTTATTTTATTACAGTGCAACATTGTTCACTTACGTGGGAAGTAGTATTCCGGCATTGGAGTCAGTAGTCTTAATTACTGGAAATTAAATGAAATGTATTCATATTTATTTTTAAATTCAGTAAAACACACCATCTCGTGTTCTTGCTGAATTATATCTTATGCAGGTACAGTATTTTAAAATAATAACATTTCATTAAGTATCATGTAAAGCACATTTCACAGTTCCATCACCAACTTCCAACTTTATTAGTATCAAACCACTGCTACAAAATTACATCAAACATGATGAAAATGAACTTGCATACGTGCTATACACAATGTAAGCTTTAAAGTAATTAAAGTATATGATTCTTTTTTTTTCTTGACAATATCAATATATATCAATGCCACTTAAAGCCATATATGTCATTCCAGTGATCTAGAGCCTAAAATATACAACTATATCCCTGGTGGCTAAAGTATCTCCATACACATGTAAGTAAAGATGACTATTTCAAATTTCTCATCACAGAAATTTCAGCTTCAAGAGTTGAGGAAATAAAAGTACAGCCATCCCAATATGGTTACAATGTCCATTTTACTTAGTCACCAAATTGAACGAAACAAAATAAAAGGTACCGAAATCAAACAAACATGTATATACAAAAAAATAAAACCAAAGCTCACCAAATGTTCCCCAAAAGCATTGTGTAAATTTGGATCTTTTGTTCTTGGCGGGTGTCCTCTGTGCTCAATTACTCAGTAGAAGACGTGTGGTTTCACTGGTGGACTTATTCCACTTCACAAAATAACTGCTTAAGATATGAACTCTGCCAACACAAACAGCCCATGCCATTCAAAACAGCTAGCAACAATTACCAGGCCAACCAACATCTAATGAGACGTAACGGTGAAGAAAAGAGAACGGTGTGTTTTTCTTAAACCCTAAATTGATCCCTTGCTTTTCCCATAAAAAAAAATTCTCCTGATGAGACACAATTGGCGGTTTCAAAAAGAGCTCGGCGAAAGACCGCTCCGCTAAAACCTTAGCATTATCAAAACCACTGCATCAGTGCTTGGCTAACTTATTTTCCAGCTCAGTGAAAATAATGAGCGAGGGGGCCGACAAACACTTGATGGCGAGGAACAAAAAAACCTTTAGAATTCACTCATTCTCGTTTTGGCAGCTACTTTATTATCCCAACAAATATTTTGCCAATGAATGTTTCTACCGGCTAAGTACAGTCATGACGGCCGCTTCATTTATCATCAGTTTCGTATTATACGAAGGTTTTTCAAAGTAGTCGCAAACCGAATGGGCTTCGCAAAGGATTATAGGTTTTTGTTCTTTGCGGTGCTCCGTGGAGTCAATTAGAATACTGCAAAACTGCAATTACTGGCAAGCGTTTTGAAAAGGACAGAGGTTTATGTAGATTACTGTCAGCCCTGCCAGAGTGCTGCTGAGAGAGTGAGCACTCACAGCTGGTTAATGCAGCACCCTCCAGCACTCCACAAAAATCATCCTCCAGAAACTGACAAAGGCACAGGAAGAATTTTATTAACTGCCAGGTCAGAAGAATCACCTCCCCTGGCCGCACACACAGCACTCTCAAACCGACTTTCAAAAGAGTCTGGCCAAGACAGAGATGGAGCTGACAGGTTTTTAATCATTGAAATACCGCCTCCCACCCTCATTCTGTCTTCCCAGCACCTTCGCTCGATAGGAGATGAAGGATCTTAAATGTTTGGCTTTTTTGGACCATACACGTGTGGTTATATACATCCAACGAAGACTTTTTTTGTACCGATATGTGCTCATAGAATTTTGAGAAAAAAAGTACAGAAATTGCTACCTCATACCACGCTGCGAGGATTCCGGGAAGGTGTTGGAACCCAAGGGGTCTCCTCGGGGTCACAACATACTGTGCTGCTTGCAGTTTCGAAACTCATCATTGAATATTAATGCATGTCCAGGAATGTGATTAAGTCATTAGATGCTCAGACTGAAAATTTGCAGCACATTTGCTTGTCATTTACCGACTCTTTTGAAAGGCTGTAACTTTCAGGAGAATTATGCATGCATGAATGCTCGTGTCTGCAGTTTTTTTTATCCTGATATCCACTTTTTAAATTTCCAATTTTAATGATGCTTTAATAAGCTTTTTGTTAAGGATTCATTCACAATATTTATTAAAAGAGCATATGCTACTTTTATACCTTTACAAAACTCAAAATTGGCAGACGTGTTTTTAAAAAATGCCCCTTTTATCAGCTATTAGTTTGGACTGAAAGAAGCCAGAAATACTGAGCAACACTGATTCGTCTGGTATGCTAGCTATGAATGGCAAATGCATGAGGCTTAGACATGGCATTTGACATGGAATGGCAACAGATCATATCAATTAATACTTTTAAAGGCACATTTTATACAGTACTTGCTTCTAGAGTGGACTCAGAATGTTGAAATGCGGCGCATTTACTGTAATTGTCAAAGCTATTGAAGTTAATCTGCGATTATGGAGGTTTGTGGTAACGATAAGCAAGTGCAATGTTACTTTTTACATCACAACGGCGAGCCAGGCCTTCACAGCGATGAATATTTAAACATCCCTCGGTTTGATCTTTGAGGCTTTCTGGTCTGTAATAAGCAAAGGGACATGTAGGTGAGACCTATATAACTCTGTGACTGATTCTCCATCAGAATATATCTGCTGTAATATTCCGACACCATTGAAAATGTACTTTGTGTAAGAAATAATATACAAAAAGAATGTCAATTTGTCACGCGTTTACCAAACAGCCTAAGTACAGTCCATAGGAAAAGACCCAGTATTGCACACTGAGCGGAAACGATTCTGTAATGACTTACACATGAAAAGAACATCTCATCATAGCTCAACAGACATGTTCAGTAGTGTGGAACACATTTCATTACGTCAAAGCAGCCTCGAAACTGGTTTTGTTCTCAAATTATCGATTTATGGTAAGTGGCCACCTTAACATACATAATAATTTGACATGCAGCACATTTATAATTTCTGCACATCCTAGTATACAACAAGTGTGTGGGAACTAGGGTAGAGGTTAAACTAAACCTAGACACTGGCTCTACCGATAAGATAAAATGAATTCTACTTTCTTCGAATATACACACACGTGACTCGTTTTCTATTTATACCGTATGACTGGTTCACACCCTCTGAGTTAAAAGTAGATTATTTGATTACAAACGGTTCTTTTTTCCAACTTCTACTCGTTTGACAAGAATCAACAACAGTTGTGGCATCTAAAATGAAAGACAACATTGTAAACTATGCCATACTGCATACGTATTTTGAAATAATATTCATTCACATGTTTGGATCCACACTTGAAAGTTTCATATTGTCCCCACAAGGGAAGTGCATATTCTTTTTTTTTCTGCTTCCCTATTCAAAACTATTTCACACTGACAGAAGCAAAGCAGGTAATATGTTAATACATTATAAAAATCCTGTTCAAATGATTACAACCATAAAACATACTCCAAAAAAAAAAACCCAAGAAAAAAAAGCCAATAATGATTTGAACGATCGTCAGATAAGTTCCATTAGTCACTGTTTGTAATATCCTCATTTAATCAAAGCGCACATCAAATATGACCCACTTTTTCTCCACTTCTTACTTTGGATGGGCCTGTTCCATTATTTTGCATGCTGCCAACTTAAGAACGTCTTTTCTGTGCTATTTTTTATTTGATATCTTATTTAATACAACATCAAATGCAACACAGGCATTTTCTCTATTCCTTTTTCACATTAGAGCTCTCATTTGAAAGACCCCCAGGGCAAAAAAAGGACAGCTCTGTAACTCTGCTTAGCAATTATATAACCTTTTGACCACTGCATGAGGCTCATTTTAATTTTACAGTTAGCCTCACAAATAGCTTTAAAAGAGGCAGATTTATCTCATACGTTTACATATTTGAATCTCCAGTGCAATCTAGGATATTTTTGTCCTGCAGTAAAACAACTAATTCATGTATTTCCAGAATAACTAGAAAGGTTTATGATCATACACTGCATTATTCAGTTAACTGCAATTGGGGTCTACAGCCCAGAGGTCTAAACCATTGAGGTATGGCTTTAGTTTTGGCCTAGAAAATGAATAATTATATTTCACCGTCAGTGGAAAAACCACACACATTAGATTATTAAACTAAACTCTTCAATTGTTCATTTCGCCTTTGACTGTATTACGTTTGATATCAATTTCCCTTTGTGAAATCTTAAACAGTGATTCTTGGTTCATTGGATTTAAATGATCTTGGTACTATTCAAACAATTTGTGGGTATGTGAATGATGTACCAGCACGGAGAGCAAGGTGGCACACTAGGGCGTCTTTCCTTTTTTGATAACAAAGATACCAACGTCACACACCCTCACTTTTCCAAAGCGTGATTTCGGCTAATTTGTGAGCGTTCGAAGGGGACAATGTGTGCTGATTCACAAAGTGGGAAATCAAGAAAAGAAAATAAGAAAAGAATAGAAAATGAGACAAGAGAAAGAAAACCAACCCCCTAAAACCGTATGTATTTACATGATGACAAACACCACAGAAGAAAATTACCATCCCAACATAAGCAATGCTGATTAAAATCCCTCGCTGCTTTCCAAACACACTGTACCAGATTGGATCCAGCCATCAGCAATGTCAAAGGATCTGTAAATGCTCAAAAGGGTTCTTTACAGTCATTGTGCATGGCCGTCCCCAGGGCTAGTAAACGCTGACGAGAGAAGAGAGAGCCAGGATCAGGTACCGGCAGGCCAGCAGGACTTCAGCGCCTCCTGTACTTCCATACGGAGCGGTGTTGGGTGCTGTAAACAACAGAGCAGAGACACACGCTGATTAGCAGATTCTCCCTCTCTCCTGGCAGCAAGTCATAGTCTCAGTCAAGCGGTACCTCCTCCCTTTTCATATGAGCGGAGATCACGCTGCCTGCCTTCATGCTCTCAAATCAAGACTCACAACGGGCTCGCATGCCGGAAGGAGTCCTTCAATAAGGCGCCTTGTCTTAAACCCGTGCTGGGCACTTCAAACTAAAAGGGCGTCAGAATTTGTCTCAAAGATGTGATCATGTTGCTTTCTCTGCTTTTACCTTTCAACCTGTTAGAACACATCAAATCCTTTTCATCCCTAATGAAAATATATTTGCATAAAATATATTTTTTTTAAATGTATGCAAAACTCACTGACATACTTCTAGGCTGTTCTGGGTGGTTGCCAGTATTGGCACATTTCTGTGCGATTTTGGGTCTTCTGGGTGGTTGCCAAAGAGTGGCTATGCAGCTGTTAAGATGTTATGAGCACATTGCTCTGTCCTTTGCAGGGGCATTAGCTGGATGGTCACCAGGGGCACTGCTATGCATTTGCTGAGGAACTTTGAATGATTCTTTGATTCTTAATACACTGCTACGAAATGAAGTTGTAAGGGTGTTCTGGGTGGTTGCCAAGGAGTTGCTAAGTTCTCCTTCAAAATTGTATTTTGAATATCACCAAGGTACTTCTAAAGTGCTACTTTTATGCAAAATTCTATATTGTTTGGACAGTGCACACTGCCACCACCTTATAATAATAAAAAATCAGCTACTTCTTTTTTTTAATCCCCGTAAATCATCAGATTTATGTTTCAGAACAAGCCATTTGCGAAATCTGTAAAATATGACAAGACCCACCCTCGAGTGATGACGGATATTGCTGGATAAGAAGAGACCCCACCTTGAGTGAGCCGTACTGTAACTACAGTAATTATTCATTTAAGAGCAGTGAGGGATTTTCTGTTTTTATTTTATTGTTTGGTTCAGTGCTGACAGCAGTATATTAAACTGTTGTCAATTAATACACAGATCTAATATAAACCTTTGAATTCTTTTTAGCTGTTTATCTTCGGAACTTGTGTGTTTTTAACAGACTTGTGTGTACTTTTAAACTTGTACAGTTTAAATGCAATAAGACATGAAAGAGAACTTGGTTTAGTGCTCACATGCTATATAACAGCCTGTATCTGTGGAATATCTTGAGCTAAAACTTTCTGGTGACACCTGAGGCATCTTGCAAAAATGGGGCATGACAGTGCCTTTCAAAAATTCTTACCACTTTCCCGTGCCATTGCAAAGGTGTTTTGGACGGTTGCCAAGGAGTTGCTATGCAGCTGCTAAAGGCTGGAATACACTACATGACTTAAAATGTGAACAGATTTTAAAACACTAGGCATATATATACATACACAAGGCATCACACGCTGAGTTTAGAAATAGTTACAGAAAAGAAAAACTGGAAAATCACACATTAAATGACTTATAAGGATTATACACCACCAGACTTTATAGTCTTTCCGATTACAACAAACTCATGCACAAAGAGTCTGTTTTCACACAATACGTGATTCATTGTGAAATCTGCCAACTCAAATCTGCAGACTGACTCTGAGTTTTGGCAACTAGCGTGAACCTCTCCAGAATATAAATCGGAACAAAAACTGTAGTTTATTTTAGCTACAAGATGCCCCGAGATCTTATTAACACATTGCACTGAGTGGTTCTTTATATGATGCTCTGCAGTTGCTTGGTGGTCGATAGTCAACAAAGTATTATTCACATCTGTAGCATGGTGCGAGGCAAAGTTTAATCTCCAAGCATGAGCAATAGTAATAGTGAAGCTTTCCTTAGCAAACCCACTGATAAGCCTGTGCTGACGCTGGGTATGCTCATATTTTCCCAGCCAACACAGATCTCAGTGGCTGAAAGCCTTCAGGTCTGTCCCTGAAGCAAAACAAC
Source organism: Enteromius afrohamiltoni (assembly GCA_034779775.1). NCBI lineage: Eukaryota > Metazoa > Chordata > Actinopteri > Cypriniformes > Cyprinidae > Enteromius > Enteromius afrohamiltoni. Next base: position 12,571,747 of record JAUYWG010000039.1, on the reverse strand, counting down.
TTGAGTGTAGTACTCAGGAGAGGTGCTTCAGAACAGGTGTGAGAGTGTACAGGCATTCATCTTCATGAGAGTTTTTGTTTCACAGCTCTGTTAATGACAGACACTGGCCTACCTAAGGAGATTAGTACATCACACACACACGCACACTCGGGAGATTATGTGTCCTGGCTGGTACTGACTTTCTTTTACAACTATCCAGCAAATGTTTCGTTGCGCACGTTATTTTGCGACTACATGTGATGGCAGTATCTAATGGAGTCATTATGATATGGATTCATTTGTTTGAACTGTTTCCCTGCACTGAAAGCCACAATAAGGCTGAATCACGGCATCAAATAGCACATCTGACAATAATAAGTATGTTTGCGCATGGAAGGTTGATAAAATAATTGCTTTGTGACAAGTCCTCTCACGAATTGCAAAAAATGGGAGATGAAAAGCCACGCATCCATTTTCGCTTCCATTCCAGCTTTTATGGCTTTAAATTACCAGTGTTGCTTAAAAATCTTTCTACCAAAAAATTACAGCCACCTGCAACGGGAAGCCCGGAATATCAGAAATGGGCATATGAGATAGAAAATGATGCAAATTGTGATGATGTGCGTGAGATGCATGGTCAGGAAACGAGGAGAGCAAACTGCCCTGTACACTGCGGCTTCATTCTGCCTCCATCCAAAGCACCGGATAATGACACAGTTTTTGCTAGGCAGAGAGAGTGGAGCCAGTAACCATGGAAACAGCTCACATCCTGCACTGGCCCCTTTGCCAGAGCCACAGAGTGTGCACAGCGCTACCAATGGAACAGAATCATTTAGGCTATAGGCACCTGCTGCAGTATCGAACTATAAGTGCTCTTCGTCAAAAAAAAACAAACAACGCCATATGGCCTGTGAAAGGTAAAAGGACAAAACACTTTGTCCCTACAGTATATTTCTTTCCAGCGCCCCATTGGACTAATAGCTACTGGAACGTCAGTGATGATTCAGGGTCGTGCCAGAAACATCCTATCATCTGGCACTATAGAAGCAATTAAGGAAAGCACCAATATTACCTGCCTGGCTGCGTTGTGCGAGTTAGGGAGCTGTTTAATATCCCACTGCGTCTAAATCAGTCTGTTGTTGTGACGGTGCAGGTTGTTACTGCACATGCCATTTTAATTAACTCAACCCCTCCCTATCCAGACAGTGGCTGCCTTGTGATTACTCTGCTTTAAATCTAAAGTGCGTAAATACAGTGAGAAAAGAGGTTATTGCACTGGCTTTTGCAACAACATGGCGGTCTCACAGAGTGAAGTTGGTACAGGTGTTAGGAACGGCATGGCATTTGGCACTTAGAAACAAAACATCGGATTAACTATATAAAGATGGCATATCTTGAGATGCAAGAGCATCAGTTTCCTCATTAAGTTTGGATCAGGGAGTAATCAGTCATGTGTGTCTAAATCATGGCTTTGCACTCTATCTAAAGCACGCAAAACCTTGCCTTCATATGATTATGAAGAGGACACGTATTATAATTCTGCATAATGATCGCCACGGGCCACAGACAGAAGTTTCTGCATTGCCTATATATAAAGTACAAAACTCCAATTAAAGCAAATGAGAGCTCTCCCTCAGTTCTACTTTGTGTATTTGTTTTGGTTGATTTAGTTAACAGCTTAAGTTTTTTTAGGCATAATGTTGTTGGTGTGACAAGCTGCAGAATAAAAAGAGGGGCTGCCACCCTATAATCAACTGCTAGCTCGAGTCCCACCATTCCTTTTAACTGGCACAAGACCCATCGTTAAGCTGCTTAATGAATTTCATCCTTCCATTCAATGCTCTGCCTTTTTGTGCAGCACTTATGCTGTGATAAAAAAATACAGTTATAATCACACCACTTCCACAGTTTACATTTTTATTGTACAACACTCAAAAATAAAGGTGCTTCAAAATGTTCTTCACAGCAATGCCATAAAAGAACAATTTTTGGAAGCAAAAATAACCATTTAGTCAAAGGTTCTTTAAAGAACCATCACTTTTTTACCTTTTATAATCTGAAGAACAGAAAGGTTCTTCAGATGTTAAAGGTTCTTTATGGAACCATTCAGACAAAAACGTTCTTCTATGGCATAGTGGAACACCTTTATTTTTAAGAGTGCACTCTAAAATAGTTTTGGTTCTGATTAATCAATCAATCCATGAATTTGAGGAACTGTATTTGAAAAGACTCAAGTAGTGGCTGCTGAAAATGTAGCCATTTTTTAATTTAATAAAATTTCACAATATTATTCTTTTCACTGTATTATTGATTTCGAACATCAGTGCATTAGGGCATAGGTCAAATCATGAACTGGGTAAAAAAAAACAAAAAACATGTCATTTCCCACTTTTCCATTAGTTTCAATTCTTTAAACCGCCATTCAGTAAATTTAATTTCCTGATATGTCAATTGAAATTCCATGTCAACTTCCAGTGTGGGATTCTTTCAAACCATGAACTCAAAGGAAAGACATTTTTAGCTCAGAATTTTGCACAACCCTGATGGCCCTTAGGATCATTAATGTTGGTTCAGTATCCAATAAAATAAATAACATTTGATACATAAAGTAAACGGTTTCAAAAGGGTACTGTATCATTCCTCTCTGAAACACAAGCAGTACAGCAGTGGCAAACGAAACAGCAGTTTACATAATTAAATGAAGGCAATCATCTCAATAGCGGTTATGTGAGGATGGCTGTATCTCCAGGTAATCTGCACAGATGACGGCCGGCTGCAGCCCTTCTCCCTGGAGGCTAGTCTTCTCTGGCTTGGAGAGAAGGGTTCAATGTCCTTGACCATCAATCAGTGGCCTATTGTTCCCTCTACTGCCTCCAGAGAAAGGGGCCTAAGCTTCTGTCGAGTCCTTGGCAAACTGGCGTAAATCCCACATCTCCAATCTTGGATTTGACAAATACTCCCTTTAAGTCCTCTTTCGGTGTTTCTGCTCTCCATATGATAAACTACCTAATTCCCAGCCTCATAACAGAACAAACATGAAAAACGTTTTGTTTTCCTTTGCTTGCTTTCGCACAAACATCCAGCCGGTTGGTATCATTATTGCGTCGCATGTACTTGGAGGTTAGAAAACGTAGCTTGGTGTAATTTCCTTAACTTAAATCAGCAACAAAAGAGCATAAAAAAAGCTTTCAAGGACTGTCAATTTAACATATTAATTTAACCCAATTAAGAAGACCATTATAAGTATTCATGCCACTCTTTCTTTTTTCAGCAAATACCGATAAATGTGATTTTATCATGTCAATATGCCTTTATAAATTCTGATTAATTAATATGACTGTCATGCAATTAAACTGATTTAAAAAAAAAAGAATAGTCTGACTGCACTAATATCCCATATTTACATGATAGCGAAGTAATTTAAAAAATGCAATAGAAAAACTGTAATGAAGTTCTTATCCGTGAAATCTGAACACTGCAATGAAACGGTTACAGAAAGAAAGATTTCTTCATTTATTCATTAGGGCTGTCAGTTTAACACATTAATTTAGTATAATTAAGCAGCACAGAATGAGTAGGGGATTGTTCACAACGTTATTGAATTCAAAAACAGCTGGATGGAGCGCAAACAAAATGGAAAAGAGCACAGGGGTTTCGAGATATTTTTCTATATTGAATTACTTCAAACTTAACACAACCAAAAACGTCAGCACGAACAACAAGACATGACATGATGGAAAAAGATGCCAGTGATTTATGCAGACCTAAAAACATAGCACAGCAGGAATGTGGAAAAATGGATTGCTGTGGACTGCAGGCCTGTGATTGGCTGATGTTCAATCATACGGAAAAAGCAAATCAATTACTTCTAAAGTAATGCAATGTAACCAAATTACTGTTTGTTTCTCAGAAAACACTGATTCATGTATTACATTGTTCTAAATTTAAACAATTAGTCAGAATAGCATTTATGTTCATCTCTCTAATATTTATGTTGACCTGTATTTGGTACCTCAAACAAAATCCATGTCCATAAAACATGGCGCTTTTTAGTATTTTTTTGAGAGAACAAAGAAACAATAAAAACTACACAAAGAGTTTCTAACAGTTTGAGTAAATGATTTAGTACATAAAACAAAAACTCAGCGCCCGCAATTACAATCTGAACAGCAATTGAAAGAACAAACACATGGCGAACAAGCCGCCACTATGAGTCAAAATTGAATAGCACTTGGAGAAAGTCAAGTGTCTGTGTAACTGTCTGATCAGTTTTGAGTTAACCACCTTTCTACAACTTGGGACACTGAAAGAGGTTGTTATTTTTGACACAAATGTTTATGATGTTTCTGCTGTGATAATGATAATGGGTTTGAAATCCCAGGAATGCATTATCATAAATAGAGCCTAACACTATGCGTGATGGTCTGATGAGATAGAAATGAGCTAATTTCTGATTCAGCGCTGAGTAAAAGCTCATTTCAATATCGTACACAGGAGGAGTTCACCTGACATGCTGGTATTGAATAAGACTCTGCCTGGCCTTGAGCTTCACCTGAACGCCAACACAGCAGGAACTCTTTTTGATACGAGGCTGTGGCAGACAACACACAAACAACAAAAAGACTTTTCATTTCCCTTCCCTTATTATATGCACTTTCTAGCATACTCTCGCACTGGACTTCTTTAAAAAGAGATATTTTGTGTGATAACCATCTGCTGCCTAGTCAATTTTTACATTTCACCAAACATTCTTCCCCCTCAAAGCACGTCTCATCCTCAGGCTTGTCTGTTGAGAGCGAGGAAGCGTGAAGTTATTGCCTGTAATTGACCCAATGTATCGATTGATCATTGCGCTGCATTTTAAACGCCACTATTTCCAGCACATAATTATGCCTACTGGGTTTTGATTAGATCGCAGTGAGCTAAAGACGTCACTGAGCTCTTTGAGAATCCTTTGGAAAAACAAAAAGGAAACACATCTGCTGTGGAGTAAACATGGGAGATTCGGTGTCTTTGCCTCCTTCATCAACAAGCGTCCCATGGGTGGCGTAAATAATGAGTACCATGAATTGGAGCAGTAACGCAAGGCTTCATTGCTGAATCAGCCAGTGCTGGTATAATCTGGCCATTTGTCCATTCTTGCCCCTCCTCGTCACGTGAGACGACTGTTTGAGATTCCCTGTACTGCATCTTCACTTTTCAAGCCTGCATTCTGCTACTAGCATCAAACATTTAAACGCTAGCGTAAATATTTATTAACATTTGACAGCATATCACCATACAGGACACTCTTCTCACTGCCTGACATTTCAACAAACCATTTACATAAAGAATTTATTGTTTTATATAAAAGTAAAAGAAGCATAACATTAAACGCAGCATGTAATGCAGAATATAATACCACCAACTGTGTGGAATTTAATATGCAATATAAAATTTCCCTAAGCACAGTCATGCACTAAGCCTAGATAATAAGTGTAGTTATGTTTTATGGAGAATAAAGTTAAAATATGCAATGTTGGGAGGGGATTCGCTAATTAGCTTAAGTACAAAATCTACATGTTTTAAACAGCAACAACCACTTTAAGCTTTTATCTGCGATCATCGCTGCTTTCTTATCATCAGATACTTCAAACCGCAACGCATGAAATATGAGTCAATTACATCAGGATGAAACTCGGGACCCTATTGTGCACAGCCCAGGAAAAACACGGATGAAAGCCGTAGTGTCCACGAGTGAGCTATATTCATTCAGCACGCTATTTGTGTTATGCTTTTCTAAGAGCGCAAAAAGATCACCTGCTGAATACTAAAAATCTATTTAATATATGTATTATTCCTTTCTATACTTCTTCTCCGCTTTTTGCCAACAATTCTCACCGCTGCAAGGATAGAGGTAAATGGTGCTTTTAGCCACGAAATGCAACAAACCATTACCACAGGCAAATAAAGTGTATTCTCAAGATAAGCTCGAAGTTACATTATTTGCTGAATATTTGCCTAGTGGTTTCACGTTTTTATCTGATATCAGATCATTAGAGTGTTTGGACTCTGGAAGCTTTTGGGTCAGACGCTGTATCTCATGAAATATGAAAGTGGTACCTCAGAGTTATCTATCTCTGTTGCTGTTTGTTTTAATTCAAAATTCATGTTGCAGGGCCTGAAGGCTATTTTGATTGACAGGACTGCTAGCACCAGACAGTCTCTACAACAACCACAATGACTCACAAACAAGCAGTTCCGCGCACACAAACCTTCAAATGTTATCACCATCAAATCCAGTCTATCCTTTCTTCCATTGCTCTATCCTTTCAGGCACTCTGACACTATCTGTGGGACTTACAGCACTGCATAAATACCAAACTCCCCACAGTGACACATGCACTTTAGCTTGATATGGATGCTGTCAAACTCCCATAGCTTCAGGCCAGGAAGTGCTTTATACCTTTGTGTTTGAGCCTTTCTGGAAGGGGTCAAAAATTATTGATCAGCCTTACTTGATGATTCCTGACAAATTAGGCTGGGATATTGACCCTTTCTACGACCCCCTCTGGCAGCTGTGGTGCAAATTACATTGCAACCCTGTCAGAAATACATCCACTGCTGGGAAAAATCAAGACTAGAGCTGGAGAAACAACACAGAGACTCCTTTACTCCAGGTATTCTGTGGTTGAATGTAACATTTAAACTCACAAGCTGTACATAAACATTGCACAAATGCTTTAAAAGAACTCAAATTTCTGTTATACTTTAAAAAAACCTATTGCTCAGCTAGTGCAGGATTTCTTAATAGTATGCAAATTGAAAAATGTCACCAATTCCTCACAAAATTCAAGATGTGGAGACAAAAACAATGCCCAGTTATTCACATACCTCAAAATATATTTGATGTTTAACAGCGGAAAGGACACTCATAGAGGTTTGTAATAGAGTAAATGATGACAGATGTTATTTTTGGATGAACTATCTACTTTATGAATGATGAACTATGAATGAAACAAAAATAAAGCTATACACTAATTTGTTTTGCCTGTGCAGCCCAAAACAAGAACATGATGTGCCTTTTCTCCAGACCCAAAAATGTGTGTACTGCATTCTGCAAATCAACATTAATAATGACAATAATAAACAATATCTTTTGTAATATTGAAGCTCTACCCTGTAATGAGCTCCTGATTTTAAATATGAATTATATTTTTATGCGGACTATTTTAAATTATAATAATTACAACATGTTTTATTGATTGGAGGACTAAAATATTCTGATTTCATTTACTTGATTTAAACATTTGGCAGAAAAACAACAGAGATACATTTAATAATGTAATTTTAAAAAATTAAAAAACAAAAATCAGTTACAGGGGGAAAATCTTGCCAACAAATATAACAAATATAACAACATAATGCGATATACTCTGTTGAATACACAGCTATTTCAGAATGCTTTTTGCTTTCAGACGGTTGTGGCATCTACCAGCAGGGGCTAAGAGGGCCATGGTAACCAGACAAGCCCTGACCCCTTGATCACAGCGACAACTACCTTTAGGGCACTTCTTGTGCATGACAACAGATTCTGTTATGAGTAAAATCATAAAAATTCGTTTTCCCCCCCAGTATTCATCTGCTTGTACCACTCCTCTCAGCATAGAGTCCTATTTCCACATTATGGAGCTGACAAAGCCCTTCGAATAAGTTATGTTCATGAATAAGATTTGTGGTGTTTGAGGTATTGTTAATCTCCAGGGAGCAGCCAAATTGCCTTCTGCCAAGAAGCTAATGATAAAATGTTCACAAGCATTTTTGAAAGTGTCAGTTCCCCCATCATAATGAAAATCCAATTTTGTGGCTGTTCACTGTCAATTAATGTGCTCTTTCAAAACGAGAAAGGTAAACCTTCTAGGTATTCTACAGTACCATTCTCTTGCACCTCAGACTATTGTGTACAATATTAGAAAAGGGTCATCCTGTCTGTTCTTAGGAATGGAGTAGAAAGAAAATTTTGGATTATTTTAATTTGAGTAATAATTTATACAGCTACTTGAAAAGTTACTTTGTAAATTACTTTTTTTTCGTATTTGAGATGAAGTCTACATTGTTGGTGGCATGTGCATAAATAATTAGAAATGTAAATAATATGAGTCAAACCTCTAAGCGCTTTGTATAATATTTAAGAATAATCAGACATACAAATAAAGTCAAAAAGTAGCATAATCTCAAGCCAACCCCTGAACGTGTTTAAAATTTTAACACAAAACATAGGCTGCTTAGTTTACACGGACACAAGGTTCAAAGAAATTTATGTGAAAATTGCTTTCTTGACATAAAAACGATAAAAGGGCAATACTTTAAATGCTGTATGATTATGTATTTATGCATACAAATAGCATTACAATACTAAGATGCCATATATTATATTACATATTATTACGTATTCAATAACTTTGTCTTCAAAAACAAAATCAGAATTAAAAGGTGAGATATACATTCACAGATCTTACTTGTGCTATAAAAGATTGACTATATCTAATCATTTGGCCCGCATAATACTTAAACCACACGTTCTCTAGAGACTGGAGTTTTCATCAGCATTTGTTTTTTTGGTCAAGAGAAATTTGGATAATTGTGAGACAATTAGGCTGCTTGATGGTCTTATTTGTGGCATGGCCATGAAGCAAAACTCAGCTAATAGTTTCATATCTTGCTTTGCCGCTGAGAGAGAGTAGCTGAACATGGCATCCAAACAAACCCGCCACCCACAGGGTCCTTCATTAAAGACATCGAAAGAAACCAATACAAGACAAAAACAAATTATGCTCTTCTCTCAGGATGATCGAAAAATCCAATTATAGTTATTTGGATAACTGTGATTGAGATTAACCCTTGGAGGAGCCAAATGCGAGCGTAGTCAAAATGCCACGCTCTGTGTATCAATGGCTTGAGTTTATACTAGCACCAAACAATATCTGACATCTGCTTGTAAAATAATGTCTCTTAACTGAAACTGTTTTCCTCCTTCTTTCCCCAGACAGTGAGCGACACCTCCGTCTCAGCGCTCCAAAAGACCTGCTATTCATCTAAAGAATAAACCCACTTCAATCATCCAAATGTCAACAAAGAAAAGAAAGGACACACTATCAAAAACTAATCTCATGGAAAACATGTACAGCCTTTAGAAATAAACAACCCAAGGTAGCAAACATATCTCTGGGAATAATAATAAAAAAGCCCTCCCCTCAAGAACCGCAAAACACTTGGGTGAGGGAAGTCAAGGTTTTAATACTCCTCCTTTTCACTTTGACGATGGCGCACGAGAGAAAGAACCACCGGAGTAACGCTGTAACGCTCAAAAGGTTCTGTGACAGTAAAACACTATAAAAACGAAGGCAAAGCAAACTCGCTAATCCTCTTTTCTCAAAGCAGCTCAGACAAAAGTGTCTGCCAATCCCTCGCATACAAATTAGCATTGTCAGTGTGGACAGGGTGTAAGACGGGACTTATTAATGTCGACTGTTTGACTAGCCTCATTCTGGCGGGATCCTCCAAAAAGCGCTTGAAACTTTGGTGGCAACGAGGTCTTGGGAATCGCACCTTAAGATCTCTTGTCAAAGAGATCACACTGCTTACTGACCTTAATCTTCCACACAGCGTAGAAAGAGAAAATGACACATCCCAAGGAGATTTTTGCATGCCTGTGTGTAGTCCTGATGTTATCTGAGGTGTTTAGAAAATGAAAATGTTGAGCCCTTGGGAGAGCAGAGGCCTCAAGGCATATTTCTTAATTTGATGTTAAAAAAATATGTTTAGAGCTTATGATGATGGAGCGTACGATATCTGTGATTAAAGAGATCTGATTACAGAAGCACCCATTCCAGCCGAGGGAAAGCGAGAGAGAAAGAGCGAGAGGTGATTGGTTTGAAGAAGGTATTAGATCAGTAACTACAATGATAAGGCTTAGAACAAAAAACATCTTCCAATATCTGTTACTCAAGCTTATTATAGAGCTAATTTCCTCTGCATTTTGAAGATTTTAGACTTGCAAAAAAAAAAAAAAAATGTTGCACAAATAACCCACCATATGTCATTGGTCAGTCAAACACATAGCCACGCCCCAAACTCACGCTATTGGTTGAGCCGGTGTTGCTGTTGTCAGGCTGCTCAAAAAAGCAAAGCAATGTTTTGATAATGCCAAAGTGTTTACAATTTTCAAGGAAATCAACCGATAAATGGCTTACTTATAGTTGTCTCTGCATATTAAGCTGGGATAGGAGAAAGTATTTTAACATCAAAACAATTACACATGTCACCTTTTAAATTGGAACAGCTGTCTGTAAAATTACATTAACTTTCATAATCATGTGAAAAAAGCATTTTGTGCCCTGCTGTGCTCATGACATTTAAAAACAGTTGTGCTCACAGAAATGCAGGTTCGAATCTTTCCTGTAATATGTACAAATGTCAGTCCAGCTCACGCTATCCTTTTTTTTTTCCTCGACGTTCTCCATTTTAAAAGGCAAAGAAAGGAATAAAAATAAAGGATGTCTGTAAATGTCTAGACTTTTTGGAAAAAAGTATATATATATATATATATATATACTTGTCACAATCTGTAGCCCAAAGTATACAGCAGTCTTAGAATGTGTGCACAGCTAAATGCATGTCTTTCAAACAGGTTCTCAGTGTATGCACACAAGAAAGTTTCATCTATGAAAAATGTCTGCAACTTCTTTCCAGCGGTTATGTCTGAAAAAAACGCCTTTGTCTATCTTTTAAACCCCTTCATCATTACTTTTCTTTGCAATTGTCCATCGATCCAGTAGTTTTACTGTGGTTCAAAATCAATTTCTGTCCTCTAATGGACGTTTAAGTTTTTTTTGTTTTGCAAAAATGTACATTTGTGACCCTGGACCACAAAACCAGTCTTAAGTCGCTGGGGTATATTTGTAGCAATAGCCAAAAATACATAGTATGGGGTAATCCTTAGGATAGTACGTAAAGATCATGTTCCATGAAGGTATTTAGTCAATTTCTTACAAAAATACATTAAAACTTAATTTTTGATTAGTAATATGCATTAATAAGATCTTTATTTATTTTCTCAGCATTTAGATTTTTCTGTACCCTCAGATTCCAGATTTTCATATAGTTGTATCTCGGACAACGCATGACCTACACCTCACCTCACCACGACACAACACCAACCCATCACTGAGGTTTAGACAAATTGTACAAAATTATACAAGTAAAGTCATACTAATTCAGATGAGTTTTACTAAATCGTACGTATTTTACGAGTTGCAAATTTGTAGAAATTTGTACGAATTACCTACACCTAACACCACCCCTAAACCTAGCCGTAGCTAGAACTGAACACGAGACTGAATTTTCTGATCCCATTGACTTCCACTGTATGGAGAAAAAAACTTATTTTTCAAGAAAGAAAGAAAGTTACACAGGTTTGGAGCAACATGAGGGTGAGAAAATAATATGTATAATGAATACTAAAATTCCTTTTTGGCTGAACTATCGCTTTAACTAAATCTATCCTTGGCACAACATGGCTGCAAAGCGTGTTTTAATAAGGCTTGTTTATGGTTCAGGTAAAGTGAGCAGGATTTCAGTTCTGCAATGGTGAGTGAGCAGGAAAGGCTGGGGGTGGGCGGAGCAGCTGCTAGAGAGATGAAATGAAAGACAGAGAGAGAGATGGAGAAAAGGTGAAGAGTGACAGAGGTTTTGCCACGTTCAGGAGAGAGCACAACCTGCCTCACCGGGCTTCAGAGATAATTGGATGGCAGAATAATAAAAAAAAAAAAATAGTCAGAGATTATTCTACAGGAGAGTGAGATCCTCAGACTATAATGACTGGAGAGAAGTTGGACTTTAATAAGACTGTAAAAGGTGGCGTAATGAAAGTATTCACCATTTGAATGCAAGTCATGTCAGTGAAGGACAATCTAGATGTAGCTTGTATATGACATATAACTTTGTGAAAATTATCCTTGTTTTCCCAAAATAGCTCATTAGTAAAATTAGAAACAAACAAATGTCAGTGTGGCTAAACAGCAGCTTATTTCCAATAATAATGCATTTTTCATTTTCCACATCATTTCTCTAAATTCTCAGAAGTTGACTTGTGAACTATTGTGGATTTTTGTTTTGCTTCTGAATCTAAAAGAGCTTTTTAAACGAACCAACTTATTCTTGCCATTTCACTGAGGCCAGTTTAGAACTTCCTCTCAATCAAATGCTCTTCAATGTCTTAGCTGCCATTTCCCATTCAGTGATTTAATGAGCCCTGTGAGGAGCAGCAATGATTGTAGTAAGGAGGACAATAGCTTTATGATGCAACTTTCCCATTTCATCATTCCGAGGCAAGGAATTTGAATCCCTCAAACATGTAAATAAGGTAGGAAATATATTCTTATAAATACAAGCCCTGAGGTTCAAAGGCCATTTTAGACACAGCAAGATAACAAGAGCCCTGTTGGCGTGACAACTTGAAAGTCTGAATTAATCTCTCGGCTACAAGTTGTCTCCGCTAACCTCACCAACACGAGAACTGTGAATTGTTTATCCACAAAACCTTAAAATAGCTACAAGCGTTTGTTCTCTGAGAACACCATCACCATTAGTGGCTAAAGGAATAATCTTTTGCATAAAAACAAAGTTTGTGCTCAGCCAAAGCCCAGCAAATCTGGGCTGCGTTTAGATGGCTGAACAAAAAATGCTTTCTGGCAAGAATGACAGGAGCGATTATGCATCTTCACAGTGTAACTACTGTATCATCAACAAAGAGCTATCCACTGACACTATCATTCTCATGTCATAAAAACCATTCCACACATACTGTATACTGCGTCAGTGAGAAACAGATTGAGAGTTATTGACTCATCAGGGGGGGTTTTCACTCTGGAAAAAAAAGAGAAAGAAAAATGTAAAACACTCTCCAAGTGAGTCCCATTAGTTTGCGGTTTGAAATCACGCCGAAAGAACATTATTTCCCCCTTCAGCTTAGCCACATGAAAGAGCACTGAAAACCAACTTCCTAATGACACTCCCTATGACATTATCATTTAAATACAATCCCATGTGCATCTTAAATTAGTAGGCCATCGTTAGTAGAAATTTGAATAACGTTCAAATGTCGAGAAGGAAGCAACACAGACCATGGCCTTTTGCTGTAGGCATGTAGGATAATAACGAGTGCTTCTTCAACTTCTGGCACAGTTTGTGCAAAAGTTTTTTTTTTCCTTGATAAAACAAACTGATTTCTGTTTTGTTCTGAAGATAAAATTTAATTTGAGCACAAATATTCAGTTCATCCATTACTTATTTTTTAAGATTAAAATATTAAAATCAATCCTAAAAGCATTATACATTTTTAAACAAATTAGGACTGTATCTAAGTGCATTTTTATAAGTTGGTTACCAAAGACTTATTTCTTCTAATGTTAAAAGATCAAAATCCACATAAAATCTATTAATATAAATTTTTATAGGATCTATCTATCTAGATTTTTTATGTGTATGAATTTTATTGATTCAATTCAATCAATCAATCAACACAATAAAATTTAACTACAACTACATACATAAAAACACAGATACAACTTTATATATATAGATATATTATATTTATATACTGTAGATATAGCACATCCATTTCAGTCTGCGTATGTACATATGTATTATGTATTTAAATTGGACAGAAAGGTCGATAGATAATATTCAAGATGGGACTAAAATGGGACTGACAAGATAAAAGCTTTTCTTTGAGATCAAGAGCTGAAAGGAGACGAGGGAGGAGAATTGACCGATGAGACAGAGAAGAGATGGGACCCTATCAAAACAAAGGAAGTTCCATGCAACATCTTGTCATTCCTGAACAGCTGCTTGCATATACATTTTCCTCCAAAGCCCCTGAAAATGCGATGTTGTCAGCTCTACCTGCACATGTTGTACTACAAACTAAATACATGTGAGATTTCACGGAAAAAAAATCCTCTCTGCTGACTTTTTGTCGCATAGCTTTTGAATTTATACCTGAACATTAACCTGCTCATCCTTTGCACTCAGGCACTTGTTTGGGCCGTGATGCTTTTGTGCAAAGCTGGTGCCGGTGTGTATGTGGGGGAAGGGAGAGAGAAGCTACGGATACCATTTAATGGACAGCCCAGTGAAGGAGCCCCAGAGTGGGTGAGATAATCAGGCCGAGAGTGCATGTAGGAGAAGCACAGATAATTGAGCGTAGGAGAGGGAGAGAGAGATGGGAAGGAAAGGTGGGGGTGATTCAGTATAGGAGAATGGACTGGATGCGAGTGATCCTTTGCTATTGCCCATTTGTGGCGGAACATGACATCTCAGAGAGGGTACAGAGCTCAAGGCTAAAGATTAATCTTCACAAGAGGAAGACTGCATTTTTGCCCCTGGTAGGAGATTTTAGGCCATGAAAAATGCATGTTTTGGTTTGTGTTTAGTGTAGGTAGAAAAAAGCGTCACAGTGCTGGCTCACAGAACTCTAAATACTTTGCCGAGGACAGTTGCGGTGTGTTTATGTGTGCTTAGATGCTAATTTATGCATGCGGAAAATGATGAAAGCAACATTAGTGGCAAAACAACACACACGTATGCAGAAGCAGAGTCCAAAAAAGATTTATTTTTTTGCCACACCTGGCAATGAAAGAATATTTATGCTCATAAATATTGCTTACCGGTCACGATACTGGAATTTGCATTATTTTCCTATTAACGTACAGGCATGCTTTTGCTCTTAATAAAGTTTTTAGCAGGTTTTTCTTTGCATATTTGTGACAAAGAGAAGTAAATCATCAGCACCATGGCAAAATAAATCATCTTTTACCCAAGTTGTGAATGCAAGCTCGTAGTCTGTATTGAATGTGATGCAATAAAATCTGTCTACCATGAAATAATAGCAGGAAACATGTTCATATTGAGTTGTACTTGTGGGATGCACACAACAATAAACATAGAAGGCATCTGACCAACATAGTCCAATTTCTTGAACTCATGACTCCTATATGCCTGTTTGGATGAATAGTTCAAAAGGTTCAGTTCTTTTTTTGTGGATCCTTACTAAATCAAATTGCTCAGACTCACCATCTGACTCACTTAATTGCAAGTATTATTTTTAGTAAATAGTAACAAAATGAAGTTTTCTAGTATAGCAAGCATTCATTTACATGATATATGATTAGTGTAAAACACGCAAAATACAAAAATTGTGATTTTGTTGATCATATTTTTGTTTCATTTTTACAAAATAAAAAAAATACTGGCCGACTGCTGTACTGTAGAAGTTAGTTTTCCATACAAAGCCAATTTTTACTTGCAAATGGCGTTTACTGAGTGTTAATTCAGAAATCTGTGCAAAACTAAATACTCAGGCACATATCAAGTGAATATGTCAATTCATATTTATACACGATATCTGACATTTCCATTTCTTCATATTCATACTAGCTGTACATATCCATCTGCTATTCATTTTCTGCTTCACTTATCTATATATAACTACTCCCTATCACTTGTTTTTGTATAAATTTGGTCATACTTTTCTGTAAATATTTTTTCTTCTGTAATCCATCTGATTTATATCTGTAGCGCAAGCTTTGTTTCCAATTCAAATTTCTTGTGTGGGTGAACCTTGAACAAAACTTCGTCGAAAACACGCACATATACATTGAAACTAAAATAATTAAGGCAGAGAGTCATCGATTACAAGAAATCTTCCACAAAGTATTACTGCTACAAAATCTGATCAGGGAGTTCATCCATTGGTGCACAAGCACTAAAAAGAAAGCAGAATAGTGAAGAAAGCTTCTCTGTGATGTACAATTAAACCGATTCACTGTATGCCCCTGAATGGTGAGATCAAAGCAAAGCGCATCAGTATGCAGAGCAGGGCACGGTATTGATTTTTGAGCTATTCCGAGGGCTCATGTAAACACAGGATCATTTAGACTGGGGATGTCTTCCACAAAAGCACACATGAGACTCCAGTTGAACCATATTGAACGCAAGCATTATTGCTCTAGCCATGCCTGTTTAGAATCTAGAGGTCAAGAAAGATTTATGACATGCCACGCGCTTATCATCCACAACCAGAAATGGTGGCGTTTTTTTTTTATAACACGAAGCAAAATGAAGGTCAGGTAGCACCACATCACGTCTTTACAAGGGGTCTCTCCCTCTGTTGATCTTGCCCTTCCTGATGCAGCATAAATCTGATAAGCGCACCTGAAAGAATCGCTAAACAGGATTATTCCCCGATAGGCCACTATGCCCCATGCGGTCCATTCTGAGAGAGTTCACCGAGTGCCTGGAGACCACAAGCCTGGAGGATTAAACAAATAATAAAAGACGCATAGGTGGCTGAACGACAGCCAGGTAAGCGAAAAATTCGGAACTTATTAATATTGGATGCTGCAATGACAAAGTGGATTTTAATAACAAAATATAATGCCAAGTTCCACGACAAGCCTGAAGCATACTGTGCCCTTCAAGTTGGATGTATCGGGTCCAAACGTTTCACCTAATTTTTAACTAACTTGGATGCACGTATATATGCACATATAATAATGTTCAAAGTTTAAGGTTAGTACAAATAAAATATATATATATTAGGGGTGTAACGATACACGTATTCGTATTGAACCGTTCGGTACGAGGCTTTCGGTTCGGTACGCATTAGAAACCGAACGATTCAGACTAATACTTTTATATTTTGAAAAAAAAGAGTGAATAAAGTGTGTAAAATATAATGTTTTCAGTGCTACGCTCAACAAGGCAGCGCAAATGACGTGTCAGGCAACGTGCTGACTGTCCCTCCCACCCTCAAACAGACGAAAACTAGAAACACGCACATTACAAACTATCCTCGTGGCATGTTCTGATCTGTTGGTAGGCTTTTCCAACAGATTAGAACAGGGCAAAGCAATCGATAATCGGTAATAGCGATCGGTACATTTATAGCCGCGGATTTTAATGTGGGTTTTAAGAAAATGCTAAATGTTATTGAGCCCATGCGTTGAAAACACGATCTGTGCTGTCTGAAGAAAATGTGGACACACTCATCTTTCTGAGCTAAAAAAAAAAAAAAAGCTTCAAAAATGATTGAAAAGGAGTTCATTTGGTTTTGGTTATAAAGGAGGTTTTGTTTTATTTGCTGCTAAGAAGAAACCTCAGAAGATATTTGCAGTATAGCTCCATTGTTGTTCAAAGTAAAATAACAAAAAAAAACAAGATCATACTGGTTAAAAAACAAATCTTATTCCTATTAAAGTGACCAAATTATAATATTTCTAGACTGAAATGACTGTCAATATTAACAAACCTGAGCTGACATGAATATTGTACATTCTAGACTTTATTCTCATCTCAGTTATATCAGAGTGACAATGATAATTATTCACTTATTTCAAATTAATTGACACATGGGAATAAATGATGTGATGCTGGACAATTAGTTTTGAAAGAAGGGGCTGCCTCAACATGTCCTTTTTTATAAGCACATTATCAATTCAACATTTTCAACCATTTACCAATGTAATTAAAACATTCTAAAGGGACAGATTATTTAAAACAACTTATTCAATAACTCTTTTTGTATTCCATCATACATGAAACACTAAGACGAGTAGGTGATTAAAAAAATCGAGCACTCCGTAAAACACTACAAGAAGAGATTGCACACGTGTGGGACAAAACCAGCACGTTTCTGCAAGGCAGAGATAAAATGTGAGGATAAATGACTTGGGTTTTAGTGCTCGAGAGGCACTTTTTAAGTTAAGAAAAACTCTTAAGGAAGTTTAAGAGTATTAAAGTAAGTAAATAAATAATAAATTGTAGATTAATTTAAGCTCAAGAGCCCTAGATGCATAAATATAACACACTAACTTCTAAAAAGGCAGTGATATTTTGTTAAATTCTTTTTCAAAGGAATTAATACTTTTATTCAGCAAGGACATGTTACGTTGACAGCAAAGACAATCAATAAAAGATTTCTACTAAAGGATGTGTCTTTTCCATTCACTAAAATTTCCTAGAAAAAAAAAAAGATTAGCTTTTTATAAAAATATCAGGTAGCACAAATATGTTTTTAACTATTTTTTTTTACTTTTACTTTTTTTGGTTTGCAGTTCAGTTATTTTAAATTGTTAAACAGTTATTTTAATTGTAATAATATTTCACAATATTACAATTTTTTACAGCATTTACAGAGAAATGAAAGCAGCCTTGGTTAGTATAAAAGAACTCTTTTATAGCAACATTTCTATATTGTATTACTGACCCCAGACTTTAAATGGTAGTGTGTACCATTTTTTAATGCTTTTGAACCTTCAGCATTTCCATTTTATGTAATTAAACTTTGTTGAGATTCTGAAGACACCAGAGCACCAGTATCTCATGCTATGAATCTTAACTAAAAGCACAACCACATTCAAATGAAATAATACTAGAAATGAAATAACATTTCTAAAAATACAAAACTAAATATAGATTAGAAAATGATCTTCACTATTCCATGGCAGACAATATCCGAGGTAAACAGCCTAATTATAACCGCATCTCCATTCTAAGCAAGCACATGTCCATAGGCAATAACTCTCTCTCACGCTGATGCTCATTTTGGTCAAAAAGGCCCTGTGTTTGCAATAATAATCAGTATTCATGCACCATGCATGCTTGGCATATGTTCTCCCATATGCTTGGAATCCACTGCAAGGATTCAGCACACGGCGTTGTAACAGTTCACAAGAAAAAAACTGACAACACTATTCCATCAAGTTTGCCAGATTACTTCACGCTGGAGATAAAAAGTGAAAGTTTCATTTGTGATGCTGAAAGAACAAAAAAGGCGAGTATCTTGATCTGCTGACAGCGGTAATTGCTTTGTTTTGTAGACACGAAAAATTAGGCATGGGAGTCTCAGAGGAAGAAGAAAAAGCAATGTCAAACTAATGACATCCAACTAATAACCTCGTTTGTTGATATGGTGAATGAGACACAGTTGGGCAGGATATCAGAGCTATAGTTATGCTCTTAAACATGATTAAGCTCTGTAACTAAGCTCATTTGGAGGTATGAAGAATGGGATCAAGAGAAGACAATTGAATGTGGACAAAGTGTCAAATTGAGATCCTCAAAAAGCTCTCTGTGAAAAGATTAGTTATAAAATATTTCACTTTGGACATTTCCTTGAATAATTTCTCTTCCAACCAGGAATAAGGTTATGATTATATACGGTCAGTGCTGGGCAGTAATCCGGACTACATCAGAATTCAAAAAATAAGTATTGCAACTAAATTATATTACTTTTAATGCTGTTCCTAACTGAATTACATTTACTTTTTAAGGATTACATGATTACATCCTATTTACACAATGGCAGTAAAATATTCCTAATTTATTGATTCTGCCTAATTCTTTTAGTTCCTTTGAATTCTTTTTCTAAAAATCCTATTGAGTGTCGCACCATTTAGCATGCCGTTTATTTATGTAAATAAATTAGGGGACAAAAGCACCTCTCAGTCAATTTGACAACGTATGAGAGGAATAACAATTATTACTAAACACTACTGATACACAGATGTGAAATGTCCAATCCAGATCCAGTGATCTTCCCTCATTATTGATCTGGACAAAAATGTTTAACACCTGAAAAACCTGCAGTTTTCATGTTTCTATGTGTAATGCAGAAATTCCTGTTTCTTTTTTTAATCAGCAAACCTTCTTTGACCTAAAATATTCACTTGGAGACCCCTGAGATAAGTTCATTTATCAATGTCTTAACAACACACACAAAAAGTGAAAAGTTGAGTATAATTGTTTTGTTTTGATTTTAAAATAATGTATTCATTTTAATTTTACATTTATTTCATTAATCATAGATTTTCATGAAATCACCCCCCCCCTGCAGTTCCTTCATTAACCCCATTTTGGGAACCCCTGGTGTAATGTAATGTTTAATGCATTTGTGACCTGTGCATGCTGGCAAAACCAGTCACAATGAGCAAAATAT
>JAUYWG010000039.1:12521378-12550326 GCA_034779775.1 Enteromius afrohamiltoni | reverse complement strand
TTGTCACATTCTCCATTAAAATATATATATTTTTTGTTTGAATACTTAACAGCTGTAATTCTGTTTATATGTGCATATTTATCAGGATTTTATTTTCTTATTTTTGTTTTAATTTAAATTTAAAGTCATCTACCCAGCACTGTATATAGGCTACCTATAGGGTACACAAACAGGAAATCCAATCATTTATGGTTGTACTTTCTCTAAAATACAACTTCAGTACAATCCATGTGACAAAACATCAAGGGAAACATAAATCATAACTTCAGTGTTGTGGCCTGAGCTCTCAATTTTTTTTTTTTTTTTTTAATGAAACACACTCTATTTCACCGAATAAATCTTGTATGAATCCCAGTAGCACAAATGCTTCATAAATCTCACTTTGTGTGGAAGCTGTCTGAACTATTTGTCAGAAAGACTACCGATAAGAGACAGGTTGGTTTTCAGTGGAATCAAAAGCATGTCTGAGTGTATCTGCTATTTCAGCCAACATGCAGAGAAACACAAAAGTATTGGCAGCATGTTTGGAGAAAAGCGTACACTGCGTGTGAACCAGGGATTGATTTTCACAGTCAATTACAGCCATTTTTAGCGCAGTTGTAAATGTGTAAAAGAAAGGCCAAAATGTTTCAAAATCACACACAAAAAATCTACGAGTGGGTATCGACAAGCATCTGTAAAGATCTAACATCCCCTCCTGTTTCCATTCTAGTGAGTGAAATGTCTCACACATACAAAGTAAAGAATGGATTTAATAGCTTTTGTGCAATGTTTTAATTTGATTCATATACAGGAGAGACTGGGGCTAATAGTCGGTCTTTACTACAAATGCTATGAAACCTAAATTAATTTCCACCATTATTGTTCAAGATAAATTAAGACAGAGGAAGTTGTCACAATAGAATCTGCCACTCTAGCTTAATTCAATCAATAAAACAATTATGAGAAACAAAACGGTCGATAAATATTGTAATTAAAAAATTACAACATATACACTACAAAAGTCATGTGACACCTGACATTTACAAGAAATGCCCTTGTCTCGAAATCCAATTTAGTTCGCTGCGTTACAACTAGCCTCGGTCTCCCCTTATACATGCTCATATACATTTCTATACATCATTGCGTTTGCATACCGTATGTATTGCTTCTTTCTGAATACACATAATCCAACCCTCCTGTGAAGAGATGTCAAAACATAATTAGCATTTATTAATTCATTTATATTCTTTGTCAAATAAGCAATGCACCTGTTGCGAGGAATTCGTACTATCCTCTCTCGGCCAAGTCGCTCAACTAGGACAGCACAAAATTAACTAGAAATACAATTTGGAACTTGGAACAAAACAAGAACAGTGGGATGTCGAGACAGTTTATCTCAGCGATTGATACTGCCGCTACTGCAGTGGACCATGAAATTGTCATTTGTTCTGCAAGCGTTGCATCAAATGAAAGTTAAGGGCTACACACTAGCAAAGGTCTAAACTCTGGCAGGGAGAGGACCCCATGGCTAATTATATCCATTCCAAACAAATGGTATACCTACTAATACAGTGGCATTTCTGTAAAATGGAGTATGAAAATGCATTAAGGTCTGTTACGCTGAATGATACTCATTGTGGTTACTAAGAATGGTCATGCAATACAACACATCACACACACACACTTTGTTAGTGTGTGCATTGTGTCCGTATATGTGCTAAAGAGAAAGCATTAGGGGTAGTAATGTATCCCATTTGAGGGATTACATTTTCACACTGTCTTTTAAAAGTCGTGTCATAAAAAGAATAGTTCAACCAAAAAAATATCAACTCTGTTATCGTTCATTCACAATCATATTGGTCCAAATCCACATTATTCTATTTTATGGAACACAAAAAGAGACATTTTGAAGAATCTACAGGTCATTCTGAACACATAAAAGTGTTTAATTGAGCAGGTTTTTGTGAACTAGACCAGCTGATTCATTCACAAGTTCAGCGCTATACATAGTGCAATATATCGCATAAGTCTTGAGACTAGCAGACTATAGTCAGATTTAATTTTTTTTGTGTTGGCAATATCTTAAAGCATGGTGGCCAATGACTGTTACATATGGAATTATACCATTTAACTTTATTAACTATAAATACATTTACATTTACATTTATTCATTTAGCAGACGCTTTTATCCAAAGCGACTTACAGGTGGGTAACACAAACATAACAATTACTAAAACACTTATTTTGCATAATTCTGAAAAAAAAAAAAAAAAAAACACACAACACTGTAGACAATCAATAAACAATCAATTTATTGATTATTGTGGCATTAAAAAATAAAAAAAATAATAAAAAAGAATAAGAAGAAACAGTATAACCAAATGTGCCCTTTATAATCTGTAACAGATTTCAATAACCTTAAACCAATATTAACTTTCATGCTTTTTCCAATAAATGTTAAATGGTATATTCAAATTTTTCCAATATACTTTTAAAATGCTAAGCTATTTGCCAAAATAAATTAAAAACAAAACACTAAAATTCCAGCATTATAATGCATCATCATGGATATTCATTTAGAGATTTATGATAGAGAATAAATTTACCAGTGCTATTAAAATATAATAAAAAAAGAGGTAATCTAAATGTAAAAATAGAAGAAATGAGCATGCATAAATATACAAAACTGGATAAAATACAGTGAGGTCAATAAGTATTTGATCACTCTGTGATTTTGTAAGAAATCATGGAGAGGTCTACAATTTTCAGCATAGGTGCATTTCCACTGTGAGACACAGAATATAAAAAGAGAAATCCGGAAATCACATTGTACGATTTTTTAACAATTTATTTGTGAAAACTATGTCGAATAAGTATTTGATCACTTGAATCAAAAAATGTTAATATTTGGTACAGAATCATTTGTTAACAATTACAGAGGTTAAACGGTTCCTGTAGTTCTTCACCAGGTTTGCACACACTGCAGGAGGCATTTTGGCCCACTCCTCCATAAAGATCTTCTCTAGATCTGTCAGGTTTCAGGGCTGTCACTGAACAGAATTTCAGCTCCCTCCAAAGATTTCCAATTGGAAGCTTGATATGCTTCTTACGGAGTCACTCTTAGTTTTCCTGGCTGTGTTTGTTGGAAGACCCAGCCACGACCCATCTTTAATATTCTGACTGAGAGAAGGAGGTTTTTGGCCAATATGTCACAATAGATGGCCCTGTTCATCCTCTCCTTAATACAGTGCAGTCGTCCTGTCCCCTGTGCAGAAAAACACCCCCAGAGCATAATGCTTCCAGCCCCATGCTTCACTGTAGGTATGGTATTATTGGGATGATACTCATCATTCTTCTTGCAAACTTCAGACATGTCTAGACATGGGCTGACTTAAGCAGGGGAACCTTCCGTGCGATGCAAGATTTTAAAACATGACGTCAAAGTGTATTACTGATAGTAGCCTTGGAAACGATGGTCCCAGCTCTCTTCACGGCATTGACCAGCTCCTCCCTTATAGTTCCTGGCTGATTCTTCACCATTCTTAGCATCATTGATACCCCACAAGGAGAGATCTTCCGTGGGGCCCCAGTCTGAGGGACACTGACAGTCATCATTAGCCTCTTTCATTTTCTGACAATTGCTCCAACAGTTGTTCTTTTTCACCAAGCTGCTTGGCAATTGCCCCGTAGCCCTTTCCAGCTTTGTGAAGGTCTACAATTTTGTCTCTTGACAGCTCTTTGGTTTTGCCCATGTTGCTACTTAGACTTTGGCCGATTGTGGGGTGCACAGGTGTCTTAATGACGACCTCAAACAGGTGCTATTAATTTAGAATCATGAGTAGTGTAGCTGGACTATTTAAAAGAACAGGTCTTTGAGGGTCAGAAATCTGGCTGATAAGGAAGTGGTCAAATACTTATTTAACACAGTAATTCCCAAATAAATTGTTAAAAAATGTCATTTCTGGATTTTTCTTTTTATATTCTGTCTCTCACAGTGGAAATGTACCTATGCTGAATATTGTAGACCCCTCCATGATTTCTAAGCAAGAGAACTTGCTAATTCACAGGGTGTTCAAATATTTATTGACCTCACTGCACATCAAAAACCAATCCAATTCCATAAAATCTTCTTTTTGTGTTACAAGAATAATAATAACAAAAATATGTGTTTGAAACAACATGAAGGTGAGTAAATAATGACAGAATTGTAATTTTTGGGTGAACTATCCCTTTAAAAACACACAGGCCCACACACACACATACTCCACGCTCCTCCAGAAAGAGAATATCATGGTCTTTGATTTCAGTAAGGAGCACAACAGCGAAAACACAGCGACGTCATAGATAGTGAGAGACGTTCAGAGACGGCGGAGTCAGTTTCTGCTCAGGAGGAGAGAAAATGGCAGACAACAAATAAAAGAGAGAAGTCGAGGAGGCGTATTATCAATATCCCGCCCTTCATGCAGCCCGCACTAAAGCAGAGAATGAGGAAGCCAGAGAGAAGCAGTCAGCGTTTAGGAAAGCCACTCGGCCCAGCGCTACACATGACAGTGCCCACCATAACGCCACAGTGCTCACTCAGAGGGGTGTCAGTGCTGTACTGTGCAATGCCACAAGTTAAAGAAATAAAACATAAAGAAACAAAAAGAAATCAAAGTGAAAAAATTAGGGCTGTCAATTTACATAACGCAATTAAAAAACAAAAGTAATGCCCTAAAGTTGAGTCTAATTTGCTAACAAACAATTGTTTTATTTGAATCTTGAAATGATTCAGTTGATTCGCTTACAAACTGGACTGAAACAGTCTAGATGGTTCTTGATACTCAATGAACTGAGAACCATCTTTTTGGAAATGTCAAACTCAAAATGTAAACCACTCACTGACTCGGAATGAGAGAACTGATGGGCGAGTTCATAGTAAGAACATTTTGACTGAACCAAGGATTTGACTTGCTTTCATAGCTTTTAAAGTGTGACTCCACCTCAAAACGAACATTTTGTAATTACTTACACCCCATGTCATTCCAAAACAATTTAACATATTTTGAAAAAAAAAAAAAAAAAAAGTAAGAAAGACATTGTCAAAAGAGTCCATCTGCCATCAGTGGTTCAATTGGAATTGTATGAAGCGAAGATAATACTTGTATGAGAAGAGTAAAAAAATAATGACTTTTTTCAATAATTAATCTCTCCGTAGAGCCATTTTGGAGAGTATCAGCAGCGTACACTGTTCGGTGTCAGCTGTGCCACATGGATACACTGTTTTCATTCAAGTCCAAATACACATAGAAGACATATCCTTCTGTTGCAGCTGACACAGAACAGCGTACACATTTTGCGTTCAGCGAAACTCTCTAAAATGGTGCTACGGCAGCAGTTCTCAATCCCATTCCTCACGCCCCACCGCTCTGCGTACAGTATGTCTCTGTTAACACACCTGAATCAGATAATCAGCTTTTTAGAGGAGAGCACCGTGCATAAATTGTGTTCTGATGGACATG
Source organism: Enteromius afrohamiltoni (assembly GCA_034779775.1). NCBI lineage: Eukaryota > Metazoa > Chordata > Actinopteri > Cypriniformes > Cyprinidae > Enteromius > Enteromius afrohamiltoni. The sequence continues at coordinate 12,544,843 of JAUYWG010000039.1, read as the reverse complement.
GTCCCATCACAGTGTTCATTACTCCCTACTTCCTGAGCAGGGGAAATCCGTTAAAGTTTACTTCATTTTTGAAAATTAATTCACAGACTAGCACTGTAAATCAACAAATACGATTTAAATGACGTCTTGCACGCTTAAATGCACTTATGAACGTATAAGTTCGCTTCGAACTGGAATCATGTCGGTATATCCAGTGATGTAAACTTCAGAGGGCACATACGTTGAAATACAACAAACTTTTGCGACATAAGAATCATACACAATGTGCAGAACAGTAGGGCGTGAAGACTGAGATTGAGAATCATTGCGCTGCGGTGACACGGAGAGATTTATTATTTTTTTAAAAAGTCATTGTTTTTATTTTCTTTGCATACAAAAAGTATTCTCTTCACTTTCTTAAAATTCAGATTGAACCACTGATGGCACATGGACTATCTTGATGATGCCTTTCATACATTTCTGGACCTTGACAGTGTTGGGACGGTCACTAGCCTCCCAGCTCTCATTCCAAATCTCTTAAACTGTGTTCTAAATTTAACTAAGCTTTTACGGCTTTGGAACAATATGGGGGTAAGTGATTAATAACAACATTTTTATTGTGGGGCGAAGTAACCCTTTAATGTTAACAAATAATACATACTGGAAATATAATTGGTTTTATCAACACATATACCAAAAATAGATTTTTTTTTTTTAATAAAAAGAACATTAAAATATGTATTGTATATATAAAAATAAATAAATGATATTTTGTATTGTAAATGCAAATTTACATGTAGGTGACATTTTTTAGGAGCAGAGTCAAAGTTTCAACTACTTTATTAGCAAATATTGATAAGGGATAAAATAAATGTAATTTATTTGATAAAAAAATAACTGATTGACAGCCCTAGAAAAATAAATAAAGAAAAATAAATAAAGTGACGACACACAAAGCTGAACGCCAGCAGGCATCCTGGCCAATCGAGAGAAGGAGAAATTGCAATGAAGAAGAGGTCATTTTTGGTTAGTGCAGCATTTCGTATCCCTTACTGAGCTGCGTACAGCATTTGACATATACTGACCTGGACTTGAGACAGCACTAGTTGTTGTGGGCTCAATAATTGCTACAGGAAAAGAAGGGGAGAGGAAAAAAAGGACATTTATATATTATTAACATAATGAAGACCCAAAAGAAGGGAAAAGTGAACAAAAACATGTAAAGACTGGAAAAAAGAGTGAAATGTTTGCCTCTGTGGTCAACGGGTAATAAAAGGGCCCTCTACGGCACAAAATAAAACAAATCCCTGCTGAGCTTGATCATCTTGATCAAAATGTAATGTTCAGTCGGGTTTTGTTTGGTTTTTATGTTCAGAGGGTTTTCAATGGAGTCGGTTTTAAATCATATTATGATCGCTGATCTTTGATACTCCAAATTAGAAGCTTCTAAGCATCACTCAATTCAACGGACCGGAATGAAGCTCAGCTCAATTAACACATGAAATTAAATTTGCACCTAGCAGACAGTCATTTAATCATGACGATGTAATATAGTTTTCATATTATTAATAGATATCATACTCTCTCAATTGCCCCAGCTCCCTTTTTGGGAAATGTTAAAAGCAGGACTTTAATGTCAATCCATTTTTAATCTCATATAGGCTCAATATTTTCCAGTGAGTTACTTAACTGATGGTAATTAAAACTTAACTGGGGGATACGTCTAGATCTGGGGGAGATAAACTGGAAGTTGAACATCTTGAATTTTCCATTTGCTAATACATACACATAAAAGAGTAAAATAGAAAAAAATAGAAAATTAATCCAACAGCCAAAGCAAAAGTACTTGGACACTTAAAAAAGGTCAGGCTGGCATTGCATTAGATACAAAATATGAATCCAAGTGGCATCTGCAAACAAAAATGGCTGACTTCATTTTTTTCTAGCAACTATCTGGTCTCAAGGTAATTTTTAGTAGACGTATGTAAGCATAAATAATACATAAACCTCAAATAATAATCAATTTTATTGTTAAAATATGTAATTTACTCCACTTTCCTTGAACAATGCACTACATGCAGCTTTGAAATTCATTTTTTTTCTATTGAACCAAGAGGGCAGTAAATCTGTTTAGATGCTCTACTGGCCAAACATGTTTCCGTTAGGTGAACTTGCAGATCAGATCACCAAACTTGACCTTTGGCACACATGTAAAGGTTTGCATCGTTTGTGTTTCCAGTCTCGCAGATTACATGAAAGTGAACGAAACAAACTCTAGCGTGATTCCCTCAAACATGAAATTTTTGTCAATGTTTTACTCATACTCATGTTATTGAGTATCTTTCTTTTCATGTTACTTCTTTCTTTTCTTCTGCACAATACAAAAGAAGAATGTTGTTAACCAAACTATTCTGACCAATTTGAAATTGTATAGAGAAAGGAAACACAAATCAGATTTCTCAAAATGCATCTCCTTTTATTTTGCAAAGAAAGTCGTACAGGTTTGTAATAACATAAGGGTAAATAAATGAAGGAGTTTTCTTTTTTTGGAACACAAAAGATGATATTTATCTCTCTCTTTTTTCATGCATACAATGAAAGTCACCGGGGTCCAATGTTATTTTCACAGTTTTCCTTAAAAGCAATTCTTTTGTATTGTACAAAGATAAAGAATGCATAAAAGTTTCGGAACAAAGAAGAATAAATGATGAAAAAAGTGGCATTTTTATAAAATAATATCCCTTTATAACACCAGAAAAAGTCCTACTGTATCTTATTTTAAAAAGTCTATCTATTATCCTTACTATACATAATTTATTTCTTTCAAAGAAAATGTAGATTTACTTCTACCCAGCTTCATCAAATTTCATAATCCTGTATTAATTAAATCCCATGAAAAACATATAACTTAAAACGGTGGTTGTGTGACAGACACTGGCCATTTTTTTTAAAGGGAAAAAAGGACTCTGGCCACAATCAAATCTGGACACGTGTCAAAAGTATGATTCTTCCCTTTGAAAATCCGTTGTGACAGTAGAGATGAACATGAAAAAAAAGTCAGGATCTGTGTTTTCTCTTTTATTGTTCAAATCAACATTACAGTGACTCCGTACAGTAAGAGTGACTTTGTGATTAAGGGGTGTAATGACCTCAACAGAGGCTTCTCTCTGGTAAGCCCTTTCCTAAATTGAGAGCCATGGAGTTGAAATCACAGCGCCTAGAGACAGTTCACATCATTACTGTTCGCAGGTTCAGGGGCAGGGCTGAGACAGTGTGTGTGTGTGTGAAGCCAAAACACAGACGCTGTGTGTTGCAGCTTTCAGCTGCCGCTCATGCTAAACGCACAGGCATGCAACCTGGAGCAATCATCACCACTGACAGCGCTGCACGCTTTGGGAGTAAACTGACATTTCTCTGTAAATCAGAGAAAAAGTATAAAAGCATATTTAGCAAAGGAGGCAAAAGCTGAATTTTCGTTGAAAGATTTTGTAAAGATTATTCTGTATTGGGAATTTAATTGTAAATATTTTTGCTATTTAGACTAGAATGTTGTCTTTCCTACATAATGTACACACAATTACAATGACTGTATTCATTTATGCATTAATTTAAACATAACTCAAGCATTATCAAGCAGTTATTATGCATTGGAAATTGCCTTTTGATTTTTTTCTTCATTTAGACAAGAAAATGAATGGATGGATGGAAGAAATGTCTTGCTAAAATTAATAATGTTTCCTAAACATACATACAATTACAATAAAATCAAGAAACGAATCGCTTGCTTAAAATGAATCAATCTTTAGTATTGATAATTTAGTATTGGTACAAATCTTTGGTTTTCTCATTAATTTAGCCTACATTGCAATTTTAGTTTAAAAATGTTGCTAAAACAATGCTTTGTTCTAAAGCAAAGATCATATTACTCATCATAGTAATAGTCTTAATGATCTTCATGCAGCTCTAAGAAGGTTTCTTCTCCCTCGGTTCGTATCTGATGAACACTGCAATGTGATTTGTGAAATTTCTTTCCATGTGGAGCTCTTTATATTACAGTATTGCATGACGTGTGATATTCAGGTACTATATAGAGCAATGGCGCCTGCATTGCATCCACATAACAGCAGATTGATGTGTACACTAGATGACCTCTGTTCTCACTTACGAGGAAAAAAACCTATCATCATAGTGGGAGGAATTGCATTTCATTCTATAATAACATCTCATTTTTCCCTTTTCTCTTTCCAAAGAAATGAACATTCAGCTTCTGTACAATTCACAGAAATGTAAATTGCCAAGATACGAGTGGAGTGCTATCTGATGTGCATTGTTAGACCACTCCGAGACTGAGAGTGAGAATTAAAAACGAGACTACGAGCTGTGCTTGAATTCATTTATTTTACGCCATGCCCTTAACGATGGATTTTAAAACTTGAAGGTCAAAATGAATTATTTGAAGGGGCTAATTTTCTCTAATCTTCAGAAGCACAATGCACAGTACTGATGAAGAAAAACTTTGGCTGCATCCTTGAACGGCTAAACCTTCTATCTTTCATGCATGGTCAGACGCATCGCAAGGATTGCCTATTTCTCCAGGCGGTTTTAACCGCCGTCTCCATTAATGATTGGACAGGAGGTGTTTTATAGCCAAAACAGACTCTCTGCATCACAAACACCTTATTTTTCAAGGACCTGCTCGCCGCACATTCAGGGTACAAACAGCGAGGCGACACCCTACAAGACGTCAAAATGATGATTGTTGTAATACAAGATAAAAGTCAATGAGAAAGATAAATGTCAGTCCATCTGTTCAGCTGTCCTTTTCAGCACCGGACCGCATTTGATTAGAGCTTCAAAACCACTGCAAACGAAGACAACAAAACACAACCTCTACAGGAAAATGCAGTATAATACCAATCTCTCATACAGTATGCACATCAAAAGAGCAGCAACGAAACGGGTTAATGTAATAGCATTCGCAATCTCAGCCTCAGACGGCACATCCTCAGACCCCTTCGTTCGACAGACTGTCTGAGGCATAAGCACAAAAAGCTGGAGAGCACTTTCTCAGTCTGGCAAGCTCTAATCTGATTGGCTGGTTTTATGCAGCTTTTGGGACTAAGGGCACATAGTCGAGTTTACACGGCTGATACAATAAGCGCTTCTCAGTAAGATCAAATCACCGGATTTGCAAAGTTTGCAAAGTCATTGGCATCAAATTTGAAAAAAATATTCCAGAGTTTTGTTTGAGGCACTTAGAAGCAAGTGAACTTGATATCCATAAGTATAACTTTGTAGGCATGTCAGTGAAATAATCATTGCTTATTATATTTGGCCAGGCTGATTGCATTATTTACATCAATTTTTTGCTTTTTTTATTTAATAAAAAAAAATTATAATAATAATAATTATACTATTATACGAAGACTGATGTGAACAACGGTGAACCATGAAATAAACAGATTTTGTTTAGTCTCTTTAAATGCCAGTCATACATCTATATTGGTGGTTCTAATAGATGCAACGTAGACCAGATTTTACATGGCTATGCAAAACTATATTATTGTAACGAAGTTTGTTTGAATTGAGTTTGGAAGAACATATAAGAGCATATAACAGCCAATCAAATTCATAATCCATGGGCACTTAACACAGCACTTAAACATATCAGCATAAATTGTGCAAAGTCTGTATTTGGCAGTTCTTTACAGTGCAAGTAGAGGTGCTTGGGGGGAAGGCAACCTGATATATGATTGATGGGGAAATAAGAATAGGATCAGGAGGGCTGGCTCAACGGCAAGATGAATGCATGAGTTTCCCAGCCTGGAGAAAAACGATATTCATGAGAATAAATTGACATCACATCTTCTGTCCTAGTTCACCTTCCATTTCATCCCTTCTTTTATGCCTCCACCCCATGACTCAGACAGGGTCACAGTATGGTAACCACGACAACAACATCCGGCACAACTCAGTAAGAGCTGTAAAGAAAAACCAGGACAAGAAGAAACAGCGAGATTTGAAAAGATGACATTGAGGTTATGATTGATAGGCATGGCAAATGAACAAGGCTTCCATTAGCTGGTGCCTGCAGAAGATGTGGAGGCTTTATCAAGGGAGGCTGAAAGCTTCTTCGGGTTATGAGTGTTTCTAGTCTGTTTTAGTCATACTCCAATGACAGGTTGGAGGAGATTATTCGGCAAAGCCTACACTGTGCTACAAGCAAAAATGAGGGGGGAAAGATAGCTTGGATTACAGAGCAGACGAAATCTGCCAATTAAGGACAACAAAATCTTTGCTCTTCAGCGTTGCGCCTTAGAGTCAGGACAGCAAAATGTAGAAAAAAGATTTACAGAAAATCTCAGACACGCCAGATATGGAAAACAGCAGGTTTGCAATGTACCTTGCTACAACGTGCGAGATGCATTTACTTCCTCACACATACAAACTTGTTTATGCTATGTAAGACATAAAAAGAGAACGCTAGGGTGTTAACAGTTTTATATTTCACAGTTTCTACAAAAATATGCTGCAATTCGCGATATGCATAATGTGAAAATCTTCACATGCACATTATTTAGATCAATGATCTGAAAGCAAAGCAAATTATCTATCTAGATCAGGGGTCACCAAGTTCATTCCTGGAGGGCCGGTGTCCCTGCAGAGTTTAGCTCCAACCCTAATCAAACACACCTGAAGCTGCTAATTAAAGTCTAACTAGGTATACATGAAACTTCCAGGCAGGTGTATTGAGGCAAGTGAGAACTAAACTCTGCAGGACACCGGACCGAACTTGGTGACCCCTGATCTAGATTAACCCTCATGGATGAAAATTAAAGGACATGATGGCCCCCTTCACACTTGGAGCTTACATCAGAGTTTGTGCTAACCAAAAAATTTCCATCGTTCACCGAATTTGTAAAACACGGATAAATCAAAACGCGCACAGATTAAAATAAGCCATTTGGTCTATTGCGTTTGGCTGCTTTTGAAACATTCCCACAGTAAAGGATGCTAATAGGGATTAGAAGTGAAGAAAAGGGTGGAAAATAAAGTTTTAAAGCGCCCACGTGAAAACAGACTGGGAGAGAGACGAGAGTGAGGATTTGAAGAGAGAAATGAGAGATTTCAAGTGTAGTGCAGTGGAACAATTCATGGGATATTGTTCATTAAATTGGGTGACCAGATCCTAAAAGAACAGTGTAAAACAGAATAAAAAAGACAGCAAACCACAACACAGAGCTTGTGCCAGCAACTTGTGCCGTTCTTGAAATACGAACTACTAAAAACAACCTCAAACCATATTTCAATGTGGTTTCTGTGATCCGATCACAATTTGCCCTGGTGTCAAATGCTATCCGATTGTGATATGATCACAGAATACGCACTTTAATGCCAGGTGCAAAAAGGGCCAAAAGTCCAGTCAAATGTGATGACAGTGAGTAATGGAGAAAGAGCCACGTAAATGTCAAGATACTCTAATTCATACCACATGTGCAACGCATCACCCATTTTTCTCAACACACCATTAAAGTGACTTCAAAAAACATCCATTTGTTAAATTCATCACCTTTGCCCTATGCCTGCAGATTTTCGTTTTCAAAAAGAGCCTGTTCAGTGAACTGATGTTCACAGACAATGGTCAGGAAGGTTTTAGAAATTAAACAAAGGAGACTAACTGGCAGACATTTGTTACCTCACAAAACCGTTTGGGAATGTGTGCTTGTTGAAGAAAAAAAATCGAATGAAATGCAGTAAAAATACTGTACAATACTATGAAGAAATCTGCGGTTGTTATTTTCGTTATAGTCAATAACTAGTAGTGCTAAACCCATTCTTGAGAGTTAATATCTTTCACACTAATGAATTCCCACTGAGCCGTTGAGGAAAACAAAGACTGACTGAGTGTGTTGCTTTGATATGCATTTTTTATCTGAATCTGTCTTTGACTATTGCAACCAAGGCCATTAGCTATATTGAGGTCATTTGGCAATTGGTAAGGCTTAAATAATGCACTTTTAAACATGTGGTTCGATCTCTGAGTGTATCTGACTGTAACGTCATTAGCAGAGTTCATGCCAACGCCAACGTTTCATCAAAGTGCACTTTTTCTTAATGAAAATTTAATCTCTTAAGCATAATGTCAGTTAACATTCTAATTCTGCTGTTAAGAATTACATTCAAAAACGTACTTTACGTGAAGCATAAAACAAACGAGAAATAAAATATTCAGGCCAGCGAGGACAGCTGTCCTGCTCTCTTTTAGTGGTAATCCTGGCCCAGTGTAGATAATAAAAACAATAAAAACGCCTGTTTTGAGGGTTCATTTCGGGCAAAGCCTACCAAAACAGGAAAATTCTGTCAATATTTACCCATCCTCATATTGTTTCAAATATTTTTCATCAGTGGAAAACAAAAGGAGATATTCAGTAGCATGTTTAAGTGTTTTGTGCATACAAAGAACGTTAGTGGGGTCCAAAACCACATTGGATTCAACACTAGAGTAGGATGCTTTATACTTTTTTGTGTTCCACAGAATAAAGAAATGCATACAGGTTTGAAACAAGATGAGGTAAATAAATGATGACCAAATTTTGGGTTTTGGGCAAACTTGAGGTCAATTCCCCTTTTATCCAAAAACACTAAATCTTGACATTCAAGTGCAGAATAATGGCCTTTACCAACGTTTACATTCACCTTGTCACAGAAGACCTTTAATAGAAGCTCATGCCATTAAAGAGCATTTCACTATGCTAAATACCCTTTGTAGACGCCAAAAGCACTCAATCACTTTGATGTTGGCAGGCATACAGTACAAAAAATGACCCAGGTTGGATCCATAGGGGGGAAGTACTTAATTCTGCGTCTGGGGATACTGTCTGGGAAGAAGAGTCAACAAAACGAATGTGTGGGAATAATCTAAGAAACACTTTCAATCAATACAAGGTATAAAATATGAGGGCGGAAATCATACGCTGGGCTAAAAATAGAGCGAAATGATAGGTTTCTCCATGCTGAGGGGAAAATCAAACACTGCACTTTGATTAGTACTCCACACCTTGTCTCTGAGGTTGAGGTCCTCCATTAAATATTAATGTGTCCCTGAATCCACCTTTGCTTCATCAATACGTATTGACCAATATTATAACAGCAATTTAGTCCCAGGCAACGATGACCAGCTCTTGCATTTGCAATCTCTACAGATGTGGAAATGTGTGTCTTGTGGAGAAAAATTGCTTGCCATTTCTCATTAGGAGCACAGTAGGGTAGGTTTCCTTTTCATTAGCGAAGAGGAAAATAAGAGGTACGAAGGAACTCTGGTGGGAGGAGAAGATGCAGCTTTCTGGTCTATTCTGGGTTTCTCGCATCACAGACTGTCGGTCTTCAGTAGAACGTGAAAGATACTGGAATTTTTCATCTCAGCTGGGCCTTTGATATGCTTCATTTAAAAGCAGGGGACTTAACTTTTCCATCTGCCACTTTTAAGACTATCACTATTTTTTTTCTTGTTGATGTTGTTTTTTGTTTTCATTTGTTTATCTTGTTAGCCCACTTACTTTTATTATTGACTCAGCGGCCAGTGAATCAGAAAAAAGTGCTTCAAACAGACTGCTCAAAGAAATTGCATCTCATTTTAAGAGCTCTTTGAAAACGCTTCACAGAAAACTTCAGGCTCCAAAACAATGACCTATTTGAGTACCATCTTCTCTCATTTCCTCTCCAACATATGCATTGAAGATGGAGGAAAACACTGCATTTTCTCTGAGGAGCTCGGAGACGACTGTAACAGCATGTGAGCAAAGCAATGCAACTAGTAGCACAACAAGAGTTAGCCAGGGGAGAGTAATGCTTGTTACTTACGAATCAGAGGCACACTGGCGTTGGCTGTTCCCAACCTGTTGACGGCCACACAGGTGTAGTTGCCATAGCGATCCTGTGTCATGTTCTTCACTGTGAGAACTGATCTGGAGCTGAGGTTCTTGATGTCTATTCCTTGGCCCATGTTAATCCTGAAAATAGGACCATGAGTTGACATGACACGTCAAGTGGTGACACCTGCTGCAGTATGGCATTCTATAAATCCATCCATCAAAACATATTTTTAGCAGCACATCTCATTTATGCATGCAGGGAGGCTACATGGAATACTACTTTAAAAACAATTTTTGGTCACACTAATGACATCAACTGGAAAAAAAATGATTGAAAGGTGAAAAAGACAAAATACACAAAAAGTGTCAGAATATTTTTTTACTATTTTTAAGATTTATGAAAGAATTGGAAAAAAAATGTTTTAAACTAACACAAACTGATAATAAAAATAAATGTTTCTTGAGCACCGGATAACATATTTGTATGATTTTCAAGGATTATGGCCTAACTAATGACTAATGGCCAGAGTAATTTTGAGTAACTTTGCAGCAAGAATAACTTGCATTTTAAAAAGATTTAAATTATTAAAAGTAAAAAATGTTTATTATTAAACATTTTAAATTGTAACATTAATTTTCTACTGTTTTTATAGTGTTATTAATAAAAAAGAACAGAAGTGTATATTTTCATATATAAAATGATAAATTATACAAATTACATTTTTTTTATTATATATGCCAATATATAAACAATTTGCCTATTCTCATTTCTTTAGCTTGATATTTTCTACTTTTTCCATATTTCTCAGTTCTATCATTTTTTTTACTGCTTTTTGTGGTGGTTAAAACTATTTAAATATTTGACTAAACTATTATTATTCGTGACAATTTTTGAAATGTACATACCTACTTTACTACAGTATTGATGATCAGTGTTTCAGTAACACCTCCTTTTATTAAGCTAAATTACATTAGTTAAGCTAAATTAAATTAGTTGATTATTCCAAAATGAATATTTTCTCCCAGTCTGGCTCTACAAACATAAAGACAATAAAGTCTGAACATAAGGGTTAAACATAAATAATTCCTGCAAAATAAAAGGAATTATCACCAAATAAATGTGAAAACTATTCAAAGATATGTATGGATATTATAACATTAATATTGTTCCTCTGAGGTGTCACACAGTTATGGAGGATGATAATGCACTGATTTCTTTCATCATCTAAGAACGGTACATAATAATGTTTTGGACACATATTAATGTTTCTTACACCAAAAGATGGCAAGTAGATATATGGTAGTGTGTGAGTTATGAAGCAAAATGTAAAAAATTACAATTGCCCCTGGTCCTGAGGGAATAGCCAAAGGGAGGATCAGAAGCAGAAAAATTTGCACATGGCTTGTAGCTTTGTCAAGGTCTAAAGTTCAGCTCAGTTGCTCGAGAGTCCTGACTTTGGGTCATCTGCGTTACTCTCACAGGTAAAGCGATGTGCTGACCTTTTGTCCCCTAACTCTCAAGTAGCTTGTCTCCTGCTGACACTTGCTTAAATAAGAACAAAAACTTTTCTTAAAACAAAAGACCACTGCTACCACTGTATCAAGGTGTTACAGTCCATTATACACAGGGATATTTAAATAATCTATTCAGAATCACCTTGTTTATACATTATAACATTATGTTCAGACTCAGTTATTAGCAAGCAACTGGAAAAAATGTAGGTCTATTTAGTTCATAATATACATGGTTATACTTTTTTATGATTTTGCATTATTCCTGTCTGTTTCTTCAATATTACTCTTAACTGTTTCTCTTTTGCTATTTTATTCTGCTGTGTGTTCGACACTTAGTTGGTACATTTAGACAAATACAGTAAAACAGACAGTTTAGCAACAATGCTCAATGTAAAGCCTTAGATTAAGCAGAGTACAGACCCAATGCCAATAAGCCTCCTTTGCAATTTGAATAAATTGAGTGAAGCCTATAATTACAATTAGCACAGTGTGAACTGCTGATTCAGATCGTACTCAGCAAGAGTGGGTAAATGACGGGTAATGGGGTAATTTGGTATTTAAATTCAAGAACCACCACTTGAGTCAATGCTGATTGGTGCGAAGACTTGGAATGCTCTTTACTAGTGATGAGGTTATACAAACATACAATTAAAATGCAGGGTTAAAATAGTAAGACAGATCCTCCTAATATACACAGGTTTATATGTATTTCAACTTTGATAAAATTGTATAAAATTGGTGCCTTTAGAAGTAGATTTTAGTATACCTCTGATTTGTTTTCTTATTTGATCACTTTCCATAACATTTTTATGTTTTTAAACATAATCAAATGTTGTTAACAGTTTTGTTTTTTAAACCTACAGTGATTTGTTCTAGAGCTAGGAATATGTCAGTGAGTAATGTCAGCCTTAAGTGCGCTCTCTATTTTTAGTTTTTATAAAACTTTTTTTTACATTTTACAAATACTTCAGGGTTTATTTTAATTCAATTCTGAAAATCTCCAACTGATTTAGTTAAAGAAGGTTTGGTTCTGGAAATGCATGCATCTAGAAAAAAAATACTGGTGCACAGCTATAAATAAATGTTTGCCGAAAACCAAAAAATACTGACATTCCCAGAACAGGGTCGAAACGTTCTGAAAAAAATTGGAACAACTAGCAGTGAGCCAGTGTTTTTTATTGTGTTGACAAGTGATGAATATTTGCATATTGGCATCCTTTCTTGCATTCATTTGCATGTTGAATTGGGATTGGTCTTATCTCTCTTACATCTACTTAACCATTTGTAGCCAACTTTACGTTGCAAAGAGTGAAAGCAACATTATGCGCTGATACTTGTACACAACTGACAGAAGCGTACTGAGTGCCGTGACAATAGCAGAGTTAAAGATGGATCTGATTTGACATTTCATTTCCACACAACCGAAGCAGCCCTAAAACTACTCATTGTCTTGCAAACACTAGTCTTTCCTTCTAGTAAGTCACTATTTTAGCACTTTTAGGATACTAAAATTGAATTTCGCCCCTCCCCCCAAAACATAATGGCCCGGTTTCACAGACAGGGTTTAGCCTAAGCCAGGATTAGGCCATAGTTCAATTAGGACATTTAATTATCTTTTATATACATGCCTTATAAAAAGGCATTACTGGCATGCATCTTAAGACAAAACAAAGGCACTGACATGTTTTAAGATCAGTCAGTGCAGGTTTCTTTTAGTTGAAACAGCTCAGATTTATATTTAATCTAGTACTAGGGTTAAGCCTTGTCTGTAAAACCGGGGGAATTTGTTTAAACCGATGCTTAAAGTAATACACAATGCTGACTGATCAATTAGGACATGTTTTTGTGTTACTCATATCACTCAAATTGCACAGTTTGCTTCAGAGCTCTTTCACAAAGTATTTCTGCCAGAAGTGTATGACTTTAATTAAAAGTTAAAAATGACGGTTAAGTTGCAAAAGTGATTTTCATGAGCTTATGCTGTGCCAAGAGTCACTATCTTTCAAAATTAAGACTCTTTAATAAGACACTTTGTAATATTTGATAAGCTGCAGATCCATAGCTATTAAACTAATACTACTAAAGACTGTAATACAGCTTTAGATCAACGTTCAGTGATTAAACCTCAGGCGAAATTCTCAAAAACTGCTGTACAGTTTGATTGTACTGTAATTATTCAGTGGATTCAACAAAGGCAGTGACTGCAAATGAATACTGATCAAAATACAGCATTTTTTTTTGTTTTGTTTTTTACATAAGCACACTAGCCACAAAAAGCGACCTCGACAGACATTAACCTTCTCTGTGGTGAGCATTCTGTATCACAAATAAACTCACTTAACATGCATAATGTATGATAAATGATCACTGTACAGCTAATCTAATGAAATGAAGGCTTTTATCATTCATCATTCTTGGTTTTACCTTTTCTCTCCCTTGTACCACTCAAAGACCGGAGAGGGGACAGCTGCTGCCTCACATCTCAGCAGGGCAATCTGACCGGGTCGGACCCCGTTACTTTTCATCTCATGGATTGCTGGAGGAACTACAGAAAGAAAATAAAAACCAACGTGATTTAGCGAAAGAGTGAAGCAAGCGAACTCAACTAAACTAACTCTCCAAGCCAGTCAGAGAGGGAAAATCCTTCTGAAATGCAACGATTACATTTACAGTCGTGTGAATGAAATGAATTAGCAACTAGATTTAGAGTGGTCAACATGTGTAAGTCTTATGGGTGCAATGCTGAGAAATACCATTCGTCCCAAGGGTTGGAGAAATGAAATGAACTGCTCAGTGATAAATTGTTTAATGGCTGTTCAAAGGCTGGGGAGCTGAGGAAGGTTCTCTGAATATGTGCATGCAAAATGAGGGCCCTTTCATGTTCACAAATGCAGTGTAAATCTCTCTAGCGGTGTCAGTTAAGAGCTTTAACTACAGGCTGAATTTTTATTTTCCAGCTCGTCAAGAAGCAACAATCCTCTTTCAATGGGGGGAAAAAAGAAATGTTTATCATACATAAATCTTCATTGTATATTATTTCTTATAGCAGGAGTAAACAGAGTGAGCTACTAGAATGGCGTGCTTTAAAATACAAAATGACATATATAGAAAAAGGCTATGAAAGAAATAACACAGTACTTAATATACACACAAATAAAGCAGGCGTGTACCGCATACTAAGTTGAAAACGATATGAAAGAAAAAAAAAAAATCTGAAAATAACTCCCTTCAAGCAGGTGATCCACTTATGTCTTTCTAGCTAGCGTTAAATTACTTGCTATGTCTGAATTTGAGTGGGGGACATTTATATTCCAGGCAACTCGTTCTTTGAAAATCACCTGCAAGTTATTGAGGTCTGTGTTCAGACTATTTTTTCCTGATTGAATTTTTGACATTCTCTTCTATAACCCTAGTGTTGGAGGTATGAAGTTCTCCAGGCCTTCAATGTAATATGTTTCATGTTATCTGAGGGCTGAACAGAAATTTCCACCATTGTGGTGAGAACAGTAACAAGGATTTTTAAGAATGATGGGCTCCATAGTTATGTCACAAAGATGTGTTAGAGCATCAACAAATGTGAAGGCATGCTCTTTCTCACATTGTACAAGGAAGTGAAAGTTTCTCTCATTTCTCGGATCAAGAAAACTCATTTGAAGCAACTGAAATTCAAAGCATCTAACAGTAAGTGTGAGAAAAATCCTGAAAGTGAAGCAGGAACATTCACTGAGATGAGAAAAAAACGTATTCAGTATTTGCTAGATGGATTACCATCTGCATGTCAGGTACCAATCACTTAGATAAAATAATAATTGTCTTCACTAAAGACTCTTTTTACTCATAGAAATCAAAATGTTTTCCAAGGCTGTGAGAACCGTGCATAAAGAACATGGATATCCATCATTGTAATCACTGTGTTGAGAAATTTAGTTCTGTGATATTGTGCTGTTCATCATTTCTTCACTGCACAATCCCTTGGGAAGGTATGAAAATAGCAGTGTGACACATCAACGCAGCTTGAATGCAGAGTTTTGGCATATGTTGGAAGAGAAGTCTGTCTGATCCAAAAAAGTGGCAATGGATGAATCTTCAGCTTTGGCTGGATCATGCATTTACAGTACAGGCATCAACCCATGAAAATGCCTAGGGAGCATTACATAACCTGAGCATCACAGAAGCAGGCTAGCATAAGATTTAAGGATAACATAAAATAAGAGATTAAAGGAACATGTTGCTGATGACAAAGGCGAGGACGAATGACAGCTGAGCCTATAATATATGGGTGCAGAAAGGACAAGGCTGAGTGCAGAGAATTTAAAATCAAAGTGAACTGCTTTTGAAACCCATTTTACTGCAGTAATCTGATGTATGAGTGAAACATGAGAACATGATATAAATCATTACAAATTCTTATTTTTTAGGTTACTTATAACATTAATTTCCAGTTTTGGTCAATATAAAACACCCTTGCTGAATAGAATTATTATTAATTTTATTATTTTAATATAATCCCCCCACTTTAATGCTAATTACATTTGAAAGCTAGATCATAAATACCACAAAAAATGTTTTACATTAATAAAAACAAGAAATGTTTATTTAGCACTAAATTAGCCTAAAGTGGCACTAAAGACTGGAGTAATAGCTACTGAAAATTCAGATTCAATTTTGAATGTAACTAGTAGGGATGTAACGGTATCAAAATTTCACGTTACGGTAATACCACAGTATGAATGGCACAGTACGGTATTTATTGAATCATTTACATAAAAAACAAAACTAATTAAGAGGCTCAAAAAAAGTGTTTACTTTTGAGAGTTGCATACTATAAGAAATCTACATACAGTATGTATGTATAAAATGTAATGCAAAAGTAAATAAGATTTATGGCATAATATGTTTATGAATCATTTACATAAAAAACAAAACTAATTAAGAGGCTCAAAAAAAGTGTTTACATGAACACTGAACATATCAATGGCACGCACATTAGCCATCTATCTGTAAACTTTGAAACAGGAACTTCAGTTTTAATAACAAAAAATTATTAAACATTCCACACATCCAATTTAAAACCCTTTTTAGATTGCTAGATGACATCATATATCAGTTTGCATATTCATTACGTCAGTGTATCATATTATTTTGCTTCTCTGTGGTCACATAATGTTATTCAATGCACCCTTATTCTCAATATAACTGTTTTCACTGATATGTTTAATGGTTTCTGTTGTCAGAAAAAAGGAATGAATATGAAATAGTGACTGAAATGCACGCCGTGATAAGGCCTACTGAACTAGCTCTACCTTACAAGATTTTAATCTAGATTAAAATCCTTATTTATAATCGTTTATAATTATATAATTATATTTATAATTCATAATAATGAAACGAAGTACACATAAGATATAGACAATGGCTATGCTGTGATTTTGGTTCTTTTTGCATGTAAAATAGAGTTAGAAGCAACATAATATCTGAAAGCCCTGCTCGTCTCAGCCTCTCTCTGAACAGAACAGGCGCAGAGAGAGGTGTGCGTCCGCCGTGAAAACAAGGGCTCGGGCTCGGTACTGGGGTACTGGGGACTCACTGAAGTTTGTCCAAGAAGTTTCTAGATTTATCGCTAGTCACTTTTAGGGAAAAATGTCGCCAAGGGGGTCTGAATAGTAGCTAAAAATAGAGACAAAGTCGATAAGTTGGCAACACTGATCTGTACTGACAACAGACCGCAAAGAATGATGGGCACGCTTGGGCTGATGGGAATTGTAGTTCCCGCTACCTCCCGTTCACTCCATTCGCCTGAGCAAACTTTTCTCAGAAGACCTATCGTTTTATCGAGTCATGCGACCACGGTATTATCGAAAAAATGTGATATTGCGGTACGACGCTATTTACAATACCGTTACTTCCCTATTAACTACTAAACCAGTTACAATATCAGAATATTTTATGAAATTTATTTTCTTTTTTTAAATTAATTTACTTTCATAAAATGAATGCAGCCTTGATAAGCATAAAACATTTCATTGACAAGCATTAAAACATATATTAATATATATATGAAGTATATTAATATACATTAAACACATTTTAATGACTACTACAAAAATATAGTAGTCAAAACTTACTATAAGAAATCTACATACAGTATGTATGTATAAAATGTAATGCAAAAGTAAATAAGATTCATGGCATAATATGTTTATGCATTGAGATGACAATGCAATTCAATTATACACAGATCTCCCTGCTGATGATTCAAATAAGTCGAAATATTTTTCATTTACAATCATGCTCTATCACTCGACATCAGGTGTCAAAAGCAATTTAAAATACATATTTAGAACCTGCTGTGAAAAATACCTCAGCATTTCAAATCAGGAGTCAGGTGATATGATAGCGTCCGTATTTGCAGCGCCAAGTTCAGCCTTTAACAGAAGACTGAATCTCTCTAGCCCTGTTTACTTCAAACATTTGCCACACTACCTGACATTTCAGTTGGGATGCAGCTGAAATATTTCACACCTTCTCTGGCCCGTTAATCAGTGTGAGCATGCTTTAAATGGATTTGGATGCTATACTATGGCATTGAGAGGCAGAACCAGAAAATTCTCTGCATATAGAGCCAACGAGAGAAACATCTATGCGTGTCTGCTGTATGTGTGTGCATGCTTCAAATCTGCTAGAACACCTCCATATTGGAGGTTAAAGAAGTGGATTTCAAGTTAATTCAGCTTATGTGTTTTGCACATAAAAACAAGAGATTTGAGAGCGGCTGAAATCTGCTGAGAGTGAGATATGGTATGTATCTGTCTGTGTCATTCATCACTGAGATTTGTGCTGTATTGTAAGCTATTGGCATGCCTTGGCAGGCTGCCTAATAGCACAAGAGAAGCTGGCTCTGATATATATCCACACAGCTAACTTCTCCTATCTAACAAACCACTGCATCTGTCCTCACTGAGGGATGATCCAGTTCATTATAAAGCTGCATTAGCAAGAACTACCCAGGGAGGAAAACAAAGCATTAGCCACAACTGCAACCGCAACTTTTCACATTAATTAAAATCGTTTGAGCACATATACTGCAGTGATAAAGAGTCCGGAGGGACAGAATTCATACAAGCCATCCAATTTGAAACATCAAAATATACTTTAAAGCAGAATGGAAATGAATGTATAAGCTGGTCTTTGCATACATCTAAAAAAATCAAATCAAACAAATGATGCACAAAGAACTGATGTGCCAAATGGCAAAATTCTCACCTGACTGGTTTTGAATAAAAAATATTTTTAGTCCTCATAACAAGAATCAGCAGAGCACACACACAACAAAATGTAGTTTATGGTAATGTAAATAAAGCAGATTATTTATCTGCTTTATTTCAAGAATTAAAGAGAAATTCATTGGCATCAAATATTTTTTTGATGAAGAATGTTTTAACTGCCAGTACAATGATGACAGGATATTAATTTCTGTGCGAACTATACTCTTAAATATTTGTCTTAGGAGAGCACCTAATGTTATATTCCACACAATGAATCACAAAGAAAATAAAAACTCATATGCACGGCTTCTAAGATTCAATTACATTAGTCTTTTAAGAAGTTCTCATTATAGCAATCACACATCAGCACAAGCTGATGCAAAATCATGGTGTAAAAACCATGAAAGCCCTACAATCCCAGTCATTTACAGGCTTCAAAACAAAAGAGTGCAACTGTAAATCATTGGTGAGTTTCTAAGCTCGTACCAGATGGGAGGGTCTGAAAATAGCAAAGTTGGCATGAAAAATGGATGCTGCGGGGCTTACTGTTTGACAAATTTGCCAGTTGCGGCTTGATCACAAACGCAAATTAAAATGACAAGGCAGAGATTATGTTTTAGAATACCTGTGAACACAGCACCTCGCAAACCGGTGAATACGTCAATATATGCCAAACAAGGTTCCCTAGGGTTCGGTGCCTTTGTGATTCATCTTTCATGCACAGATTTGACACGTAGAAAAATGCAGGTTGACTAATTCAAAATAAACTGCTATTGAATAATATTTTTATTGTTGGGATAAAGCTAGGCATGGTATAACCTGATCTTTCAAAGGGAAAAAACTGAATAGGAGCCCCAGTTCAATCAAGTTAAATAGGATTTTCTGTTATTACACTGAAGCCAGAGGTTAGTGGGTTGAACAGAAACTGCATGCTAATGCAGTTTATAATTTTTTCTCGAAATAAGTGTCATAACATCACAGCAGCAGGTTCGCTGAAGTTGGTGGCGGGTGGATGTACAGAACTGGCACATCTCCCAACCAACAATAATTAATTTATCATACGACGCTTTGGAGGAAGGGATGATTTATACAGTCTTGAACCTTTATCCTCCCAACAAGTATAACATGTTATTTTAATTACAAGATCAATTAATAACCCACCTCTTCAGCCAGAGGCTAAAATGAGTTTTCTTCACAATTAAGGAATGGACTCATCAGTCCATGACTTATCAGCTTACAAACAGAGAGACTGCTTCAATTGCTGTCTCCACCTCATTGTCCTATTCTGTACGCCAGCACTGGGTTTAGCAGCCAAGATTTATTAATTCATTAAGTTTTCCATTTAAAATTCAAGAATAACATCATGTTCTTTCTCTAACACATCCAATCCTTATAAATAACACGCATGCTAAGGGAACACAGGCTTTGTATGTTCCACAGAGAATATGCACTGTGGAGAAAAGTTTTGAGCTGAATGAAATCATTAACCACAGTGTCACAAATCTATGTAAATAGACAAATTGGCTTTTAACCTATTATGCCAAGGAGCCATATTGTACTGTGCTATGAAGATGGACACAAGCTGTTAATTGTCTGTAAAGCCTTAGAATATCAAAAGGACATAATTCATAGAGTCATTTATGGAAATGCATTACGAACTTCCGTTAGCTTGTGCGTCAGAGGTACACAGTTTGCATTTTTTGGGGGGAGTTTCAAAACGAACATTTACATCACAGCAATTGGTGAAGGACAATGCAATATGTGTGTCCAGTTCATGCCAGAACTACACTAAATATAGACCTTTAGTTTGTTTCTGTTGAGAACTACACAGAAAACAAAAAGTCATTCACAAAATGCACAAAACAGGATTACAAAGAAACAGAATGACTAACTTAACCACTTAACTAAAATAAATAAATGAATAAGTTACAATATATTTTGAAATCTAAAATTGCCATAAAATCAAAGCCACTTTTCTAACTGAAGTTTGTTCCAAATTTGAAGATGATATCACAAAAATGAAGGTTCCTGTAACTTATTTTGTTATTTTCCTGTCACAGATGTATATATTTCTGTCGTAATATTTACATTTTATCTCAAACAAGTCAAACCTAGTATAGAACAAAGTATAGAACCTCAAGACTCCAGATCAGAAAAAGATTTGGTTAATACATTGTTACTTAACAATTTTCTGGCAAAACATTAATTCTGTTTTATTGAACTGCTTTTTTTTTTCAGTATAAGCAGCACATTATAAAGATGAAATAAAAATACTGTAAAACATTTTACTCAACATTTGTGTTTTTATGCTTATTATAGTGTCATGCCTTTAGCTTAGTAACGTCTCAACAGCAACTCGACTGAAATCAATTGCTGCCTATGTAGGAAGCAGACAGCAAGGCAGTTCAGTAGGTTTTGGAACAGAGGCAATGACATTCATTGATTTCAAAAGCCAATTGTAAGCCCTGGACAACTGTTGAGATTGACTACTTCTGGCTAGTTTTTTTTTATGCTAGGGTTTCTATTGACGTAAAATTATACTGAATGGCATAAAGAGGCCTCCCCCATATCCCTCTTATCCAGTCTTGCAGACAAAGAGGCCCTTTCATAGCTTTACAACGTTCAGGAATTTTCACAAATCTACATTTGCTAACCGGGAAACCTTCCACAATTTCTGTCACACTTCAAATCATACAGAAATGATGGGTCACTATCGGACTGTGCCAAGTAACAGGGCATTTCTTCTCTGATAAATCTCAATATTCCATAAAAACGCACTGTGCTTTTAACATATGCTTGGTTGGCTACAATGTACTGCACAACCCAATGAATACAGCTGTACAAGTTGAAAACTCTTTCAGCAATATGAATATGTCAAATCCTAAATGCATCAGTCCGTGCATGGATACAATCATTAGAGTAAAATGTCAAGCCAGTAATAGCATAAAGTCTTTAATTGCATTTACAAATACCACAAATAAGGTGAATACAAATTCGGATAACCCTGATGAAGCCTTTTTAAATATACAATGTTTAGTCAATAAAAAAAAGCACAGTAAATAGAAACGATAATGCAATACATTCAAATGCATTATGCTAATATTAGAAGATGCATATGGAGCTGTTACTAACTACACATGAACCTGAGATATAAAATGTTTCTTACATTGCATCTTAAAATGATATTCATTTAGGGACAAATGTGGGCATTTTTATTATCACCATGAGACTAAAGAGAAAACAGTCAGTTTTAATTTATTAATTAAAAAAAAAAATTACAAACTTGAATATACTTGAATAAGTTGTCCATTTAGGGAACGAAAAGAAAAACTTTTTATTAATTAAAAGTTAGTTAAAGCTTTATTAATTATTTTTTTTGGTCATTTTTATGTATTTAATTTTTTATTCTAATTTTATTTATTTTTGTAAATGAATTTCACTTAAATAAAATAAGAAATGTTGCCATGGAAACTATTTTAATTTATTGTTTATTTTGTTTTAAGTTACATATTTTATGTTTTAGTCACATACTGTACATATCTAAACCCCCAAGCATTCAGTGAGTGATTGAAATTTGTTTTGGGCCTTCGAAAGGCATGTTCAATTGTCTTCAGTGAGTGAAAAGCGGGCTCAATTGGATTAAGCAAGTGAATGACTTGATTGGTCAAGACTAGTTGTCTACTGGGCTCTGAAAAACTCCTTTGGTTGCATTAGCAGCATTCATCTTCATTACAGCTCACATTACATTAATAAGCAATCACATCACTAAAGTCAAGGACAGAATTAGCCGTACATGCCTGGGGCATAGCACTCAGCCATGTCTCACAAATAGGGTCGTATGCTTTGGATCACAAGCACTTCTTTTTTTCGATGTTCTTTGTTTTCAAACAGGTGATTTGAACATACCTGCTTCGCCTCTGATCAGTTCATCCTGCTGCTCGGCCTAATGACAACATGCTTTATCAGAACTGACATGTCTTTGGTCCTCATGTTGAGAAACTCCAGCAACAGACTCACAAATGCAAATGCCTATAATGAACTCACAACTTTCTGACAGCTTTCTTGTGCATTAAAAATACAACAACACACTTGGCCGAAAACAATTGGCTGAACAGCCAATTTAAAATGGAAAGAATGCATGAAAAAGGGACAGTAATTGCAACATTGTTCACAGATTGTTTAAATAACCTCAAATTACAGCTGAAGTTTAAGATGCACTATAACCTCTTACTCAATGACTATGTTTACACAGTGTGCAGAAGTGGACTCTTGGCCTCATTAGGACAATAACAGGAAGCTGCCATGTAAACACATCTATTTGAGACATGGACAATTACAAGTTTTGCCACATTACCGAAAATATATTGCCTATAGACTCGGTTGCTGGTTTCTGTTCAGCTGCAATGAATGGAGAGTGTTCATTCAGAACATTACCTTAACTAATTGTGTGAATTGTGTATCTGTTTGGTTAACCAATGGCAGCCAGGGAAGTGTAAGTATTTTTGCAATTTATTTTACTGCCACTAATGCCACACAAATGACACAATTCCAATTTGCTTCTAGAATTTTAGAGTCTGCCCTGACAGCGTAACTGTCTCATAAGTAATCATTTGACAGCATAAAAAAAGTATATAAACAGTGCCCTCCACTAATATTGGCACCTTTGGTAAATCTGAGGTGATTATGAAATTAAATCTGCATTGTTTATCCTTTTGATCTTTGATTCAAAATATTCACAAAATTCTAACCTATCATTGTGTCACACGCACCAGATCACGTGAGGTCACGAGGACCCGGAAGTAACCTCACGCAGGTATATAAACAGGAAGCAGGT
>JAUYWG010000039.1:12503786-12513938 GCA_034779775.1 Enteromius afrohamiltoni | reverse complement strand
GATTTATGTTCTATTCTGAATAAAATATTGACATTTGCCATCTCCACATCATTGCATTCAGTTTTTATTCACAAAAAGTGTGTCCCAACTTTTTTGGAATCCGGTTTGTATAAAGTGGTGCAAAAAATGTGTTTGGACATTTAGGCCATTATTTAAAATAATTGCATTATTACAAACCGAGTGGCATACTTCAAGCTAAATATTTTTCAAAAGATTTGTTTTAAATAATACATCACTTTAAAAAGATGTTAAAACAGCTGTGAGAAAAATGACTTCAACCATCTATATAAAAAATAACCTTGAGTCCAGTTAATCAAACAATATTGCAAAAATAGCCAAGAAAAGTGTTGTTTCCGAGAAAAGCTTTTTATTTACAGTTATCACTTAGTATAATCTTTTGTACTTGATGAAATAAAAACAACACAATTAATTATGTATACTTTTTCAGGGCAAACCGTTTTAAATCACAGCACTGACATTCGTCACATTAACAAAACAACTGTTCCCAGGTATAAAGGAAGTTACTAAATTAACAAACATTGACTACAACTTACCATATTTCTTCCTCCAGCTAAAAACCAGAGGGATCTTTATCAGTGATTAACTCACTCCATAATTCCCTAACTTCATTCATTTATTTTCTTTTCCTAACAGAGACTTCACAACGAATCATCATTTATCTTACTGATTACACCAAAAGAGGAAATTACCAAGGTTTAGTGACATTTAATAAAAAATGGATACCTTCTTGAAATAAACCTGTTACATCAACCAATATGTTTGCTATAAACAAAAAACACAAAACCAAGCATTTTAAAGGCTTAATGGACACCGATTACGTGCCAGAAATATATTCAAATGTAAACCAGGCCCTTATCCTCCGTGATCTGGACCGCCTCCCGAATTTGAAAAGCTCAAGAGAGACTTGTCGTAGCCTCTGGGAAATGTCACTCCAACCAAATTAGCCAAATCACAGCAAGGTTAATCTAGGAATCCACATTGCTCTGTGTTAAGTGCAGTCACAGTAAGCACTTTCCCCATATTGTGTGAAGAGCACAAAGTACATTTCCTTGAGGTCTGCCTGCTGCTGATATGATGAGCGCTGGAGAAGAATACATTATGGGCTAAGGTGGCAGTTCTCTGTACATCTCTTCCGTTAACCCATGAGAAAATACTGCGGCAGCCCAAATGTTGCATTATGAGAGGCTTCCCCCAGGCATTCATTGAGTTGTCAGCAATGAACCATCAACCATCATTCAACCGCCACACATTCTCGCTCGCTGGCTCGATCTCGCACACGCACCTGAGCCGCCTCCACTTTTCCATTCCCTGTATCTTACCTTAACCCTGATAGCCTCCTCATTGTCCCAAAGTGCCCCAAAACAATTGGCAAGCACTTTTTAAGACTGGTCATTGTATTGAAACCATTTGGCGATGTTTAGACAGACTGTCAGTGCCGAGTATGGAGCTTTT
Source organism: Enteromius afrohamiltoni (assembly GCA_034779775.1). Lineage (NCBI taxonomy): Eukaryota > Metazoa > Chordata > Actinopteri > Cypriniformes > Cyprinidae > Enteromius > Enteromius afrohamiltoni. The sequence goes on along the minus strand of JAUYWG010000039.1, from coordinate 12,512,465 downwards.
GTTCAGGAAACAATAAACCAGAGTAAAGACAATTTTGGGAGGCAGAAGCACGAACAAAGGATTGACAAAGGACAATTGAACGCTTCACTGTAGCCTTATCATATGCGAAAAAAAATCAAATCTGAAGTGTTATAGTCAGCTGTTTGAAAGGTCAGAGTTCCTTATATCCCGAGGCCTTAAATCACAATGGAAAAAGCTTATGAAAGCATGTTTGGGATCAAGCGTGCTGGGCCAGGCTGTCCAGAGAGCATGAGGCCACTCTGTAGCCTCAATACATCTCTATATAGGGCTTGCTTTAGGATCTATCTTCATCTAGTCTACAGCATTTGAAATCATGCCTATAAAGCAATTTTAAATGCCCTGAGTACTGAAAGCATTAAAAGAGCGTGATTTAAAGCTTAGACAAGGAATTGCTCATTTAAAGTTCTTAAGTTCTCATTTAAAATCTACAGCGTTGAGAGAGTGTGCTCGTGAGTCAGTCTGGTTCTAGCGCACATTATTGGCAGCATCTAAAACAATTTCGCTCACAAGCAGCTAGTAATGTATCATTAGTTATTGAATTTAAGAAAAAAAATGATAGGTTGATTTATTGTATTTAATCAATGGCATTAAATATGTTCAACGGCATCAAGTTTACAGTCTGACATTTTATGTTTTGTGTGTATACAAATATATATTCACACTGTGAAAATACTTGTTTATAAAGTTGTGCATATGTAAATACATTTCTAATTGATATGATGCCAGTATATCCATATTGTATGTAGTACACTAAAATAATTATGTAAACATTGGGATAGATAAAATTCTGTCATCATTTACTTACTCTTATATCCTTCAAAACCTAAATCCATTTTTGGTTACAAAATTTGGATATAATGGGGTTATAAAGGCATTGTAAATCCTTAATCAGTGGATCAGTGGATCAGTGGATCAGTGATCCTTAATCAAAGACTCTAAAACAATCTGCAAAAATAGGACACAATATACTGTTTTGTGTATTTTTTTCAGTAAATTTTCAGTAATTTCCTGTTTTTTGAATTTTGCACTTCATTGCACTTTGTTTAAGGGTTATGAAATGTTTGTAAAAGAAATGCATAATGATCTGCCGGTACTTTTTCTGTTACTCTACATATTTATTTTTTTCAGTGAAGCCCTGTGAAGACTTATGATTGCTTTATATGATGAACAGATTTAATTTTGCCTTTTCATTCCATGTTTAGCGGTGTAACCTTATAGATATTCATACCAAAACTTGTTGCTAGGGTCAATTCAGACAATAAATGTCATCACAACACTTCGCAGTATAACAATGACTGAGCACGATCCCTGCTTCCTCTTTATTACTAGTTTTAACGCAAAACATAAATGAACGAACATCTCACCCTTTACGTAATCGCTCAATAAGTGTTTAAAGATCTTAAAACCATAAAACGTATAAACAAAATGTCACATAGCATTTCATTTACCTCATGCAAGTCCTCAATGTCTACAGCTTGAGCATTTTAAGACCAAACAATGGCAATGATGTATTTTAAGATATCTCAGTTTAGACAGCTCTTAACATTTATTTGAATATCCCTTTCAATACTTATGCAGTCAAGCTCCTCAGCCAACTACCATTTACAACAAATGCATCTTGGGGGTCGAACTTTTGAGTCAGACTGAAATCTGTTCATCATTACAAGTCAGAGGTCTTGGAGAGGTCTTAAATGCACAATTCCTTTAAAAGGTCTTTAATCACCCCATTTATATTGACGAAAAGTCTATATTCTAAGCAATAACGAGAGGCACAGAAGTCAAAGATCTGATGACACGCACACACAAGAAACGTATGAGGTCAATTGCACTTAAGAGTGTTTCGACAATTAAATCTAGTGGTGCTAGGCTGCAGGTTCAGCCTCCTGCAGGGTCATTCAAGAACTACTGGAAATCACAGTCCAAGAGCTGCTGTGATTACAGCTCTGACGATTACCATGCTGCTGCCATATGTGCACCAAATACTGTTAAATGTGATGGTGCGCAGTGATGTATTCAGTCTGAACACATTTGATTTTGCTCTCTGTAATCACGTGAATCCTTGACAATAATACAACGTCCATTTAAATACTGTTAATGAATCTTCTCAGTACATCACAAACTTCAGTGGCAGAAGCAGCAGTATCTTAAATAAATGTTCACTTGTCACTGGCTCTTATTCATTGTCATCCTCTCTGCCCACACATAAATTAATTAGCCTGAAGAATAGTTCACACAAATGGCTTTCAGTCACATCTGGGCCAGACTAAATCTGCTGACCAAAAGTGAAAGTTCACTAATTAGTTTAAGTTTAAATTACTAATTCACTTATCATCTGTTTTTAAGTGCTTCTATAGTTTGAAGTATTTTACTGGAAAGTAGCGGTTTCAAGACACTTCAAAGAATCTCAAAAACAACTCGATTGGAAAATACACCGGAGAATGAAAATAATACGGCAGTCCTAAGATAAGTGCAGCTGACTTCAATAAAAATTCACAAGCACTCCAAATACTGCTGTGCATTGAATTATCAATTTTTTGCTTTAACAACTGAATATAAACTATGAAAGGTAAAAATGAAGTTGATGTATCCTCACATGTTGTTTACCCTGCAGCAGATTGATAATTTAAAACTAAGAAGTCGTTCTGTGAACAACAGCGAATTGAAAAGGATAATTGATTAAAAGCTTTTTCCTAAACTTATTTAATTAGAGATGGTTTGAAATAAGTTAAATCTTCATAATCTTTTAAACGTCTTAACTCCAACACACCGAATAACTTGAACAGAAATTCCTGCTGCTGTGCTTTTAAGTTAATGTCAAACTCTCTCTCGTTTATTGTGATGTATTTGAAGTGATTTAAACTCACCTGATGGGGAGATGTGTCTCCAAGAGATTTTGGGCTCTGGTTTCCCACTCGCTGAGCAGATGAGTAAAACATTGCTTCCTTCATTTACCGTGATGTCCGATGAAATGTCATAGATTTTGGGAGGAACTGTGGACCAAAACAAACAGTTAGATACACAAAGTTACAAATGAGCTCAATGCAAAAAGTATGTGAACAACAACAACAGCCAAATACAATGCTACTTTATCCCAATAAGGTCACAGGTCTGTCATTCATATTTGGAAAGAATAACTGTTTTCTTTTGTTGGGCATTGTTCACATTGTCTAATTATTGCAGTTATACAGCATTTTTTCAGATATTCACATTGTAAAATTCATTTTTGTTATTACAGAAGGACTGAACCCCACAAACATCTTTAATTTGTCTTTAGAATGATGTTCTAATCAGGTGTGCCAAACGTCATGACAAACATTCCTTTTTTATTAAGTTATTACTGTAATTTACATGAAAATCGTATTTCACTGGCTTCATTCTCAAAGGATGAAAATTCTAGGATTAGTTCTCATGTGTAATTATAAAGTCTAAGTGTAATATGATTTAATAAATGATAAGCACAGTCCATAAGCCAAAGAGCTAAAGTATAACCAAAAACTAAAACTACATCATAATGGCATTTCTAACATGATCTATCATGGTGACAAAAATGACATGATTACCAGTATTACCTGCCTGGACCTCTTAAAAATATAATAAAGAAGAAACACATTCTTAAACACATTCTGGCCTGATTTAGAACGCTTCATTGAATTTTATTTAACATTTTTGTGATGAAACTACAGTGATGGTTTTATAATAGAGATATAGAGGCTAACCAGACACTGTCGCATGATATTATAGGTGATGGTGCACCTCACACTCAACTATGCACAAAAAAATAAATAAATCTAGATGTAAATCTATCTTTATCCAACCTTTCATCACAAAGTGCCTCTACTCTTTCTCAAAACCACCATGTCAGTTGTCAAGGGGTTTCTGACCTCCTGGTTTTGCTTTCCTACATAAAAAGCCAATAAATTGTCAGGAGTCTGCAAAATCAGTTATACTCTTTGTTCATTTTTTGAGGTCCGGCTGTGATTCTGTGTTAGGTTGTTTGAAGTGGACTGCATTTAACTAGACTGGTTCTGACACCCTCCTCCCGACATAATATTCTTAACACCATGCATTACTTAAGATCTATGTATATGACCAAACTTTCCCAAAAGCTATTTATATATGTTCTTCTCAAACAGTAAATGGAGTTGTAATTAACTTTTATTTTAGTTACATTTAAATGAATAGTTCTCCCGACAGACTCACCATTGCATCCATGCATAATCAGACACTATATATAATCATGAATGATCGCTATTATAGAATAAACAATACTCATCTGGGGAAAATCAATTAGAAGAAAACAAGACATTGATGGAATTGAAATAAAATCCTTTAAAGCATACTTAAGAGGGCATTCAAGTTTTGAAGGAAATGGCACTATTTCTTTTTTCAAATCAAAAGGACACCAAAGATTCAGGCATTTGTCACCTTGCAAAGAAACAGCAACGTTATTTACTCCTATTTGATCTCCAGTTTAGGTCTTTCTTATCTTGGTTTTTTGTAATCTGCTGGCACTAAATGGTTGAGTTGAAATTCTAATGAACCCCTTCATTGTTTGAAAGCGCTGCTCTGACTGTCATGCTCTCCAACGCAGGTTTACTTGAACTTCCTCCCACTGTTGACAAATGTCCACAATCACTGATAGCACAAATGGAAAATGTTGCATTTGTCGACTGATCATATCTGACTTCAACAGGATCAGGACCCTATTAGTCAGTGCCTGAGGAGTCAGGCAGTGGCCTTTTAAATGAGATGTGAGGCCTCTGCAGATCTTTAAACTGAACATGTTCGAAGAAACATCAGTTTCATCATCTTGCCATACAGTATATTCTAGAAGTTTCTTGGTAAATGCTCACCTTGAGATTTGAAGTCTTTTATTACTGTTTTTTTCCCAGACACTGCTTTACTTCTACAATGCAATAATGGCAAAATTGTGTCGAAACAATTGAGCTTTTTGAGCTTATAAGCTGGTGGGGGAAAAAAGTCTGGAGGATTTGGTGCATTGAAGGAATATCTCTCATTACAACCCAAGATAGTTTTGACTTTCATTACCGGTCTTGCGTGTACCACCTGTGAATACAGAGTATATTACCAGATGAAATGAATCCCTCTCTGTATTTTCAAGTAGCTGAAAAGCCGAAGACCGGCATGCCTTGACACTCCACTGAACACGGCAGCATAAAGAGATGCAAAGGTCAACAACCTATCCCGGTATGCTCTTTTAACTATCACTAAGTTCATAATGAAAGCACGTGTTATTTAATCTCAAGCTCAAGGTCTGACCGCGATTTGACATCTATGAATCCTTTCCAAGCATCAACCTCAACGCTTTTGGCCATAGTTATTTTTAACCTGTTTATTTCCACTCAGCCTGTTCAATTGCTAGGGTAATGATGACAAGAGAAAAACAAGACAATGCTAAAGCCCTACCCCAAGGCCCTATTCAAGACAACCTGATGCTTTGTTTTCCGTTTAATTCATTAACTGCTGCACGATTGTCATGTTTGCCCATTCCACTCTAATTCTCCCTCCTCTCCTCGGCGGGAGGCGCTGAGATGGAGCTGCCACAGCTGACGGGGGAGGCATTATCAGTCTCTCAGCCCCAGAGTGAATAAATAAGCCTCTAATGACGCCACCTTGAATTACTGAAACGCTTACAGCTATTAAAATGCAGAGTTTCCTCTGAATAAGGTGGAGTACATGGCTTGCCTTTTTATAAATTCTGACAGGTTCTCCAGGGCTGACTGCTGCCACCCAATTCCAAGACCCCATTGCTTCACACCTACTGCCATCCCACATTCCAATTACAGAGCTGAGGGAAAAGTGGGCTCCTGTCATAATGCAGACTAGCACAGGCAAAGAGCCCAAGCAGAGACAGGCAAAGAAATCAGATTCAGTCTTATCTATTTGTTGTCTTCCGGCTGAAAAGGAACGAACACAACTAAACAGAAAAGTTAAGTCTGATGTTCAATAAATGGACTTGTACAGTATGTTTTGGTGTTGTCTAAATATAAATGAGGGGAATTCTGATTTTCTATATGAGGCCTCTGCATGGTAAATTACCAGTGGAATAGGCAATGCAATAAAAGATGCACTCTATTATACAGCTGAGCCCTTTATTAACCTTTAATATCTGTTGCATGACATGCCAAAAATACACAGACAAAACTGTAAATTAATTTCCCCTATCCTTTCCACAATAACTGCTGAACTTTGGCATGCACACGTTTGCCTGAAGGAGAGATGGTTCATTTTGACTTCAGCATGTTACACAGTTGGTTTGAATGCAGTTGGGTCTAATTTGTGGAAGAGAACCAATGTTGATGATGTATAAATGTCTATTATGCAATAATGTATTTCTAATTGCTACTATTCTCCACAGAAAATTGCATTTTAGCAACTCGCATATTTTTACGTGTCTTACAAATCACACACATATGTGCTGTTTGTGCGTTTTTCTTTATGGTAGTCAAACCAAAGAGTATAGAACAGGTGAAACTCAATAGAACGCTTCATAGCAACCTTCATTCAGTTAGAAAGCTATTGGGATAGATATTACATATTGAACTGAGCTGAAAGAGACACAGAGGGTAAGATACAACTTTGAATATAATAATAAACTCTGTATGCCCTGAACAACCCTTGTGAGTCACAATGCAGCTCTGTTCCAAATGCTAGCGAGCTGCCAACATAGCAGTGCTTGAAGAAATCACAGGCACAAACCCAATGCTACGGCTGTTTGAAAAGGTAGGAAGCATGATTAGGCTACCCTCTAAAATGCATTCTTTTTCAATTGCAAAGAAAAAAGAAAATGAAAGAAAAATACACCACCTGTATTCTTTAATAAAAGAAGGTGTTGTAAGATGGTGTATATAATGTAAAATATAATTTGTGCAATACTGAAAACACTGATAAAAATGATCTAGTCTAACTGAAAAACAGCAATTATTTTAAACATTTGTGTATGCTATTGCTTATATATTTATATATATTTTGTTAGTCTAGCGACAAGCTGACACCAAATTAGCCTTGTGTTGGTAATGTGTTTCAAATCAGTTAATATGATGCTCTAAATAAATAGTTTACCCAAAAATAAAATTCCTCAAATTTACCCTGCGGCCACCCAAGATGTAGATGAGTTTGTTTTGTCATCAGAAGAGATTTGGAAAATTATTGCATCACTTGCTCACCAGTGGATCCTCTGCAGTGAATGAGTGCCGTCCGAATGAGTAGAAACAGATAAAATATCAAAGTATTTGTGAAAATTATTAACCTGTGTTGCCTTATATTAAAATCCACTAATAAATACTCTAAATAGTAGACTGATAATTTAGCCAAGGTAACAGTTAGAAGTGGGTTTTTTTGTTACTGTATGTTTAATTTATAATATCAGCTGTTTGAACTGTTATTCCGACGGCACCCATTCACTGCAGAGGATCCACTGGTGAACAAGTGATGTCATGTTCTATTTCTCCAAATCTGTTCCAATGAAGAAACATGTTCATCTAGGATGGCCTGAGGAAGAGTACATTTTCCGCAAATATTCATTTCTGGCTGAATTATTTCTTTAACAGACAGCTTAACAGGTTTTTAAAAACAGAGTGCATGCTGGGAATCCTCCTTATGATTCATCCATGCACACCATTACAAGGGAACACTGAATATCTTGATCCACTGACTGTACTGTGATACAAATATGCACATGCATTTTAAATATACTCATGTGGCTGGGTGTGAAAATATGCTACACTTGCAAAACTGCCAGATTCCACATTCATTCATAGTGGTTCCCAATTCCCCATACAACCTGAAGGTTGCTAAAACCAACCAACTTAGATCCCTAATTAGGTGTCATAGAGAGAAACAAAACACAAACCCTGACAGGCTGCTCTACCCTCTGGGATTTCTTCAGTTGGTAATGCCACGGAACGTGAGACAGTGAGAATGTGCACAACCCAGTACATGAGCTCTCTTGGTACAACGTGTCCATTTGAAGAGTTAATTGAAAATGTACCACTCTGAATCAGTGCATGATTAAAAAAAGAGCATTTTTAATATTCTGGTGCTGTTTGTGAATATCTGTTCCGTCATGTATCCATCTCTTATTTAAAATATTAATACAATATAAAAGGTACACATTCTGCCGTAGAGCCGTTGCTTTGTTCTCCAGCACATCGTATTAGTTTAAGCAGGAGTGCTTACAGTATGAACAGAGATATCAGTGAGAACATTGGGCATTCATGAAAGGATCAACTTTCACATTAAAGACTGTGCAGACGGTGCAGACTCACTGGTATAGAATCTAAAATGAGGCTTAATATTTCATGACATTTCAGATGAAGTTCAAAACATCTTAACCTAGCTTAATGATGTTCCAAAAAATGTCAGCAGGCTGGATTGGAGAACTTCAATCTAGGAATACCGGTGTTGTTTTTGCTTGATATATACATATGTGTGTTTACATATCAATATATGTATATGTTTATATAAGTATGTGCATATACATGTATATTAATGTTCACTGTGACTTTTGATCAGTTGAATATTATATACTGCATATGACCCTAACACACTATAGTCAATGTTATTATTAGTTAAAATTTCCTATTAAATAAAATAATTACATATTAATTTAATTAATCAAAATTGACAGTTAACGCA
>JAUYWG010000039.1:12461775-12494375 GCA_034779775.1 Enteromius afrohamiltoni | reverse complement strand
CAAAATGTAGGCTATATTTTACTCAGAATTTTGGATATGAAAAGAATGGATATGTTTGCATGACTTTCTAACATTTATACCTATGTATACCTACCGATATGACAGTCATGCACTGATAAAACAAAATCTCAAATGCATTAAACAGCACAGATATATTAGTTTGCTGAGGTTGATTTGATTCATGATCGGCATTAAAATGTGCTTAAGAATAAGCAAGCACAAATTAGTGAGGTTGTATTAAGCTGTTTATGGAACTGGTTTAGCCCCAATTGATTTGTTAAGTTATTTCAAGTCAAGTTTTGGACTTGCGCACTAGAAAACAAAGCCCTCTAGACAGTGACCATGTGCTGATTTTGATGATGTGATGATACCTCTCACATAGACTAACAAAGAAGCATACTTTAAAGCAGGGGTCACCAAGTTCGGTCCTGGAGGGCCAGTGGTGCCCCTAAGGACCCTAACTCGAACCCTAATTAAACACACCTGAAGAAGTTAATCAAGGTCCATATAATCCAGATATTTCATAAAATGTTATATTTGCATGTAACTTATCTAAATGCCAAACTATTCTTTTTTATGTAAATTAAAGGCTATGTACTTCAGTGATGTTCCAGCGGTAACACAGAGGCAGACGCAACTGCGCTGTCAAGTTAGCCATGCTGGAATTTATATGTGTCGCGATCACTTTAAATGTATCCTTACCAGCAGAAACACTTATTGTCTTGATAATAATGCATATCTGTAAATTAAATATATTTCAAATATATCAAATACATTTCAAGAATTTATTCCTTTTATGTATATGTACTGCAGATTATATATAAAAATATTTAGTATTTTTTACATCTAGGTGAGAAAAAGTTTTAATTTGTACTACTGTCTACTGTAAATGAAAAAAAAAAAAAAAAACATAATAGACCTATTTGGGGTTTTTTCCATGTTGAACCGACCCGTGACCTATGTATGTGTATATATATATATATATATATATACACAGTGGGGCAAAAAAGTATTTAGTCAGCCAACAATTGTGCAAGTTCTCCCACTTAAAAAGATGAGAGGCCTGTAATTTTCATCATAGGTACAGTATACCTCAACTATGAAAGACAAAATAATAAAAAAGATTTTTAATGAATTCATTTGAAAATTATGGTGGAAAATAAGTATTTGGTCAATAACAAAATTTCATCTCAATACTTTGTTATATGCCCTTTGTGGGCAATGACATTTTCTGTAAGTCTTCACAAGGTTTTCACACACTGTTGCTGGTATTTTGGCCCATTCCTCCATGCAGATCTTCTCTAGAGAAGATGTTTTGGGGCTGTCACTGGGCAACATGGATTTTCAACTCCCTTCAAAAATTTTCTATGGGGTTGAGATCTGGAGACTGGCTAGGCCACTCCAGGACCTTGAAATGCTTCTTACGAAGCCCCTCCTTTGTTGCCCGGGCGGTGTGTTTGGGATCATTGTCATACTGAAAGACCCAGCCACGTTTCATCAATGCATTTGCTGATGGAAGAAGGTTTTCACTCAAAATCTCACAATACATGACCCCATTAATTCTTTTATTTAAACGGATCAGTCATCCTGCTACCTTTGCAGAAAAACAGCCCCAAAGCATGACATTCTCCCAGTCCTCTTCTGGATCATCCAAATGCTCTCTAGCAATCTTCAGACAGGCCTGAACATGTACTGGCTTAACAGGGGGACACGTCCTTGGCGGTGCAGTGTGTTACTGATGGTAGCCTTTGTTACTTTGGTCCCAGCTCTCTGCAGGTCATTCACTAGGTCACCCCGGGGTGAGATCTTGCATGGAATCCCAGATCGAGGGAGATTATCAGTGGTCTTGTATGTCTTTTATTTTCTAATAATTGCTCCCACAGTTGATTTTGTCACACAAAGCTGCTTACCTATTGCAGATTCAGTCTTCCCAGCCTGGTGCAGGTCTACAATTTTGTTTCTGGTGTCCTTTGACAGCTCCTTGGTCTTGGCCATCGTGGTGTGTGACTGTTTGAGGTTGTGGACAGGTGTCTTTCATAATGATAATGAGTTCAAACAGATGCCGTTAATACAGTTAACGAGGGGAGGACAGAGGAGCCTCTTAAACAAGAAGTTACAGGTCTGTGAGAGCCAGATATCTTGCTTGTTTGTAGGTGACCAAATACTCATTTTACAGAGGAATTGACATATTTATTTATTAAAAAAATATATATAAATCTTATAGCTGAGGTATACCTATGATAAAAATTACAGGCCTCTCTCATCCTTTTAAGCGGGAGAACTTGCACAATTGCTGGCTGAAAAAGATGAAATAATATTATTTACATTTGCCATTTACAACAATAATCTTAATATGCAAACTGCATACTAATTTGAAAGCTGTATAAGTTGCAAAATGAAAATGAATAAACCTAATTGATTTGATATTTGTAACATTTCCAAGCAGAAGTAGTAGCAAAATGATCATTTAAATGCTGACCACGCCCACCCTCTGTCAATCATTGCTTCAAGGCGGAAGCGTGTTACGTTTAGATTGCTCGAAACATAGCGGCTGGAGAAATGAAGTGGAGTGTTTTGCAGAATTATCAGCCATACAGACTGTGGTCACATGAGCCGGACAGCATAATTACGGTGAACGCGCTTGGACATGGGGGGAATTTCAAAGAGAAGTGAGCATCTCTATGCCCTACTCCCTTCGTAGGCAGAGCCTTTGAAGTGTGTTCTTTTAAGGGTGTAGCGTAGGGCATTTCTGCCTCATATAAGCGTTTGGGACCCTCTTGCAGCATTCAGCCTCCAACAGTTGTTGCAAATAAATATTTCTTCTCATTATTATTTTATCTAAATGTTGTCTCCTTGTGTCTTTTTTTACTCATTTAATTTCCTGTAAAATTCGACAGAAAAACCCAAGGGATGTTGACACAGATAGATGCATTGTCGTTCTGAAATAGAATTTACTGAAATTCCTTCCTCTTCACAGTGCAATATATTTGAACATAACTGTATATTTTATAATGTCCAATATTAATACGCTTGTTAATACAGTAGTTTTCCCCCCATTTTGTGCACGTTTAATTCATAACCGATGAAAGATAGGTCTTCAGCTTTTTGTCCGCTTCATGTATCCGTACCGTAATACCACAAATAGACGTGCGCAGAATGTGGCGGCTCACGTGACCACGGTCTGTAAGGCTTATAGTTCTGCAAAACACTCCAGTACTAATCTAGTTCTGTCATCTACATACACGTACACATCTTCTCAAACACCACTATTTCTCTCTTCACGCTCCACTTCATATCTCCAGCCGCTATGTTTCGAGCGATCTAAACGTAACACGCTTGGAAGCGGAATTTCACAATATTTACATAACTGCTTACTTTTTTTGTTTTAATTTTGTTTTGCTTTGTTTTAATATGACAACATCTTACCATCACCTTACAATAATCTTACATCTAACCTTTCAATGATCGCATATATACAGCACACAATAAGCATGTAAAAGTAAAGAGCAATATTTATCTATTTATTTATTTATTTTTTACAAAAACATTTTAATACGTGAAAAATGCCTGCAAACCCCATTTTATGATCAAATTGTAGATGCATTCAGGAGTGAAATGCCTCAAAATGAACCGCAACCTCACAGATATTCTTCTTCCTGCTTCAAAGCGGAATAATTCAAGCCAGCAGGCACACAACCAGAGTAGTTTGGGAATGGGAATAGGGAACAGGGTTTTGGGAAGAAAACAGCTGAAAATGCACCTTCCAGCCGTCTCTCTGTTCGCTACTCTAGTTCGCTTTCATACGGTGGCTGCAGCAAGCAGCAGACAGTATTTGAAACATGTTTGGCTTTCCCCCCCCCCGCTGATCACGACGATGTCAGGCAAAATGAGAAGTCGTGTAAGAGATGGAGCAAGTTATTACATTTTGATTAAAGATTATGAAGACAACAGCATGCAAAGATGATTCACTCACAATAAGAGCAGGAACAAGTAAATAGGGTCAATTCTGATTTCATGTCGACTTTGACATCATCGAAATGCCTACATACTACATGCATGAAAATTGCATTACTAGTAAAAAATCGTATTACAAAAGACATTTAAACTGATCATCAGAGAGATCCGAGGACAAAATGTCACTGGGATTGCAGCATCCTCCTCAAACCCCAGAGGAGTATGTTTTTATCTCTTCTTTCATAAGACATATGTGCCTGTCTGATGTTGACCCCACTGTTGATTTTACGTGTGCCAAAGAGAGGGTACTCTTTTGTGAAGACTAAGGATTAAAATAAGATTAAGTCGATCCCAGCCGGCAAATTTTGTCTCACAATGTGCCACAAGTTCTCAACGCCAGATTAAACGTCAAAGCCAAGCTATAATATTGTCTCTAATGTGTTGAAAACCAACTGGCGACATTCCCATAAGTGCCTTTAGCAATGAGAAATGATGATAATTACATCTGGACGTACGTGGACATGGAAACTAAAGCTATTGGCTGCCAAATGTCAAACAATGGCCAAAACTAATAACGATGACTGAATGTGGGGAATGCTGTCCTAGTGCACATAGGTCGTGATTTCTAAAGGACAGAGTTTTTTTCAAAAACTGTTTTAATAAACGAAGCAAAATAGACATTATGTTTCCGTTAACTACCATTTACCTCTAGCTCTCACACACACACATACACACACTCTCACATGCATGAACAATATTATCTCAACATCTGCTATTTCAAATGAACACTGTATCTCCTGTGTCAAAATTACCCATTCAAAACCGGCAAAAATACATCAAATAATCCACTAGGGATCTCAGCCTCCCCTAGCCATCTGTGCTCCAGTCCAAACCATCAGACAGCTAATAGTTATGGTTATTACAGTGTTACCTCTCAAAGGACAAATTTAAAGTTTCCATTTGGATTTCCATCATATTCAGATTCCGCTCACCTATACTTTCCCGTTAACGTGACTGTTCTGAATATGTCTTAACTTTGACTTGATGGTAATTGTTTATTCTGTGTTTTAATTATTTTATAAGCCAGGAAACACATCATGGTGAGTCATATTTTCATTAAATCTACAATGTGCCAAAATTATTTATCATGAGTCATCCATTACATGTCACAATTTCTCAATAAATCATGATTTTTGAAAAAAAAAAACAATCCTTGCTATTAACAAACCATTACATATGACTTTTGCCACAAATAACTTTTTTTCATGTAATTTGCTGCTTATTAATAGTTAGTAAAGTAGTTTATACGTTTAGGCGGAATATGTGCTTGTCAGTATGTTAATAACTAGACTGGCTTGTGTAACAGTATTTATCTAAAATTTCATACCAGACCTTCAGAAAGCCACTTAAACTACTGCGTATCCTGATTAATATAAAATTAAATACAATTAACGAGATAAAAGGATGGAATTACCTTCATTAAAAGCATTTATTAAATCCACTGCTACTAGAGAAATTAAATGAAAGGTATATCTTAATAAACTTTTAATAATAAAGTATATTTGAATTATAGGATACAGGCCTATATGTCAGGGACATACTGCACAGCATTATTAACTCATACAACCAGTTGTGAATACTGCAAATATTTCAGTGTACTTATAATCTTCATTCAAAGTACAGTGTGGTATTTTTTTTAGCAGTAATTAATGACTACTGGTGCATATGAAATAATTAGAATTTTCCATTTCAAACATGCAATGCACAATCTCTAGATTTGTACCGTTTTAGCACCTAAAACATTTTGAATTTATTTGGCAGCAAAATCTATCGAAACAATAACTGAAAATATAATTTTAAGAAAACCCCTACCCACAAATTGGCAACCGAATTACCTTTGCCTAGCAAATATTTTCCTTTACTCACCAGGCTTATCTAACGCTAAAAGCAGTGATACATGAGCGACGAAAAGGCATGGACACATTTATATTTAACCATATTGCGCATTCATTTGTAAGAGTCTCGCGTTCAGACAAAACATTTATAGAAGCGGAGTATTTAAATAAATAACACAAGGTGATTTACTAGGGTTTGAGGCATTCGGTAATTTACTGTTTTTTTGTGCCATTATTCGACCCCCAAAAAACATGTCCCTGTAAAGAAGTAAAGATGAAGAGGGAAAATACAACCGCCTGTGACTGTACGTCCTAATGTGATGTACTTTCACTTTATTTAAATATTCCACAGCTCTTTTCACACGCTCATTAATGAGCTTCTTTCCTGTCAAACGCTCTGTCAGAATGTTCTACTGTAAAGCAGTCGTAGGACACAACACACAGAGAGGATATGTCTGTGATAAACTAATTAATAGCCAATAAATCAGTGGCGAGTGAAATCTGAAAATTTATTAGCCTAAAGACAAACATTAATTAGTCACCTTGCACAGTTTTTCGCATATAAAAGTGATTTACTTGAGGGTAAAGCCATTCTAGAGCAAATACATAATATTGCATATATACACAGAGGATTAAAAATACATAGATAATACAAGACCCTACCCCTATTAATTATACAATATAGAATAGAATAGAACAGAATAGATATAGATACATATATTAAATTATAGCTATTGGGATGCACACAATCTGCCCATTTTCTTATAGCTTCAGTCTATCATGAGGTTTCAAGTGTGTTCAAGGCAGTGTTTTCAGCTTTTAGAAGGTGCAGCTTTTCTGTAATCTTTTGTGACAATCTCTCTGATACTGGGTTAAAGCAGACTGGAGGAGATGCTACATGCTTGTTCCATATAACCAACTAAATACAGTGATGCCACTCTATTAGGCCTTATAATTATACCCCAAAAAGCTATTATAAAAGCTATCATTACAATAATTATACACAAGTGGTTCCGTCCAGGATGAATTGAATCGAATTCCCTGTAAAGCTGCTTTAAAATGATTTGAATTGTGACAAGCGAAGCGGCATAAAAATATCACTGAATTGAATTGAACATGACAAACAGCATATGTGAAAAAGAAGCTTTCAGCACTGTACTAAAACTCAAACCCTGTTGAGACGAACGGTAGGTGAATAAATCAACAGAGATGGGCAAGTGTCTCACAACTTTAATTCTAATACCTACAACAAATACTGGATGAATTATATGTGTGAGGGCCCACTGGGACCCTGCCATATTTTGCATGACCTAATTCTGCTCACTGCCTTGCTTAAGTGACATATTTCTTGCAAGCCAGCACAGCCTTTGCCACCTAATGTAGTGGAAGAACTAGGCTATAGAAAAACTCCATCATTCAGCTGATGTTTTCTTTTTTCGCTGGGAGATATCATCTCAGCGCTTCTAAAGGAGACGCAGCGAGTAAAGGAAACTCGCTCTTTGTGGTTTTCGTGCCAGTACTGAGGGTGCTAAATGTCAGAAAAATAAATAAATAATCAGCTATTGCTGATGGATCGTGACATAACCAACTATAAACATAGCAAGAGCAAGACGTGTAACATGAAGGTGTGCTTTTTTTTCAACCTTTAATTTGACTGGATGAATAAGGAAATCTAATGAGCATTCTTTCCTCACATTCTTTGCGTTTTTGGCAGGGACTGAACCTCCTTGGGTAAGCTTTCTGTGAGACCATTTGGCAGAGATTACGCCCAGCTTAACGTCCGTCCCACAAAGGTCTTTGATTCATAACTGAGATTTGAAAGCACACTTAAATTCATGGAGTAACTAGTGCATGTGAGAACGCTTTAATCAGATACAGCTATAGAGCAAAGGGATTAGCAACACTAAAATGTAATCAGTGTGATTAAAACATTAATGCGTTCACATACAAAAGCATTTCAACAACAACCCGGCTACGCTGTAACAGCATAGCGCGAGAGAAGAGTGGAAAATATTCCACCATGCTGACAGTCAAATAGAGAAACAATTGCAGAGCATTTCAATACTAGATGAGAGTCAACAGGGGGGGACCATTTTCTTTAAAGGGGCTATGATAGGTGCTGTGATGCTGCAATAGGGGAAAATTGAAATGCTGCAGAGAAGGGAGGCTGAATCAACGGAAGATCCGTTAAAAATTGCGTCCATGCTAAGACGTCTTTAAGAAACAGCGAGCAACGTGATGTATATTAGAGACTCTCACTGGCTTCTTCACAGCGCTTGTGTTCCCGATACAGAAAATGACACCCGGCCACGGTAACCATGGCAACACACCCTATGGACATGCACTAGATAGCCTCTGCTATCTAACACTAGTTCAAACACCTTGGTAGGCGTTTACATAACAATTGACAGTTCGCCCAAAAATAAAAATCTGTAATTTTTTACTGATGAGCCAAACCTATATGACTCTTTTTCTTCTGCATAACACACACAAAAAAGAGATGCTTTGAAAAGCGTCCAAGTGGTTTTTTTTTTTACACACAATGCAAGTCAGTGAGATCAAATGCTGCTTTGGACCCCATTGACTTCCATTGTACGGACAACTGAAACATTACCATCTTTTGAGTTCCTCAGGCGTCGAAGGAAAGCCTTACAGTTTGAAACGAGAGCATGAGTAAAAAATAACAGAATTCTCGTTTTTGGGTGAACTATCCTATTATCTGATGTAGCTCACGAGCGCTATCCAAATGGCACAGTAATACAAGCCTTTTGCACTTTCCACAATGTGTGAACAATAGCAAGCATTGTGGGTTTGTTCTTTCGACTAAAACATATTCTCAGCTCAGCGCAGCACTTAAATAATTGCAGTTTGAGTACTCTGCTTTTACCACAATTTCATTAATGGCCTTTTAAAGAGTCTCAGGCTGTTTTTAGAACTACCAAACATTTTCAAAGCAGCAGAGAAGAAAAGTTGGGTGATCTTAAAGTTAAAAGTAGCGAGCTGGTACAAATTAAACGCCATTGTTCATGTTGGTTGGGTTTTGACAGCTGCAATTAAAAGTCTCATGTTCTTGAAGGAAACCAGGCGCTGCTATCTCTCAAGAGGCAACTGCTTTCATTTCATGAATAAGCTCACTTCCTATCGGCTAATATTGTGTCATAACGCCAGTCCTTTCTGCTTCTGACAAATGGAAAATGCAACATTATGTGACCTATTAGGCAACGTGGAAACAAAGCGAGATATGCGAAGCATGACAAATGTTTGGAAGAAATGGCGGGCATCTTCGCAGCTGACAGTCTGTGATGATGGTGTGGCATTCCCAGTCTGAGCAGGGCCTTCAGTCTGCCAAGAATGCAGAGGCAAAGCTGTTGAGATGATTGATGACACGCCTCCACTGGCCCTCTCTTCCCTGCTGACATGCACTCACAACCCAACACTTTTCACCGCTAATTGGACAACCTTGCAAATTCCTTCTCTGAGACTGTGGTCCACTAAATTAGCCACTGATAACTGCCCAGAATTGGTTCAATTTATGAACGTCCAGAACTGTCGTGCTGGTAAGGTGTCACTCGGAGACTGTTGAATAAACCTGCCAGGCGTGCAACTTTCCAGACGAGTTTATTTCTCATCAGTTTTCCATTTGAATGTTTTGATCAAGCTTGCGGGTGACAGTTCATTTAAAGTCTAGTTAGGTAGAACTTTCCCTGAAATGGGAAAATAGATGTGTTTGTACATAATGAGTCCCGAAGGACAAAAATCACATTGCGGCCATAAATGGGGCATCACATGAGCTATTTTTGCTTGTTTGATTAGTCTGAATCACGTGCTAATTAGTTTTCAATTGAGAAGATCCAGACTCTCAAAAGAAAATCCTATTACAACACAGCTTGTAAGTTAAAAATGTGGATATATTGATTTAATTGGACATTTTAAAGTTGCTTAGTTGTGTTGACATCACAATGCTGACAAAATTGAGTGCAATATTGTCAGGTTGCAGGAAATGAAATTGATCATTTAGAAAATTGGGCTGTGGATTCCTAATTCCCACACTCAAAAATACCAATTTAATAAACAAAGTAATACCTTACTTTTCATTTAATTTTTTTTAATTAAATTGACATGTTAGATAAGAACTCATTTAATTAATTAATTTGGTTTAATTTTTTGAACAATCAACAGATTTGTGTTTATTCTACAAATTAAGTTTCTTTACCTCAATCTAGTTTGCTGGCCGAACATAATTGTGTTATAATTTGTTATAAATCAAAAAGATTGATGCAAACCAAACAAGTACTGCACATTATTCTACATATTCTTCAAAAATGCATTCTCTGTTCAGATTTAAAAGTAGTTTATGGAAGATCTAGTGTTGTCAACATGATACTGCCCTGTGTTTTTCACAGACACTAACAAAGTAAAACTGCAACCGCCATCCAGCTGGAAATCTGGGTCTGTTATGTAACCCAAATGTGGTCAATGGCCATTCAAAAATCTGAAAACTACCAGACTCAGTGTGAAGCCTAGCCAAATGTCTTTGTAGAAGCCTAGCAGCACATAGTCAGATATTTAAAATATTTCAGTGCATGACCTTTTAATCTTCTGAAGACATTTGAACTCTACAGGAACTCTAAGAAGCTTTATAGGATCAATTGGTAAAGCATGGTGCTAAAAACTATATAGTTATGGGTTTAGTTTGTAGGAAACACGCATGTTGAAGAAAGGCTTATTTAAAATAAATTGGATGCATATTTGCTAAAGCTGAATAAAGCTAAATAAGCTCGTAATGAATTATTGTAAAATTACACTGGACTAACAAGCTACTTGTTATATCTAAGAATGATATGGTTCCAATAGCAGGGGGAAAAAATCTAAATAAACATATCATTACACAATTTGGTACCTAAAATAGGAATCTATGTTAAATAAATAATCCTCATAAAAGAGCCCAATCATCCAGAATATTACTTTTTTCCATTCTACAAGGAAACGGCAATCAACATTGCTTTACATCAAACAATTTTTGATTTCTTTGTTGGCTAACATAGTGATATGTCACATTAAGCTCTCAGAGGGGGAAAGAAAGCCTAAATGCTATTGATCTGCTTCACTGCTTTGTATTCCATTCACTAATAATTACCAATGCAGTCCCTCCAATTACTCGGCTCTACTTAACATTTACAGCCACGTGCAATCCACACACATTGATTCATTATGCAAATGACAGGGACTAATTTAAGGCTTGCTTACATGACTCCATTTAAAAACCTGCAGCCATGGCAATGCACTGCACAAATGAATTGAGACACAGTTTCTTTTTAACACTGCACAAAGAATGCAGGAAACATTTAAGCCAAATATTAACAAATGTTCCTAATGTTCTGAGTACTTTATTGCACTCAAATGAAACTGAATACCTTATAGCACTGAGCCAATGGCAAACGATATTAACACTGAATATGGCGAGGACTGATGATAGGATTACTGTTAAGGTGAACGGCGGAGGCCTGTGTGCTCTCCAGTTTGAGAGTAGAGTGGGTGTCTAGCACCTGAGGGACAAAGAAGCTTATCTGGTATCTAGTGAGCCTGCTTCATCAAAAGCCATGAAAATCAGTGACAGGTTGAGGAGAAGGGAGGTTAAATCTACTTGAAAGGCACTGCTGTTTTTTTTCAGAAGTGCTTCAGGTATAATTGCTTTGAAGATAACCATTATCTGGTGGCAATGATTATTTTTTTCTGCATATTTTATCTTGAGACTTGTGACCTCCCCCACAACTGGGAAAGGGGGCTTCTTTAGGAATATTCCATTACAATATTGCAATGATACGATTTTACTGCCATAGAAAAGAACTTGAAAAGAGAAAGTGCATAGCTGTATTCTATTCTTTATCATCAACAACATGAAAATTATGTCATTAATTACTCACCCTCATGTCGTTCCAAATCCTGTAAGACCGTTGTTTATCTTTGGAACACAAATTAAGATATTTTTGATGAAACCAGAGAGCTATCTGACCCTCCATAGACTCATGGTTTCCCAAACTGGGGTTCTTAAAGGGGTCGTACAAAGGCAATTTTCCACAAGCTAGTATGATTCTTTAGGATCTTAATGGAAAGTTTGTAATATAGAGTGCTTTAATGTTTCTCAAAGAAAGTGCAAAAAAAGCTAATTAACCGTCAAAAACAGCTCTTTAGAAATCATTCTATTCTGTGTACTTCCCCTTTAAATCTTCATGAGCTCTACTGACTCCGCCCCACTTTTTTTTAGAAGCACTCTCAGAGGATTTTCATTAAAAGACATTATACTCACTGCTTCTGTAGGTGAGACTGGATCATGAACGATGCGCGCAAACATAAACGCATTTCAGCTGATCAAGGGCGTGTTTCTCTTCAGAACAAAAAGTAACATTAATCATCAGTCACTCAGATGCCGGGAGTAAATGAGTTCTGCTATGTTCATTAATACATTCAACAACAAAACACCTCAATCTCTTGCTTGTCTCTGCATCTCGGTCTGATGACGGCTCACTCAGGCCAGGTCTGAGGTAAGATACCAGTTCAGTCTGTGTGACACGCTGCAGTCAATCAAATATTGTAGGAGTGGCCTCTGTCTGTGTGACGCCACACCGACATGCATTTGAGAATGGCTTGATTTCAGAAGTGGCAAATTATTCTTCTTTTAATGTAATACAAATACTTGTGGATCTTTATCATGGTAGGATGGTTGTGTACAGGCTCCCAACACTCATTTCAGTCCAAACAGCTTGATAAAATGCTTAATTAAATAAAAAATATATTAAACTAAAACATTCCCTGCAAGTTTTTAAACTTAATATTTTCACATTTTAATTCTAAATACAAGTATTTATTTTCTGATAATGTAATCCACACTAAATGTAACCAGTCATAACCGACACACACACACACACGTATATATTGTGACGAGTGTCCCGAGTTCTAATCTGCGTTGCCCTGGTTACCAACGAGGGAGCTCCAGCCAGACTCATCAGTGGATCATTCAGCCTATCCCTGTCTCGTTAGCCCGCAGCCAGATAAGCTGCGTGAGACGCACTCCCAGACTGAGCTTCATTCAAGCTACAAGCAAGCCAGCACGACGCTTCGCTAAGCTTCAATTCACTCCAACACGCTGATCTAATCGTTGTTTCTCTTTCCCCAGAAGCCAGCCTCTGAACCCATTTTGCACTGCATCTCCTCAGAGACAGAGCCCTGGACACAGGGGGCCAGGGAAGGAGAGCTTAAAGGGGTCACTCAGCGCCACTTGAAGGACTTTAATTTTGACCATTTTTCTCAATGAATCTAGATTTTTGTTAAACCTTACCTTGTTGTCCTGTGCTTGCTTTGCCATTTGTGACAGTTTGGTGGAGAATGCGAGCAAATTAAAAGCACAGGCAACAGGTTTTTGGGAATTTTTTTTGGACTTTGACACCCCTTTAAGATTTTTCTGTTTTTTGTGGGGGTTTTTTCCCCGACAGGTAGTGCCTCCTCCACAGCCATGGAAGAGATCCTCCAACGGCTTACTGAGATTAGCCTACGGCAAACAACAAATCGCCGAGCACATGGCGATTCTGCAAGAAAACCTCGCATCAGAGCCGCCCAGCTGCTTCCTAAAATGTCAGCCGCTGATGATTCACGGCCACTGCAGAGGTTTGGGATCCCGATGATTGGGCTTGGGTGCTGTCCCCACTCTTAATCGGCGAACCCCAGCGAACATAACACAGCATGCCGCCAGAGAACGCCTGTGACTATGAGGCCGTAAAGGGCCTACTGGTTGTCCCCAAAGACCGAAGCGATGCTGGGGCTTCCGCATGCCCATCCCCTGGCCGGTCATATGGGAGCCGCTAACACCCTACAACGGATCCGCGTTCGGTTCCATTGGCCAGGGAGCTGAGGTCCGGCTCTTCTGTCAAGCCTGTCCCACATGCCAAAAGCCTCTCCAAGACCTTCTCCCCCGAGTCCGCTCATTCCGCTACCCATCATCGAGGTGCCCTTTGAGCGCATCAGGATGGATTTGGTAGGGCCACTGCCGAAGTCTGCCTGGGGGCATGAACACATCCTTGTAATCATTGACTATGCCACCCGGTTCCCAGAGGCGATTCCCCTGCAAAAGGCCATCGCCCACGAACTCTTCAGTCTTTGCACCCGAGTCGGCATCCTGACCGATCAAGGTACCCGGTTCATGTCTAAACTGATGTCTGACCTCTGCCGCCTCCTCCAGGTGAAGCAGCTCCAAACGTCTGTCTACCACCCTCAAAGGATGGCTGGTGGAGCATTTTAACCAAACCCTCAAGCGGATGTTAAGACGAGTGGTCGCGGAGGACCACAGGGATTGGGACTTGATGATTTCCTACATGCTCTTTGGCGTCAGGGAAGTTTCGAAAGCCTCCACTGGGTTCACTCCGTTTGAGCTGCTCTTCGGCCACCAGCCACTGGACATTGCTGGATGTGGCCAAGGAGATCTGTGAACAGCAGCAGCCCGCCCCGCAGAGGTCAGTCATCGAACACGTGAAACAGATGAGGGATCGTATCAACTAGTGATGGTCCTGGTCCCTACATCAGCGTGGAAGTTCATTGCTTCCTGGCAGGGCCCATACACCGTCAAGAAAAGAGTCAGCCCCGTGAACTACCAGGTGCAGCAGCCGGCCCGACGGCGCACACAACAACTTTACCACGTCAGCCTCTTAAAGAAGTGGGACCAGAGACCAGGTGGCCGCACTTGCAACATCTGAGCCCCTCACTGTTGACATGAACGAGCTTCTGTCGGCCACCCAGAAGACGAAACTCCAACACCTGATTGGTAAGTTCTCCGATGTGTTCTCTCCAGTGCCTGGGTGGACCAACACCCTGCAGCATGAGATCAGGACACCACCTGGGTGGTACCAAAGGGTACTAGCAAGTCCCACTATCCGACGAAGCCAAACTGAAGACGGCCTTCTCGACCCCCAGTGGCCACTGGCAGTACCGAGTTCTCCCCTTTGGCCTACATGGGGCTCCCCCCGCCTTCCAATGCCTTATGGACATCCTTCTCCGGCCCCACCAACTATACGCCACCGCTTACCTGAACGATGTAGTGGTGCACTCAGAGACCAGGGAGGACCACCTTGAGCGGCTCCGGAGGGTGCTGAGGGAACTACGAAGGGCTGGCCTCACCGCCAACCCTAAGAAGTGCTATCTAGCACTCCACGACGCCAAGTACCTGGCCTACCAGTTGGGACGAGGCCTGATCCAGCCCCAGGAGAAGAAGAGCCCAGTCTCACAAAGACAGAGCCCAGGACACAGACGGCTCGGGAAGGAGAGCTTAAAGGGGTCACTCGGCGCCACTTAAAGGACTTTAATTTTAACAAATTTTCTCAATAAATTCACCCTCTGGGGAATTTTTGTTAAACCTTACCTCGTTATCCTGTGCTTGCTTTGCCATTTGTGACAATATGCATATAGGTTAGCAAATAAAACACATTCTTTTAGATTTGCTGTGCATTCCTGCAGCAGCTCTAACAAAGAATAACATCTTGCCTTCTGGTATTCATGGCTGGTGTGTCAGACAGTGTTAAGTTCCAGCCTGACTTTCTATAGCTTTCTGTATCACCTTTAATATCCAGGAATACCACACACAATTTAGACTCCTCAGTTGCACACTAAATATAGATCATCTCTGACCGTGAGTTATTCCTGAACAAAACTTGAGAAAAACTTGATAATGTGAACATTAAAAGAAGCTGTACCACTAGCATCATATTTGTAGTATACAGTATGTTGATATATTGCAGACAAATTGCAAATATTAAATGTGGGCTTACTGGCACAAAGTCAAGAACCATTTAAGCAAGATCACAGTATTTGTCATAATTTATGCTCTAGAGACCAAAAATGCCAAGTATAAAAAAGAAAGATTAGATATACTATAAGACATTATTAACATTTTAATTCCTAAACATACTCTTCAATACCAAGTGTTTATGATTAAATTTGTGATCATGTTGTGTTGAAAACAGCACAAATAAAGCAAAATTCTTGTATTGGTTCTATATGTTTCATCAATATATCTATACACTAAACACAACTGATTCAATCCCTCTGTAATAACTGCATCAGCAAAACATCAATAATTGGAAGACATCCATTAAATATTTCAGAGAGCACAGCACCACAGTTAAAGTGTTGGTGTTCAAGTGTATAATACAGAAGAGATAAAACAGAGGAGAAAATCTCACAGTAACATCCTTCTGATTAATCAGCACTGACAGTAAGAGGTGTGGCCTGAGGAGAAAAGGAGCAGGTTCCCATCCACGTCTCCAAGTAACACTGACGCGGGTGAGGGACACGTTTAAAGCACAGGCACTAAGCAACTGACATTCTCTGGTCATCTGGGACAGTCATGACAGCCCTATTCACAGTACACAATAGCCTCCCATTACAATTTTTTACCCAATTCTGAGATACAATAATGTTGACGCATTGAAATTACTTGGCATAAGTGCCTTCACTTGTGAAAATGTAACAATACAAGAAACATTTTAGGGTGTATTTTAGTCAAAGCAAGGACAAGAAAAAAAATCAACAATCAAGATTTTCTGGGAAAAAAAACAGCAAGGTGCAAAACTGATGTTTGAATAGCCTGCTAAACATAACCAATGGTAGAAATTGACTGTCACTTAAGCCAAGCAAACAATTTTGTGGAAACAAGGGTTAAACAAAAGGTGATGTCCATAATTTTCCCCAAAGCTCTACACAAAACTCTACATCTTAACAGAAGGTGAATTTCAAGTAGACTGCAGCAGCCGAGCAACAGAATCAACACAAACAGATAAGATGAAAACCCTTCTTAAGCGAACTATATTTTATATACTGGGTAGACTAGGATTACACAAAACAAAGAGTTTATAAACTGCAAACTGTAGGCTTTTGATACCCGATTCTTAAACGAATTGTTCTTTTGAGTCGAATCTTTTCAATGAATCGGTTGACTGATTCAATAAACTGGCCTTGGACGATTAGTTTACGAACAGGATTGAATCGGTTTGAGCATTTACCGAGTCACCGACTCTTTAAACAGAGAACCATCTCTGTCATGTCCGATTTGTAGCAAGCTGACACCCGAAAAGTAAGCTGACAGTTTGATTTTAAAAACAATTTTTTCTTTTTGAGAGATGTAACCTAACTGAAATAAATAAATCACAAATATTATTTCGGTTTTTTAGGCTCCAGCATACTGCTCTGGATTCATGACGGTACGATAAAGACGTAACGTTAAACAACAAATCAGATGACAATCATAAAGAGCAACATGTACTCACATATCACTTAAAAACCTTTTCGAAAATGCAACGCCAGACTGTCGGACTACGTGATGACGCACATACGCAAAAGAATTGCTAAATGGGTTTTGAAGAGGTTCATTGAAACGATCTGTTCGAAAGAACCGATTCTATTAAATGAATCGGACTTCCCATCATAGTGCTCCTGTGTGTATATTTACAAATTAAAAGGGGCACAAGCAAAATTAGCAAGGAGTCAAAAATCAATTCTAACGTAAATAAAAAGGTCAAATAATGTTTCTTAAGACAACAGCATACATAAACGACGTTTCAAATCTTAAGAAGAAAACTGCTCCCATTGACTGATTTCACTCAATGTCTTATATTATGCAAAAACATTCTATTTAAATTAGAGTACAACATCCATCAGCAAAAGGAAAAAACGAACTTGTGAAACTTGAAATAAAAACTTAGCATCAGACACTTCATCAGTTACTGTCAGACACACCCATGAAAAAAAAGCTTAAAAAAAAACGCGATTTTTATGCTTACGTGTTCATCATAAGCTACTCATATCTTGACAAGACTCAAATTCCCCTTTAATCGTGTACCTATTCGTTTGCAACTTTTCTATCTTTATATTTTTCCCCTTAGGACGCAAACATTCGTGAGGCTCTTTCGGACGATGTGAATCATGAATGACTTCATTGTAATTGTGCAAAGTGTTCCGCTTGGCGGGGTTTACAAAAGTCTACCCCCTTCCCCAGCTCCTTATGCAACCCCTCATATAAAGAGAATCTGGACCCTAACGTTAGACTTTAAAGATCTATAATTGAGTCAGTTCACCCGAACTCGAAAATATCTCGGGAGAAAAAAAAATCATCACGGTTCCAAACTGTTCTGGTCTATATGGGAATCAGCAGGGTTTATGACCCAAATAAAAGTGACGGGGCATCTTCCGAGCGTTGTTTACAAAACTGAGAGCAGAGCAGAGACAGAGGCAGGTGCCAGCCAAGTTTAGTTTGAACACTTCTACTGCGACTTGAGTCTCCTACCTGAGCAGCGCGGTGTCTCCCTGTCTGCTGACCACACTCTCGCTGGACGCATAGTCCACAGTTTGTCCAGCGGGCAAACACGATGGTAAAAAGCAGCAAAGACTAAGAATTATAGCGGTGAGCCACTGACCGGAGACACACGCATCCTGCACTGCAATCATTATGTCCATCACCGCCGAATGGAGCACGATCCGCGCCGTTATCAAAAATAAAAATATCTGGATGAAAATACAATAATCCTCCGCGACAAAGCCCGAGAAACGGCGTTCCGCGTAGTTTCCCAGATTTGTTTTGATCGGAACCTGACCGCGGGAGGAAGTCGACTCTCCAGTGGCTTGCACACCATCTAGTGAGGAAATGGGAAACGGGAGCAGAGCTAGCAGCAGACAACCCCCCGGCTCTGATCCTGTTGCCATGCGGCCGTTTCCCAGGCAACCTGTTCCCTGTAGCTCGTGATGGAGCAGTTAAGCGGGTGGTTATTCTTGATACGGCAATACTATTTAAATGAGTGAGTTTTGACCACCCGGGGTTTAGCGCCCTGCAACCTCGAGACGTCCTCCTGCAAACACGCACTTTGTTTTGTTTTAGCCTATTGCGTGCGACGTCTCCAAAAACGAGTCGATGAAAAGGGCAAGGTAAAATGACACAGGTCAGGTCTTGTTTGTGTCATCAGTGGCCCATGCAGCCCTGCAGTGGTCTGCTATTTGTTCTGAGAAGTTGCTGCATGTTGGGTGTTCTCATGCAGATGAAGATTTTATAGTTCTCTCAGACAGAATGTTTTGTGTGTGTGTGTATATATACAAAATGTTTTAATGGAACATGATTGGCATAAAAGAAAGATCGATAATTTTGACACATACAATGTATAATTGGCGATTGCTACAAAAATACCTGTGTGACTTGTGACTGGTTTTGTGGTTTACGTAAGGCCTAATATGTGACTCATCAAATAAGCACATACAGGCCTGGTTTCATAAACAGGATTGGCCTAAGCCAGGATTAGTCCATAGTTCAATTAGGACATTTAAGTAATTTTAATATATATTAAAAAAAAGTAGAAAAAATGTGTTACTGATGTGCATCTTAAGACAAAACAAAGGCACTGGCATGTTTTAAGATCAGTCAGTGCAAGTTTCAGTTGAAACATATCAGAATTACATTTTAGTCTAGAACTAGGTTTAAGCCTTGTCTGTGAAACTGGGGGACATTGTTGTGCACATGAAATATTAATCTGAATTTAATTACTTTACAATTTTGCACGCATCTTAAATATCCTGCCAAAATAGTCTAAAAACATGAAACAACTGACCTTACAACAACAACTGAAAGTTTAGGCCTAATATTAATACTGAAGTTCCTAATTTTCAAAACTGTGGCCAGTAGTATTTATATGCAAAAAACATAATAATAATCCAGTGTCATGAGAAATCAGGGCCTCTCTTAAAATTGTGTCCTTTATCAACTAGATACTTAGTACACACACACACACACACACACAAAACATAAGAAAATCAAACTATTTTCCAGACGGGAATTTTATATGAATTTGTATGATGTGATTTGTACAAAAATGTATGGTTTTAAGACAAAAAACAAACAAACAAGCATTGAAACCATTGATGAGCATGAAAAGAAGAAAGCAACAAATTAAATCATATCAAACAAATTATAAAATAAGTACAAACTTCCAAGAGGTAATGTATAATTGCTTACTATATTTAAAAAAGGCTTTCAGTGTTCTGAATGAGTTGCAATGTAAAGTTTAAAATTGACACTTCGCAAAGATAGGAAAGACAGCAGATTACTTTGAAAGTCTCAGGTTTTACATTTTGTCATTTTTTTTAAGGAAAAAAAAAACAACAAAAAAAACCATTACAAAGCAGCACATGCATCCATAATCTCTTCCTCTTTACTAATAATTATAGAACTAAATAAACATGAATGAACTGTCTGCCTGTTTGCCTGTCAATCAAATTCCCTGCAAAAAGTCATTTGACAAATCAGATTTAAGTATTCCATCAAGCCATGTAATAAACAAGACATACTGTACCTTAGCTAGGATAGACGCCATATTGAATTTAAAGCTGTGAGAGATAAACTAAGCTAAGGTAAATAATAATGAAGAATTAATAATAGCGAAGAATTATTATTAACTTGCCAATAATTCACTGTACAAAACACACTAAAAACACTATATATACTTATACTACTGAATGCATAGTAGGTCGGCGTCGTAATGTGGATGCTTTTTATACACCGGTAAACCAATTTATGATGTTAATAATCCAATTTATGGATGTTAACAGCAATGTTTCTACATTCAAATACTGGTAAGCCAATTTATTTTTGCGATAAATACTATGCACAATTAGATAGTTCCGTCTTATTATCTGCATTGAGAACTTTTTTTCCCCTCTGATGTCCATGACCCAATCATTAGAGACTTGCAGCAGACCAGTTGAAAGCCATTGCTTTAGAACAAAGGAAGTGCTTGAAGGAAAAATCATTCACAGCTAAAATAATGGTTGACACATCCCACAATAGCAGCTATAGGCTACATCGAAATCTTTCAATAAAGTAACCTACATTTTTCTTTTTTCCCTCGCTGCTCAAGGCTATAATCGTCAGTATACTCTATAGCCTCTTTAAGACGAAAAGCACTGTGATTTTAGGAGTCAAGGTAGAGTACGATATAGCAAGTATAGTTGGAAACATAAAGTGAGGACCAGATCAGCATTTTCACTAATAAGCTAGGGGAATTTCATACACATCGCAGGTATTTCCTTTTTTATTTGCTGCCATCCGAAGCACTTCCTATAGCAGCAACTACTTGTTGGCTTGCTCACATTCACCTCTCTTTGATTGTGAGGTTGAAGAATTCACAAGGTGTGCAGACGTGGTTTGATAAGGGATATAGGTTTTTCTTTATTGTACTTGTAGTTTTCATGTGCTCAGTGAATGTTTTCATTTTCTCCTCATGATGACCATCCCTTTGATTTCCGTTCCCGTCATCTTGCTGGGTATTCCGTACTGTTTGTTCCCTTTAAAGAAAATCTATTTTCTTTGTTACTTTTCTCTGCCTTCTTTATTTGAAATAATGCGCTTCGGTGCAGAGTACAATCGCACAACATTCTGTGTTGGTGAAGCTAAAAGTTTTCTTTTTTAGATGAGGATCTGTGGTACATGTCTGCACCTACTTTGTTTGATTTTATAGATTGTGCATGCTACAACTAATGGATTTGTCTAATAAGGAATATATTTACTGTTGACTCACTGGCATGGTTGGGCTATTTGTAAAATGGCTCAGATAAAAGCATTTTGAACCTGCTCCTGTTGAGTATTTTCATTTTAATTGGGAAAGACATGGTTTGGATATAATTGCCTGAATGTCATTAGCGTTAATGGTAACCAAAGTCCCTTCATTCCATTCTGTATCTAAATTGGACTGGCATAGTTGGTCTGTGCTAATCATTTACACTGCCAAAAGCCAAACACTCATTACTAGGTAATTCTAGCATCATGCCTGATGTTTGAATAGGATGAGAATACATGCATATTAAACATATTTAATTTTTTTTTTTTTTTTGAAAAGTAACAACTATATTGAGAAATATTGACTAAACATAGTCATAATGATGTTTTGTCACCTTCTGTGAGAGACCAGAGCCAATTATCATTTTTACACTTTTCATAACTCATACTACAAACATTCTTAGCATCTTTTAGCATACAAAATATTTATATGTGCCAAAATAACTAGCATTATAATGAGGATATTATAATACTGAATTTAATATAAATAATAAAATTATGAGTTACAGTCATTAAACTGTATCTAAAATAACAGCACATCTCAAAATTAAATAAATGCTTTAATATTATTAATACTCTGAATAATTGTCACCTTTATTAATATTTTTAAATAGGGACTAATTTTGGTTTTAATTACTTAATTACTTGGATGAAAAAATTTACATATTTTAGTTTTTTTAATTCTTTGAATTTCTTTCTTGCAAATAATGATACAATAGTTTTTGCAATTGTGATTCATTTTGACTTATAATAAACAGCTGATAAATGGAAAAAAGATATTTTGAATTCAACTGCATTAAAATGATAGATAGCTATATGATAAATACAAAAATATATATAATAACATAATATAAAATGATAACGAAATAGCTAAAAATAAATGAACCTCAGACAGAGAGGGAACTTAACCAATCAAATGTCTCCTCTTTGACTTATTTTATGATTGAAGAAATTTAGTGTGTCACAATTACCCCAATTGCTGGCAGTCTTTCCTGTGTAGGGATCAAGCTTGAGGCTTGGATCAAACGAGTCCATTTACTCATTCGAAAGTAACCTAAGACAAAACAATACAGCAAAACCAGTCACTTAATAACTGAAATGACTTTTGAAATTCTCTCAAGCACACAGAACCGAGTATACCTGCTCATGCATGAAAGCTGTGATTATTATTACTCCCCATCCTCAACACAGTTCTGTGAAGATGTGAGGGAAAATGGGAGCTTTTCACACTTTTACACAATGCAGCTCCTGAAATAATGGACAAGATAAATGACACTCAGGATTCTACCACAGTGGCAGGGTCTTTTGTTTTGTGCTGTCTTGCCAAAACCTTTATAAGAGAGAAACACATTTAGAATCCTTAGTCCTTATTATTTTATACTACAGAGTATTAAACAAGCTGTATCCAAAAAAGAATGCCAAGGATTCAAAGTTAAAAAGAATAAAGTATAACGTTGGTCAGGGGGAAAGTTTCATCTCTTCATGAACTAGCTACTTGAAAAGTAAGCCTGGCCGGAGGCTTAAATCACAGAATATTTTTTCCTCACACTTCCATGACATCGGTTACATGCCTGACATGAGCAGTCCAGGAATGATTTGTGTAGCCTGCAGTAAC
This sequence comes from Enteromius afrohamiltoni, assembly GCA_034779775.1. Classification (NCBI taxonomy): domain Eukaryota; kingdom Metazoa; phylum Chordata; class Actinopteri; order Cypriniformes; family Cyprinidae; genus Enteromius; species Enteromius afrohamiltoni. The sequence goes on along the minus strand of JAUYWG010000039.1, from coordinate 12,471,274 downwards.
TTTACTGGTATGGGCAGAGCAAGTCGAAGAGCAGTGCATTCAACAATAAATGTCATGTTATGCAGCCAGAGGACATCCATAACTACTCCGATAATACGGATAAACTTCCAGTTGTGAGAACGAAGGTCAGAAATGTGAAAAGTTTAGAATTCATAAAAAAGTCAAATGTGAATATGTAAAAAGGTGAGAAGTGTGAGATTGCAGAATTGCAAGTTATATCTCACAATTTTGAATTTATAGCTTGCAATTCTGACTTTACAGTATATCTCACAATACTGACTTATAACTCACAATTCTGAGAAAAAAGTCACCATAAACTTTTTTTATTTTTTATTCAGTGGCGGAAACGGGCTGAAAAATGACAATTCTGTCATCATTTATTCAATTCTTAAGTAATTCCAAATCTATATCAATTTCTTTGTTCTGCCGAACACAAAGAAAGATATTAAAAAAAAAAAAGGTTTGTAGCCGGGCTGTTTTGGCCACCATTGACTTCCATAGTAGGAAAAAAAAACAAATACTGCGGAAGTCAATGGTGACCAAAACATCCTGAGTACAAACTTTTCGGTAGAACAAAGAAATTCATACAGATTTGGAACTACTAGAGCAGGGGTGGGCAACTTCGGTCCTGGAGGGCCAGTGTCCTGCAGAGTTCAGCTCACCTGCCTGTAACTGTCTAGTGATCTTGAAGACAATGATTAGCTTCTTTAGGTGTTTTTGATTAGGGTTGGAACTAAACTAAACTGCAGGACACCAGCCCTCCAGGACCAAAGCTGCCCAGCCCTGTACTAAAGGGTGAATAAACTATTATTAGGTAAATTATTCCTTTAACAAGTGTAAACAAAAGGAGCCTTAATGTGTTACTATATTTCCAATGTAATCATAGTGATGAGATTCTATAGATGACCAGTTCAAGTGACCAGTTTGCAGACCTGGAGGGCAGAACTGCAGCAAAAGCATGTCAGTTGTTCATCTGTTTCACATCCGCAAATATTTAAATCACCTCTACAACAAAGGTATGTGATAAAATTTGAGATTTGGCCATTTGCAATCTATATTAAGCTCCTGTAGCAATATTTCCATCATTGAACAGCGTGACGTAGTAGAATTGTAGAATGCCATAGTATATTTAAAATATCAATACTGAAAAATATCACATTCAGTAATCGCTGTATTAATCCGTAGTCAACCAGATGAATATGAACGCAATCCGCTTAATAGTTCCGTGTTTTCCTTATAACGGTTTTCTGTGGGAAACAACCTAACGTGAAAATTTGCAAGTTGCGTTTATATTCTGGCTTCATCTGCTGGCATAAGGTATTTAGTGAATTTCACCTATTAATGTCTGTGTTTCACAACATTACTAATTAATGCAAACTGAAATGGCTGTAATTTTAACAGTAAAAAACAGTGAAAATGCTACAGGAAAAAACGTTAAATGGTTAACGGTAAATTCCTGTCAAATTTACAGTGAAAAAAAAAAGTGTACGCATTTAACTGTAAATTTACCAAATATTACCAAAAAATCTGCCAGTTTTTTACCGTGTACAAATGAATGGCGTTCAGTGGAGCAAAGAGTGACATAACAAGAAATCTGTCAGTTATCATTTTATTATAATCTTAACAAAAAATTGAATTTTTTTCATGGTGGACATCAAGGCCAGCTAGTTTGAAGAATTTGATTTATATCTTCAATTAATCTCAAGATCCAAGAGTGACCTTTAAGATGTATCAAACAGTGACAAATGGGGTCATTAGAGATAACCTTCTCTTAAACATTGCATTTTGACTGGCTGATGTGGTTAGAGAAATAGATTTCAGATATTAGTCATTGTAGATAAACTGTTCAGCAAAAACAGTCATAATCATATTTAACCTGTAACATTCCTGATCAAAACCGACTGAAGTTGAAGTCAAATTATATTAGCTTCAGAGACTTCTAAGGATTCTGTCTTGAGTAAATAATACAATAAATACAGCTGAGATAAGCAAGAATGATATTACTATTTTTGATGATCAAGGTGGCATTTTGATGACATTTTCACTTTTGATTAGTAGCTGGAGTCACCGCAAGCAAGATGTAATTAATGCATAATGAGAGTAGTTTAAAGATGTATTCAGAACGCTAATATGTTCATCAGAAGTTTCATTTCTGTAAACAGAGATGGTCTACATAAGGACAATCACAGGACGAGTTTAGTTATGCATACAAAAAATCCACCACACTGACAGTTATTGTTGTGCCAGAATGAAAAAGAAAATTTTATCCTGCGTTATGCTCAATTGGCATCATCAAAGAGAGTGACAGTGGCTGCCAACAGGATATTGCCCACCAGTACAAACACAGTTGGTCACAGTTGGAGTCCTTGCAGTTCTTTGATTTTAACATAAAAAACTTTTAAAATACACTGGAACACAGCGCATGCAAAGTAAAACTTGGACAAATTTCTCTTTTTTAAAAGAAAAAAAACCTAAATGTCATCATTAGTATTTCTTTTATTTACTTTTTTTTTTTTTGATGATGATGAATCAGCCAGTCTGTGTTTCAACTTATTTAAATATAACAAAAGCTACAATATATGTGTGAAGAAAATACACTGTCAGTTCTCTTTTCTAAATTACAACACATGCCCAGGGGAAATTGTCCAATGAAAATAGACAGTGTTTCACTGAAAGAACCACTTCAAGAGTCTGACCTTCATATGCCAGACTGGAAGTTAATTTTACATCTCATTTAAAGCCAGTGATCAGAGAGGCTGAGTTTCCCCTGCAGATAGTTCTGCGGAAGACTGGGATTTTCAAAGCAGGTTTTAATCTGCCTGACCCTCTCACATGGAAAGGTAGACTACCCACAGTGCACTTAGACCTAGAACAGCTTTATCAGAGCTCAACGTAAATGCAATTTAGATCCATTGCCTTGAGCTGAATGTCTATAGTAATACAACACTGAAACAATGAGTATAAGGTCTTGGTGCAGAAATCAGACTTGCCGTATGCTTATGTTAGAATGAACTCTTGTTTTTATAGTAGTACTATTTTACTTTTTTTGTTTATTTTTTTTTAGTAGATTTGGCCTTTCGATGACAAATGTATCAGTCAGTTTTACTAACTAACAGTGCAAAATTAAACTAAAATAATAAAACTGTATATACACACACACTACATTGCGCACTATAATACAAAAATAATACAACAGACAATTCTTTCCTTTTTATATTCCCCATTTCTGATAGATAGGAAGTATGGGTGGAGTCCTGACGTCTATATGCTTAGCAAGCAACAGAAAGAGTGTATTCACAAAATTCACAACATTCTGAGCAGAACTGAACTAGCTGAAGTTGTGAGTTTGCGCCATGTGTATCACATTAACATAAAAATTCTGTCATAATTTATTGACCCTTATGTTTTTCCAAACCTCTTTAATTACTTTCTTTTGTTGAAGAAGAAAAGCAACCCATTGCATATTTTGAAAAAAAAAAAAACTAATATGGAAGTCAAAGGCTGCCAGCAACTAGTTGGTTACGCACATTCTTCAAAATATCTTCTCTATATGTACAACACAATTCCCTTGAGCTAGCAAAATATTTCAAAAATAGTTTTGTTCATTTACTATTCATTAAATCATGTTATTTATCACATTGTATTCATCAACATTGTTCAAATTAAAATCATTTAGTTATCATCATGTTACACATTTCTGAATTTTGTCAATGAAATACAAAATGGTAACCATTTACTTACAGCCTTCATGTATAATGCGTTATAATGCTTTAATTATGCTTTGTAGTGTATAATAATAATGAATTATGAATAATTATAATGCATTATACATAAAGGCTTTAAGTAAAGGGTTACCAAAGGAGTCATTTCAATCCACCTAATGAGGAATTTTGCAAAGAGTTTCAGCACAAATTTCAAAAAGTTGGTCACTTGGATTTGATTTTGACCAACAGAAGCCGCTTGATTTGAAAGTATAACTTCTGTATGAGCGCTACTTCACACATCACTGTAGCTACAGTAGACAGTTAACCTTTTATGCCAGTGAAATTTCATTAAATTGACTACACCCTTAAAAGAAATTTTCACGTTCTGCTAAAAACTTTGGCTCTCTGTGAATAGGGAGGCGGAAGCTATTTAAAGAGGCCATGTCACACGTTTTGCAAAGATCAATATATTCATATGAATGTGGTGACCTTCTCACATTCAAAGACAAGAAGGACTGCCCTCCGGCAGTCTTTTCAAATACTCTCAGAGATCTTTTGTGTGGCCTGATCATTTCAGAATACCTAATTCAGATCGATAGACCTTACTGGTCCAAAGAAAAAATAAAAAATGAAATAGCTCCCCGCGCAAGACCATATCTCTGATTAGTAGTTTGCTTCCCTCAGTATACAGAGACACCCCAGAGCTCACACTGCAAGCATTTTTAGCGGTAGCTGTCAAGGGGCTCATTAAAACAGGAAATAAAATACATCTGAGAGCTGTGAGTAGTTCAGGAAATGACCAGCAATATCTAGCCTCTTCCCTTCTCGCTCCTGTGGCTGGCAAATAAACCCTAGGAGAAGGCAGGAAGCAACTTATTCAGTCTGGAATTGGCTAGATTGTGATATTCAGCAGAAGATAATGAGAAGTGATGGGGCAAGGCAGACAGGCCAGATAAAAAGGCCTCCAGGCATTCTGAACGCCGTTTAAAGGTGGGCACATTGACGATTCGCACCTCACGTTCAGGAGAACTCTTTATCCACACATGTTGTTTTTGTCCGCCTCTCCTGCCACATAAGCATGAGCTTTTATTTGTAGTGCCTGTCAATTTCGGCGCACCACTGTGGAGCAGAAGCAATGGAGGCGAACATGTTTGTGTGAGGAGAAATGCTATTCAATTCCAGTGGGGTCCCTGTGGTAAGGGCCCAATATCTGCAGACACACAAGCAGAGCATAAGTAAACAGCCATATAGCGCTTTAGTTGAAGAGCCGGTTGGAGTCCATTTCATCTTCGCTGAGCCAGTTCAGGAGATGCACTGAAGTTTACTCTGCAATTTAAATGTACGCCGGTGTTTCCATGTGGTAAATCCAGTTTACCACCTGAATTGATTCCCTTGCTTTGGCTTCATTTAAATGCAGCTGATGCATTTCAACCAGGTTTTCTCTTCCCTCTGCAGGGGGACCTCGGCGTCTTCGAAGACTCAAAGATATTCGTGGATGACAAAGACAGTCGTGTGCCCTCTGGGACGATGTTTGAAAGAAGGTTTGAATGTTTCATATCCAACATGCTTTCTGTGATCATACCTTGCTCGTGTGGAAACAAGCACCAGGGATAAGGCTTGAATGGGTGCTTTTATTCTCCTGCTATAATACTCATTCTTTTTTTTTTCCTTTTTTATGCATTATTATAATCAGGCCCGATTTTTCCCCTTCAGCTCGTAGCCAACTCTCAGCTGACATGACTGCACTTGTATCATTTTTAGACATCTCATCTGCGAATTACTGTTATTTATCTCAGCTGCATTCACAGGTTGGCGGATAACGTGACAACAAAGGTGCCGTGTTAACCTGGGCCGTTATGCATTCAAGACAACAAATTTACCAGCGTCCCGTTATGACAGAATCAGGATCAAATCGTTAATCTTTTCAAGCCGCTCACTGTCTTCTCCAATAACGCCACTCATTTTTTTTTCAAATACATTTTTCGCCAGAGCCCACATCACCTTCGCTTAGAGCTCCTTTTAATATATCGCATATAATGACCGCAGGGAATTACAAAGAACTGCTAAATTACCTATTCTGTTATCATAAAGTTATAACCTAAACCTCTCAGCCAGGTGATTACTGCTGGGGCTCTGCTGACTTACTTCTCTGAATACTGATGATATTCTATGATATTTAAAATATTATTAATATTTAAAACCATCATCTTGAGGATCATGAATATTAAACTGCTAGATGTTGTATACTTCATATTGCGCATCTCAATATATAGGTTGTGATTCTATTATATGGGACATTTATTAAACAAAGTACTGTAATCCCAAGAGATTTCTACTTGCCAGTCTATGATAGCACACGTCTAGGAACCGCTAAAAGGAAGAGAAGAAGGCAGTGGATTGTGAAATTCACTATTCTACTGATTTAAGTTAAAATGATGTGGAAAAACATTTCGCTTCTGGTGTATGTACGTGAAAAGGAAGGGGGTCTCTTTTCGGTTTGATCATTCATGTGTGCAAATGTTCCTATTTCTGTTCCAAATGATCAAAAGTTCTCATTCAACTAGCACAAAGAGGTCCACCAATCATACTAAAAAAAAAAAAAAGCAGCACAGAGGATTCACAAGGGCAAACGGCAAATAGTTTGATTCACACTGAATTATTTAACTCTTTATTAATTTCATGGAGAATTCCAAATTAGCGATATATTTGAACTTGGGATAAATAGAGATACTGTCGTGAATCTTTTTTTAGGAAAGGCTGCTTGTAACACACATCATCGGATATTCGAATATGAGCTCTACATCTTCGGTGGTTATGACTTCCATTTTGCAAATCAGACTGTGTTCAATATGTATCCGCTTAGAGAACAACTTTCCAGCCATAAAATAGATATTTTTGGCTGAGGTTATGATCAACACCCTCATTTTCCCCTTCTACTTCATCAAAGCAATGACCTGGAAATATGTCACCTTGTAGTGTCACCACGTTCAGTCATCTTTGGAGGCCACCTGCAGTTCGAATGTCTCATTTTCAGATTCTGCAGATTTGTAACGCCGTGTCCCCGCAAGTTTCCTTCTAAATGACATTCGGCAAATACTTGAAAATTACTTGTGACGTTTCATATGCGGTTTTATAAAGCAAATTCACACCACATCTTTACAGGGCTCTCTGGTACAGTTCGGGGAAGTTAGCAGAAAATAAATGTGTGCCCATTTATCATTTGTCAGACTGCCATCTCCTGATCTCATCCCTTCTGTGAAAAGCGTGTGGAAGGTGAAATTAAATTGACGACAGACGGAATACAACCCTTAAAAATGTTTGAGACACGATAATGGTCTGTATTGTGTAAAAATAACCCTTATGCTATGCTGAAAATCAGCACCTAATTTTGTGCTTCTGGTCAAAAATGACCAGTCTTTTAAAAACTGCTTTTAAATGTCTTATTATGTTACATTATAGGCTTAATGGACTTAATCTTTTTTAAACTTGTTTTCTTTCAGTTAGCACAGGTATTGCATTTCTTTTTGAAATTAAACTTACCTCTTACAGGAAACTGCAAAGTGCGCATTGTTAGTTTGTAAAAAAAAAACTCCATTTAGTATGTTCTTTAAGCCTTTTGAATTACGGGGACTCATAAAACACCTACATATTGTCATGCCTATGTCATACCCATGTCATTATACAAATTTGTGTCCTCATAAACCCGCACACGCACAAACATGTTTGTTTCTGTGAATTGTGGGCACTTTCCATAGACTTCTTTTGTATTTATACTGACCAAACAATATTTCCAATCCCTAAATTTACCCCTTACAGAAGACACCATTCACTAATTTTAATCGTTTTTTGATTTGTCCCATCATTTTGTCCCACCACAATGTGGGCCAAAAAATAAAATAAAATCATACAAAATTTGTCAATTCTTTTTGAAAAGTTGTCATACACTGAGAGCAAAATCAGTATATTTTAGTAAATTGTGATAATATTAAAGTACCCCGACCATATTATTGGTTTTGGGAGTCCCCAACAACAGGCTGACAAACATTTAAGGTCAAAAAACACTTTCATTGTCTTATACTGTAATATATTCTTACTTTACAATGACTCCCAAATGATTTCTCTCAATGATTCATTTTTCCAAATCCCTCCTTTATGTGTTACTAATCTGCGGTGATTGGTCTGGTTGGTCTCCTCTTATAATACCAGATGAAACAGCATTTGTAAGCGCTGCTTGTGTACACTAAAAACACTATATTTACTGCTCCAAAATGGGGCACCTAGTGGCAAAATGTGAATTTGCATTTTCAGTCAGACCAACACGAAAAGACCAACAAGTGGTCAATCGGTTTGCTTATGTTTCATGTGAAAAGCAATATGAAATATCTCGGGATTCTTCTTAAGACTGACTCATTTTCAGTGTCAGAGACAATAACTTTATACACAGTGCACTTTTAGTTTTAAAACTTTGCAGAATGTTTTATTCACTTAGAGCTGTTTCAGACTGCATGAAAGCACATTTTCAAAAATCCAATAGGCCCCCCTGTGCCTATATAATTAATAATAAACATTAAATGAAAGTATTACACAAAAGTAAATAAAAACAGTGCAACAGTAAAGCGTATACGGCACGGAAATGATTGATCTAGCAGCCAGAAGACAACCTCCCCACATCCTTGACACTCTACTCTCCCTGAAATTAAGGCACATCAGAAACGAGGCACCTTTTGATATGCCTACTGTTGAGGGAGTGAGCTGTGCTGAACAGATGGAGAGAGCAGCAGGGGTCTGGGTGGACCCACATTCCTATAGAGATTCCCTTGGACAGACAGTGGAAAGTGACTGTGGTAATTAATCCATCTTCCTCGTTTCTTTTCTCTCTCTCTCTTTCATCCCCTACAACAGGACGGGGTCACGGTAGGGCAGGAGTTTTTTTCTGCTATTTTAAATCTACCTTTTTCAGCCCGAAAGAAGTGGCAGAGGTTGGTTTAATTGGAGGGTGGTGTGATGCTTATCCCTTATGTTATAAAAATACAGGATTCATTGCGGCCTCCAGTTTAAGAATATAAAGACTGTAAAGACAGACGGACAGACAGATAGATAGATAGATACATAAATAAATACATACTGTACATAGCATAATATGTATGTAATCCTTAACCTTTTGTTCACTGACCCAGTTTTCTATACTATGCTCATATATTATGGACAGCCATTCATGTTCGTTCCTGGCCTTAGGGCAAAGTAAGACAGAAATAAGGACAGTTTGTGAGATGTTTTAGAATAGAGAGTTTATAGTGAAATATATTTTAATAAATCAGAAACCCTAGGGAAAAATTTTGCTGTTGACTCCTTGTAACCATGGGATATACGACCTATTTCCTTTTTAAGATTTCATTTAAAATGTAATAAAGCGTCATTTTAAGACTGTATATCTTTCATAATAGAACAGTTACTGAATGCAGTTCTCAGCTTTGGGGTAAAAAAAATATGACGTAACTGGCAATATGTCAGTAAAATGCAAGTTATGTTGCATCTTGTTCATTGAATTGGTCAATATATGCTATCTTAATCTACATAAAAACTGAAAAAGATCTAATAGAAATTTGATAACATTTTTGGCAACATCCTGCCATTTTTTTCTTGCACTGTGCAATAGTGATTAATAGGCTAGTGATTCATTTTAATAATGATGTACAGGTCCTTCTCAAAAAATGTGCGTATTGTGATAAAGTTCATTATTTTCTGTAATGTACTGATAAACATTAGACTTTCATACATTTTAGATTCATTACACA
>JAUYWG010000039.1:12438064-12460930 GCA_034779775.1 Enteromius afrohamiltoni | reverse complement strand
GCTGACCTGACTGCTGTCCAGAAGGCCATCATTGACACCCTCAAGCAAGAGGGTAAGACACAGAAAGAAATTTCTGACTTTTTTTGTATAAAAAACACTTTTCTTTTATTGGTCGGATGAAATATGCAATTTTTTTTAGGTAGGAATTTTGGGTTTTCATGAGCTGTAGCTAAAATCATCAATATTAAAACAATAAAAGGCTTGAACTACTTCATTTGTGTGTAATGAATCTAAAATATATGAAAGTCTAATGTTTATCAGTACAATGCAGAAAATAATGAACTTTATCACAATATGCTCATTTTTGGAGAAGGACCTGTATAACAAGCATATAGAATTTCTGCTAAATATTAATATGCAATAGCCTAGCTATAGCCGAAAGTAGTCCTTGTAACTGACAGTGACTTATTTCTATTCCCAGAAAATATCTGCTTCTTCCTGCCCCTTTCTAGCTCTTGAAAACAAAGTATAAAATTAACTGAAACATGGCTTCAGAAAGACATAGAGAGATTTTGAGGGTTAGTCTCAGGGGAACTCAGGAATGATTTATAAATTGCAATCAAATTGGTTTAAACTGGGATTTCATTTATTTCCTTGGTTGGGTTTCTTTCCTGTACTCCAGGTTTAATTACTGTTGGCACACACAGTCTCTTAATACAAAATAATACTAGAAACGAATTCATTACAGGTCAGGAATATCCGAGAGTCACAAGTAACACAGAAAGACACATTTTACCCAGTTCAATCGTTTTTGTCAGGACTCATTCCGCTCTTGAGTGAAGAGCGGGTCTGGAAAGATGACTACTTTGATTTTTGTCTCATTTCAGCTTTCACCGTTTCCCACAGGGCAAGAGATGAAGGCTTTTCCCAAAAGACTGCTGCTGTAGACGCAGTTATTTTTCTGGAGGAGGCCCTTGAACACAGGACTGACCTAAGCAATGAGTTTTGAGCTTGACTGCATTGATGTAATGGGGTAAAGCTTCTTTGTCAGTTGTTATAGAGAGTTGTAATGCCTTTTCCTTTGTGAGTCACAGAAAAAAAACACCCAGCAAATGAGCCGGAGGGGTTCCTTGGATGTGCCGGCCGCATATTTAGTTTTCTCAGACATATCTCACCTGCTGAGAACAACAAACATTTGAATTCCACTGACCAAAACGAGGTCCACACAGTGAGAATGATAACAGGCGCAGTTAGGAAATCTGAGTGCATCTACTGTTATTTATTTTATTTTATTTTTACTTTAAGCTAGAGAACTGGACTGTCTACTTACAGCAGTATAAAAATGTTTACTTGAAGTAACACCATGTTTAATCTTTGACAGTAATAAAACTTTCAGTAGACAAAAAAACTGTTTAAAAATGGGAGTTGTGAAAGTACATTGCATGCCATTGTAAAGACTGTGAATCGTTCCACCACAGCCTCTTTATTCGTATGCTTGTAACTGAATGAATAGAAAGACTACATGTACGTGTATGTATGCTGGTGGTAAGACTGGTTTTGTGCTCCAGGGTCACATATATATATAGCCTACTGCATTAGAAACACAGTCATTCCAGCATTAACTAGTTTTTGTAATTTGAGTATAGTGTTATAAATGTTTGTATCTTTACTTTACTATCCAGTGAGGCCACGGGAGAGTTTATGAATGGGAATTAAGCAACACGACTAATGTTAATAGGTCACGTAAAAAGGCCAGTGAATAGTTTGCCAGAATTTCATTCAAACTACCCATATTCAACTTCTTATTAACATAAGCCTTCCTACTCAGACAGTACGCTTTTTCGGATACAGCATATATGGCATTGCTGTCAAAGAGTAGGGTAGCCGTTTTGCTTATTGTGAAGTTATCATGAGCATTACAATGTTTAAAACCAATGCCATGACAAATGTCAGTAGACAGGAAGATTTTTAAAATGAGCCGTTCATTCATAAATTCATAAGATCTTATTTCATGCTTCAATCAGAGCAGCGAGGGGCGTGGCTACATAAAGTCAAGCGTCACACATTTTGCAAAAAAACTTTTTTCTGTATCATTTCATCAGAGTTAGTTGTTGAGTACCAGCATGTTATTGTATCATCACTAAGTAGTTTGCGTCGCTCCATAATTGTCATTTAAACATTGACTCCTTTTATTGCACTGAACCTTGATGAACTGTGATGTTACCATGGCAACAGCATTTGGCAAGTTTAAGGATCACCCGGCTTCCCCTTGCAGGAACAAAACAGCAGCCGCGATTTCATGCGCAGAATTACTCCCTAGATACTTACTGAAGTAACTCCTATAAATCGGTCCCACCAAATGCAATCAAAATGAAAGAAATAAGGGGCCTTTGGAAGCGTCAAAAATGTGATTTGAACACTCTTTTTTTTTTCCTGGGAGAGTTCGTTTCCTCCTTTGATATTCCAGCCCTTATTTGCCATAAAGCACATATTAAATTGGAATTTAATGATGAAATACTGTGTCACTGATCTAGTGGGGGTTCAGTAGCATGGCAATGGACCGTTACGGAATATGCTCAAAGAAATCTATTATGACAGCATAATTTTGCATCATTATATCATCTTCGTAAACAGAGAGTCAATTGAAGTTGAAAATCGAGGGTGGTTTTTAGGTCATTGTGTATATATTCATTAATGTCATTTTGTGTCCTAGAACAAAGCTATTCATAGTTTCACAGCTGTATATCACTTTCTAGACTCCACATCGAGGTTCAAGTGATGCAACCCCATTGTCAGACTGCTAGAAAAGAGGAAATGTCACTGATCATATATGGCTCTGTATTGAATTATTCAGCAGTGTAAAAATAGAATGTGTGAAACCTTCATTTCTGGGTGGAACTGCAAACTATCCGAAACAAAGCCCTGATGAGATACTGCCCCCTAAAGGACAGCCAGGGCAATGCAGATTGGGATGATTTTCTAATTTGGTCACAATGCTAATGTACAGTATTTTTTTTTTTTTTTCAGCAGTATTGCTTTGGTATTAAAAAAGGAAAATTAAATATTACCCTAATATGTTTCCTAAAGATCACAGTGGACTGCAGTGTAACTGGAGGACACAAAAACCAGAATAATATATTTTACTATACCTAATTGAAAAACAAATTATCTCTACTGTGCTGGCTAAAAGTTAAAAAGATTATGGTAATGCTTTATAATAAACTTCCATAATAAGAAACATAACAAAGTAGGCCACTGCTTAAAAGAACATAGACAACTAAGCAGTAATCTGGGGATTTGCATTAATATTGATATTATAATGTACATTTGCAGCAATATAGACGCCAGTTCAATGGTATGTGACAACATGCCCCACTACCGTGCTAGTTTAAAAAAAAAAAATTCAAGGGCTAATAAAGATCAAGACAGAACGCTACAGTACGTAATAAAAAAATACTAAAAAAATAAATGATAATGTTTTTTTACCTAATTGGGAAACAAATGTCGCTATAATGCCAACAACACTGGCTAAAAAAGTTAAATTATTATTATCATATTTATATATTTACTGTACAAGCATCATGGGTAAGATGGACTACATGTCAGTTAAATATAAGAAGTGACCATCTGCCCTGCTGTTGTGTTCTAATAACATAAGAACACATAAGTTGACTTGAAAACATAAACCTACTTCAGTAAAAAGTGTGACAGCTAGCCTCAGAATCCCCCACAATAATCTCTTATTAATACAGTATTATTATGAAGTAGTAGTTCTTATAGAACATCTAATAGCACATGTAAAGACTGCCATCTTAAGGCACAACAAAGAAAAGAACAGCAGTTTTGTCCTGCGTGTGATGATTCGACTTTTCCAAATGAACGTGAAGGTGTAAAAACACAGTCACTTCATATCGTCACTGACAAGCCTTCAAAATATCACACAGAGCTGTGTTGTAGTTGATGGATGACATATTTCTTGAATTAACTTGTTTCATCTAGAAATTAACCAGCTACGTCGGAGATCCTGTTCTCATAACCTTTTCTGTCACTGCGTCGGTAATCAATCATTCTGTTTCTCATCTCATTTTAATTACAAACTGATAACCATTTCTCCTCATACTGCTAATATTGTTCATAGGAGGATTATGTCAGTCTCTCTATGACCAAATCCTCTTGATTATATTGTTACGGCTGATTTAGAATAATTCATTCCTGATAAGCCTCAATAGGAAGGGTTACACTTTGTTTAATGGGGCTTAATTAACCTTCAGTAACTCCTTGAAGACACAAACTAAACGGATTGCTCTCTCTTGTATTCCATCCTGCATGACAGCTGTTTGAGAGAGTTGACAAGTTTGTTTTGACAGGTGTGTTGATATATGTTTAGTTCGGAAGCTTTTAAGATATATTTCACCCCCAAAACTAAAAAAAGTTCTGATATAATTTACTTTTACTTTTACTTACGGTATTCATTGAACACAAAAGACAGCGGTTTACTCTTTCACATAAAAACTGAAGTAGATGGTTAACTGGGGCTGTCAAACTTCAAATAGGTGACCCTAAAATAGCTTTGTGGTGAGAAAAGATCTCACTGCAACTCCTGCTTGACAGATAAATTCTGTAGATATATAAAATATACATAAATAAAAATAGTTTCATTGTTTTAGTGAAAACAGTTTTGTACTAGACTGACATGGCTCCTATTATATCTACATATGCTTTTATCCAAAAGCAACCTACACTGCATTTCAAACCCTCTTTGGGAGTGTCTTGTCCACCTATTTAATTTTGTAGAAATGTAAGACTATAGGAGTTAGGAATTTTGAGTCTCTAGAGCATGTGGCAATAGCCTCAGGCAGGTATTGTTTTGCTAGTCGGTGCCATATCTTCTGGCAAAGCACACAGCATTTAACCTTTTTATAGGCAACTGCAATTACATATACATGCACACACCGATTATTATCTAATCAACGAAATCCCAAGCATCTTCAACTCTGATTGAACCAACACCACCAGTGCATTCAAAACCATGCTACATTAAACTGCACAAGCATTTTTGCAGCAGGCCCTAAACTTTGGAACAATCTCCCATTGCCTATTGTAAGATCATCCACAACACTTTTTTTAATTGAAAATGTATTTTTCTATTGTTCTACTCCTATTATTTTGACTTTTATGCATTAGTATTTATCGTTCTGTGAGTGTAGTTATTCTGACTGCACGTGTACAGTAAAGCATTTGTATTCTATTATTGTATAACAAACCATCCACATTATATTTTATTTATTAAAAGGTGGTATATTTTTACAAACAGACTATGATCATCTAAGAACCCCAATGACCATGAAATCTCCATATGACACTGACAACATAAAAGTTTTTTTTTCCTTCTGGCACAATTGGAATGACTCAAAGGGAAATTCTAAGGCACAATGAACAAGTGGTTTGTTATAATAAACTCTATACAGTGTGTGAAGCTATTGTATTACCAGCTTCTTTCAGGTTCGAACAACAGCAAAGAAGCATGATGAAAAGGTTTGTACCTTTGAAGATTACTGGTCTACAATAGAGAAAGTAAAGTTTCAAAGGTCCAAAGGTGTGGTCGCATTGATTTATAATTCATCATTCAACGTTTGCAGGAAAAATTGATTTCAATAGAAATCCACAAGATCAAAAGATTTCCCCATGCAAATTTCATAATAAGTTCAACTTGGTCGCATGGATTTGGGTCAATGACCAACATAAATCTAACTTTTGTGGAAGAACATCACTACACAATTGACAATAGAGCTTTTTTTACCCCCCGTATTATTGTAATTTGATGCAGCTTAATACAAAGTAAAGTGAACACTGACCTACTGTAACTTCCAAAAATTATGGCACTCAAACTAAATTAACTCATGAACTTGATACATCCTTGCAGTTCTTCATGTCGGGACACATTCTGACTGATTCATTGTTGATGAGTTGTGAAATATTAATTAAGACATGGGTTTTCTACAAAGATTACATCAAGTAACCGTTGCTTCAAGGATTTTAACATATTAAAAACACATCTTGTAGAATAAACAAATTTAAAACAGAAACCAGGTCTGTTTACGACTGACACAT
The DNA here is from genome assembly GCA_034779775.1 of Enteromius afrohamiltoni. Taxonomy (NCBI): domain Eukaryota; kingdom Metazoa; phylum Chordata; class Actinopteri; order Cypriniformes; family Cyprinidae; genus Enteromius; species Enteromius afrohamiltoni. The sequence continues at coordinate 12,454,879 of JAUYWG010000039.1, read as the reverse complement.
TACGCACTCTCAGAAATAAAGGTACAAAAATGTCACTAAGGCTACACTTCTGTACCTCTTAGGTTCAAACATGTAGACTTTAAGTACTAATATGTACCTATAAGGTACCAAAATGAATAAGGTACCAAACCTTTTGAAAAGGTACCGTCCCAGTGACAGCTTTTGTACCTTTAATTTTTGAGAGTTTGGGTCTTCGTACATAAACAAACCTAACCGACTAAATGGGGATGGAGACAATGGTGGGCAGCTCTCCTATGGGTGGAGGGTTGTACTTCTCAACACGCATGAGTCGACGAAGAATGTCATCACGGTCTCTGGGCCAGGTGAAGATTTGTGTGCTTTGAAGCCATGAAGGTACGTGGCACTGACAGAAAGAAGCAGACAGAAATGTTGTAAACTAACGACGAACGTCATTACATCTGAACGGGATTTAGGTGGAATCTAATGAAGCAATCCTTTGGGTGTTACTGTAGTACTGTACAAACAAGCACAAATGTCTGTTATCGTAATAGTTAATCGCATTTTGTATTTTGGCTCCTCGAGCGAGCGCTTGGGAAAACACAAACATCCTGTTCGTTAAGCAATTGGGTTTATAAGTTGCAGTTTTACCTTCTTAGCACCGGGAAACAAGATGGGGATGAATCTGTAATTCCTGGCACCGTTCTGTATGAACTCGTTTTGTAACTAAAAGACAAGGCGTTCTTATGAGTCATCTGACAAAGAAAAGTAAAGAAAAACCTAGATTCCGTTCCAATCAAGTTATACCTGTTTGTGTATGTAGACAGTGTTGAGCGTTTCATCATTTTCCATGAAAAACGAGGCATTGGTAACAATCTCGTGGTACTTCGGACTAATCACTATGATGATCAGATAGTCTTTCTGTGCATAACAGAACACAAACACACAAAATTAGACATGAGGGATTAATTGCTTTCGATACTCAACCTATCTACTTAAATCAGACATGCAAGAATTATCATTATCAGTTATCAATGCCAAAAATATGCTCTCCACCATTGCAGCTCTTAATTAAAATGATATGTGTCATAATTACATGATTTATTTTTCATTATTAAAATGTTTTATTCCCTCTCAAAATGCATACAGTTAAAGGTTTTGTTGGATTATTTCCTGCCATCATACTTTCATCAACTATCAGTCCGGTAAATAAATGATGTCCAAGCTCAAACTGGCTGTATGCATTTAGAAGCAAATATCATTGAGAGCAAATAGTAAACACATTGCCTGTGTGACATTGCCACATTGTACTTGTTTAGTTTCTCAGCACAAATTAATTCACCCGAAAGCAACCACTTGTGGTCAATCATTTGAAAGGGAATATATGATGTATGTTCAATGGGAATATATGTTCAACTGTAAGTCAGGCATCAATCCTTGCCATTTTAAAGGTTTTTAAGGTTAAATGGTGACATTCAGACATATAATGTCAAAGAACTCAAAAATGTAAGATTTGTGAGAGCTGAAGACATCTGCAACAATGGAGAGCACCTCAGAAAAGGTTGTATGTGTTGACGATAAACAGCGATGTTAGTTCTTCCACTGTTTGCAATTCAGTAGCAAACACTGCTGTATAAATGCAACCATTAAACAAGTTATCCCAGCTGCGCCTTGTTCTATTGAAGATGTCACAGAGTTTGCATGTCCTTGAGGGTATTAAGAAAAACGCTTTTATTTTTGTAGAAGCCAAAGATTCATGTGTAACCTTCATCAATGATACAGCAGCGAAAGTATGCAAATTAAAAGTTTATTTACACCAAAAAGAAGAGATTCATTCACACATATTAAATTTAAAGCTCACAAAAAAAAGTTGTTTTAATGAACTAGTAGCCTACTAAAAAAATGCTAAATAAGATGTTTTTTTATATTTTAATGTATATATTTTTGAATTTATCTTCTGTATATTCGAAAATGCTATTCATTATAAAATGCTGATTTGTTACTTAGTAAACATGTGTTTTTATTATTATCAATGTTGAAAACATGTGATAATCTACTATTCAAATGGCTGTGAACAGAAAGAAAGAAGGAAAGAAATGAACAAGGATGCATTAAATTAATCAAAAATGACAAAAAAAGACATTATTATGTTACAAAGGATTTCTATTTCAAATAAAAAGTTCAACCTTTTCTTCATAAAAGACACTTTTATTTTTATTTTTTTACTTTATTTGATGGTCTCTTAACTAGTTGGATTTATTAGTAGTAATTAAGCACGTATTGGTGCCTTATTCTACATCCCTAACCTTAATCAATAACTAAACTTAACAACCAGCTTACTAACTATTAATACGCAGCAAATTAGCTTACTGAGGAAAAAGTCATAGTAAATAGTGAATAAGTGTTCCCTATTCCAGTGTTACCAAAAAAAATGTTTTCAACATTGTTTGTTATAAAAATCACTGTTAAAACTGAGCACCAAATCAGCATATTCGAATGATTTTTGAAAAATGATCTGAAATGAAGACTAAAGTATTATCTGCGATGTGGACTGGATCTTCTAGGAGGAAAAGTGTGTTCTGTGAAATACTAGCAGACCCAGTTTCTACTTACTTCGCTGATGTATCTCTCCATGAAGTCGATCTTGCTTATGCTCTTGAACTGTTGTTCAAACATGTCAATCTGCGCAAAAAGAAAAAAAAGAGAATGAACATGATCTCAGGCAGACCCCATATCAGGAGACAAGAATGGCTGCAAGGCAATGTCTGGTACAGGTTGCTTGTCTTACGTGAGTGTAGAAACCGTTGTGTCTCAGTAGGGCGACAAAGTTGATGATCTCTTTGACGTGTTTTTCACTGTCTGCTTCATAAGTAACAAACACCTTCCCTGCAATAACGGAGAATGAAAAAGAAGATACAATCCCTTCCAGAAATATAACTCAAGATACATATTATATTATGTTATATTTTATATTCTGAAAGATTTTGAAGGAATTGTATTTTTTCATATTTTTACAAATGTTAAAGCACCATGAGCTGAGCTTTATCTACTGTACATACAGCAGTTTCACAAATAAAGCTGCTTTATAATCATGAGACTTTGAAGAACTGCCATTTGATTAGTAATAGTCTGATGTCGCCGGGACATATATCTTGCTTAAATTCTTCCAGCGTTGAACAACAATAGTGTGTACACTTACTCTGCTCCAGGGAAAGGGGGGCTGTGCTTGGGGTTAGTTTAGCTCGCGGGTGAGGAGAGGTGTGGCCACTGGAAGACACAAAAGCATAAATACAACAAAAAAGCTATTTGCCGAAAATCAGAAACCTATGAAATCATATACAATTGAGTAGAAGACTCGGTGTCCCGCGTTAGCTGTACACAAAAACGTATCGCAATTATACAATACCTATAAGTGAACTCCGAAGCCGGTTGTCTGCTGTTTTCAGGGCCTGTTGGGAATGAAATGATGAAGCAAGGGAGGTATCAATCGGCACAGGGCTCAACACTAAGCCTTGATATGCTTGTCTTTCAGAAAGTATTAAATCTGTCATTCCCTTGTCAGAGTTGACTTGTCAGGAATTTAGTTTTTTAATGTAAATGTTATAGCCGTTTAGAATTTTTTTACCACGGTATGTTTGTTCGGTGAGTTTGTTTTAATTTCTCCACAAGTCTCTCACACACGGTCTGTCGAGCACAACATTGTTACTGTTAATATGTTAACAGTTGCTGTTCACGCTAAATTGAATAAAATCGGAATAATTTTTGGAATAAAACTCTCTTCCAGCTGTACTTTCAGAAAATCCACTTATCCCAGACAAGGTTTAATGTCGAGCCCTGCCAAGTCATTTATGATACAGTAACATTTTAAATGGATTTCTTTTTCAAACCATAACTGGTTCAACCTGACAATCTGAGTTACACGTGCACTTTAAAGATCGCGTAAAATTTTATTACAACGGATATACGCCACTTTATAATGCACTTTTCCCTAATTTGATCATTTACTGCCGTCATCAAAAAAAAAATACACAAAAATGTATTTTTTGTAAAATCACCTGCCTTTTGTGTGTGTTAATAGCTCACAATAAACTGTGCCGATATCTATGATCTATAAAGGAATAGGAATGACATTTAGAAATAAACTTAAGCAATAAGTAAACAATTTATAACTGAAACTATACTTTTTAAATGGACAAACTCTGACATATTTAATTAATGCATTAAAAGGAAGTTAATAAAACAATAAAATAAAAGTGGTAAAATACATTGACATGAAAGCTATTTCATTTGTTTTTAAATGTAGTTAAATAATGCAAAAGCTAGCACGTTAAAAAAAAAAATTAACGCATGGTGTAAACTGGATTTTTCAGATTGTTTTCTTTGCTGTTTTCCTTATTTTGTAAATTAAGTTGAAAATGCAGCTACTAATTATGATTCATACTGTACTTTACACAGAAATGGGTCTTAATTAAAACATATTTCTGTACATTATACATTTGTCTAAACTATATTGTGAGTGGTCAGTAAATAAAAAACAGAGCACAATGCTTAGTGAATATGCTCCGAAGTGTAGTTTTGAGCATTATATCCTTGTATTTTGTAATTCATCATACAAGATGGGAGTCACTTGTAAAATGGGAGCTGGTTGCTTAATCTGATTTTGACATACTGGCAAAAATGCAATTTAATCGGGTTGGCACATGCTGGATAAATTTTCCATAAGGCAGAGAAGGACCCCTGATAAAGAAGTCATCACATACAGTATGAGGCAATTTTAATGATAATAGGCGTATGAAAGTTGGAATTATTCTTCATGGGACTGACAAAATTAACAAGTTCCATGTAAAAGAAAGAAACTGACTCACTTATGAGTCATTCATGATAGAACTGCGACTTACGTGAAGGCCAACAGGGCATGTGGTAATGTGGCCTATAATGAGAGCCCTGATCCATTTGATACACATCTAGAGGGTATTGACTACAGCAGGGCAGCCCACGAGAGGCACAGGGGTGCAAAGGCATGCCGTAGCTGTGAGGCGCGAATGCAGTTGGGATAGAGCGCAGCGAACGCGGTTGTTCCAGACTTCCCTCTCCCAGACTGTGCCTTTCCGGAGAGCAAGAGTAGCTGGAATTGCCAGAATAACTGAAGTAATTTCCAGACACTAAGCAAGAGGGGAGGTTGCCACTGGGATATTCCACCGAACTGCTGCCTACGGAACTTGAGTGAAACAGGTCCCTGTTGTGCGGCTCTAGGGTGCTCAGACATGCTTCTGTCTGACTGGGAAAGGGCGTCTGGGGATTGTAGCCAGAAGGTAGACCTAGCGGGGGCTGGTAAGGGCTGTAGCTGGTCTGTGTGGATCTGTAGTTGGTCTTTCTGTCTCTGCAGATATCCTTGAAGTCAGCCTGTGCACTCAGAGAGGACTCATTTCCAGACATGCAACAGTCGGCGTGAGAGAGCTGGGGATCGGTGGAATTTGAGTCACAGATGGAGTCCTCAGTAGAAACTTTCTCCATAGCCTCGCCGTTCTCTTCTGGAAAGTTTGGGGATTGTAAACTGTGGCCAATGGAGAAATATGCCTGGAAAATAAAGAGGGGGAAAAAATTCTTGAATACTCTTGAAAAAATGTACTTTTGAAAATAATTACAACAACCAAACAATAGATCCCAATTAGTAGTGTTACTATTTTTTTTTTTTTTTTGGAAACAGCAATTTCAGAAAAACAACAATAACAAAAAAAACTTCAGGCATTTTAAAAACAACTGGTGCCAGGATGAGGCTGTCAAACTAAAATGTTTGAATAAACAGGGTAATAAATAAAGGCCAGTTTGAGCTTGTGAGTTTTGCAGTGTTGTTGCTGTATGTACAGTATATATTTTTTTATTTATCTGTTATCTATAAGTTAACGGTATATAAGTTAAACTGTTAGATTAGAAACACCAAATATGATTTCAAATATGTAAAAAAAAAAAAATAAATGATTCAAATAAAAATGACAAGACATTTTAAGACAATGCAAGGTTCCAAACTAGGGCTCTAAATAGAATAAAATGATAGAAACTAATATGATTACTGTCTTTTGTATGCATTACAATATGGTCAATATCTATACATTAGAATTGCAGTTTAAAAAATAATTTTGTTAGCTCCGGAAATGCATGGGACTACATTTTGGGTTACACGCATTAACCTGCTGTCCTGTATGTGTAAGGTGTCTTCTTGTGTTCAAAACTACATTAAAAAAACTGTTTCTTTAGCTAAGGGATGTTTTAAGCAATACATAATAGAGTCCAAAACTACCACTGGGAAGTTGCCAAGTGCAATACAAAAAAAAAACTAGTTTTGCTGGTTACTGGTTTAATGCAAACTGGGTTTGAAATAATAAGAAAACAAATTGGAACAACGATATATACAGACAAAACCTGACCGTTACTAACAGGAATTTTAATAACATTGCATTCTAAATACACAGATATTATTATATCTGCAATGGGGGGGGACTATCCACTTAAAAGCTTCAATTTTCATCTGTGTTTTTGCCAATTATCCCATTCACAGAGTACTATGTAAGGTCAGGCACTGATGTGGGACGATGTGCAAAATCCATTCCAGCTGATTCCAGAGGTGTTGGATTGGGTTGAGGCAGGGCTCAAACTCATCCAACCACTGAACTCTTCAAGTATGTAATAAGCGCAGTGTTGGTAAATTCCACACAAGAGATGCCTCAGCACTCGGTGACCCCGCTCTGCTTGATGGCTGCTTTTTCTAAATACTTTAATTTGAAAATAGTACCACTTCCAGTTAAACGATTTTAATACACTGGGGCAAATTTGGCAATGTTTTGGATTTAAACATGTAAATACTATAATTAAGTTCAAATATTGTCATTAAGATGATATTTTACCTATATTGCAAGCACTGTGAAGAAGGCATCATTCTTGTGCCTAAAACAAAAGAGCTGCAGCCATTCCATATCCCCAGTCAGCAATCTGAAATGAATAAGATGAACACTTGTAACCAACCCTAAACGATCATCACACTGTTAGATAAAACAGCATTTTAGAAAAGTGAGTAACCTTTCACTACCGAATACAGGAAACCACAACTATGCCAAGGGGATTTTTTGCCACTAGCTTTTTCTGTCAACTTACAGTATGAAATTCAGTACACATTGCACATTAGCGGAAAACACCTCAATTTGCAGAGGAAATTAAAATGAGACATGGGAAAATCACAGGCCGTCAATATCAAATGCAAAAATGAGGCAGAGAAGGTACTTATTCATTCCTAATATCTTACATTAGCACAACACTGAACACTATATTAATACACAATTTCTTCATTGATTAAAACATAGTTTCACCGCTTAGTTACAAAGTTTCTAAAATGCTCAGTCTATGATTAACAAAAGTTTCAATGAAAGCTTTAGTGTGTACTGTACATTCACACTCATTGTATAAAAAATATACATTATAAAAACAAATATTAAAAAACATAATACAGATGTTGGTATGTCGTAACTCATTAATAGAGGGGGTTTTAGACGAATGTATTTTAATAATAACGATGCTAAAAAGTTTTGGTTACACTTTATTTTAAGGTGTTGTTGTTACAGTGTATTTACACATTCAAGTACTGAATAATATTAACTACCTACATCGTTATGGTTAGGATAAGAGTTTGTCTTAGGGTTACCTGCACGTAATGCGCATTACCTATTGTTATAATAATGTAACGCATAACATGGACACCTTAAAACAAAGTGTTAACGATTCTTAAAGTTGTATTTTGTAAATATTTCGTCCAAATTCGCAAGTGCCACGCTTTGAAACAGTCACTGCCGCTGGGCTACATAACATCCAGCGTCTCACATTCCGCTCTACCTTCGCAACATATTACCTCACAGGTAACACCTCCCAAAAATAAGATATTAGAAAAATGCAGAGCGTAAATGTAACATCGTAAAGTCTACACGGACAAAATAAAACTCCCACTCGGCGTTGACATGACAAATTCGATAAACTAGCTATAGCTGACGTGACGTAAAACACGTACATACCTGATCAGCAGACTTAGTCCGGCGAAATATTTAATATCGATTGCTCCGATATGCGTGTACAAGATCGCTGGACATTATACAGAGCACACGAGCTGTAGCAGTCGAAGCGCGTAACGTTACTGTTTGGAAGTTTCTCAACACCTGCGTATTCACACCACAAATTCCGCCCACTTCCCAGAAAGCACATCCTCGACTCGAGAGCAGTTGTTTATCTGCCTTCAACATGACAACTAGCGATGAACGAGTTGTTTTTTTGAGTGGTTCCTTTTTAATTATTCGTTTGTAAATCATGTGAGCGCAAACAAATTACTTTGGCATTATAACTTACAGATGAGAACAACGTTGGCAAGAATACCGACAATAAACAAAATGATTAATAATTAACATTTATTAATCAACTAGTAGTTATTATTAATGCCAACAATGTTGTCTGAACAATACAAATATTTCACACATTATGCATATATGTATAAGTTAAATTGCAGCACTCAGCATTTCTTTGAACAGGAAGGAGTAAAAGAACAGTTTTGCTAAAATGACTAAAAAAATGGATGGAAAAAAAAAAAAATAAAAAAAATAGCCTAAACAAAACAAAACAACCCAGGATAACATCAGTATGGTTTAAAGCAAGAATAAAGAACAATGCATCATCTGTAGTTCACTGGAGGTCACTTTTTATTATTAAAAAGCGGTCAAGGAGACTTTACAGTAAGTTATATCAGAGACATCTGATAACTTTTTTTATCAGTAGTTTGGTTTTTAGTGCATTGCATTTCTAATAACGACATCCGCTATCAGTCACTAAACAGCTTTTCCATCTTTACCTTTACCTATTTTGATTTAATAGCAGTATATTAAACAGATTGCATCTCATTGGTTCTTTTTTATTATTCTTTCCTCAGTTGCATAATACATATTTTTCTGCTGTTTTTAAAAAGACAGCACATGAGAAATGATGTCGAAAAATTCCAAATAATGCAAGTTTTTCATGCACTCGTTCTATCCATGCCGAGAAGTGCATAAAGAAAACAATGCATCAATTTTAACTGTAAAAAAACTTTCCATTGTTGTTTTTTCTTTAAACAGAGAGCAGTGCTTCGTTATTTGATCAGTATGTCATCTGGATATACAGGGACAAACCAGTTCATTTGAAACCCTGCATAGATACCGAACGTGATTGTGCATAAACCTAAGGCAGGATCAGTCACCTCTAAGGAACATAGGAGGAGCTTTGTCAAGTTAACCTAATTACATATTTAGACACACTGACTTTCCTTTGGTTAGCAAAGCAAGACTCCAACCACTTTTTCTTCATGAGCAGGGTCTGAGGGTACTGATGCAATAGATCTCGCAACTCCTATAAGAGAAGACAAAAAAGGGAGCATATTGCCGTTAACAAATTAATAAATATTAGTATGAAGCTAATTAAAACCTCTTTCTATTTAACTTGGATCATATTACCTGTGCATGGACAGGACTTTCCACCTCTCCTACAATATGAGTGACATGTGAGCTCATGAGATCTTCCTCATCACCGTCATATGTGCAGAAACGTTAAAGAATAAACTATTAGCTCAAGCCGACATCAACAAACTTTCTTGTGAATGTGATAAAGAGAGACATGTTTTTGTAGTGCAGAGGTTTGTTGGCTGTGTGTAAAAATGGAATGTGAAAGGATATGTGATAAGGTAGCGGGCGAGCTTCTTCTTCTCCGTAGCAGCCATGTTGTAGAAGTAGACATGAACACCTCTCATGAAGTCAGGCAATCCTGGTGCACTCTGACCTTCATGTAAGGTAGTGGAGAGTTCTGGTGACTTTGTAAGGGGAGTGGAGGAGTGCGGGGACCCAGATGGTGAGGATGCTCCTGGTTCTGAGGCTGAGTGTGAGGTTGATGGAGGAGTTGTGCATGTGGTGGAAGAAACTGTAGATGAGTGTTTGTAATAGTAGCTGAAGTCAAGTCAAGGATAAAAAAACCTGTTGCACATCGCTATTTCTAAAGTTTGTTGAGCTCATTTTGCTAGTTCAAACTAATCAGAAAGAAGAGTAGATTTAACTTTGGTGGTTCATTCAAGTAATTACAAAAACACCACTTGAACTGAGACACTACAGTAATCTTTTACAAATTGGTATTTGTTAAAAACAAGAGGAAAAACTGATTATTATTAGATGCTTTCTTAACTGCTGTTTTCTTTCTTTCTTTGATAAATAAGAAAAGCATTACTTCAGTTCATTGTTTTACTAGCATGCCGTTTTTGTGAAAAGTTGGGGCAAACTTTTCAGTTCTTCTCAGGTAGGATACATAAATGTGGAGATGCTTTTGGTGGCCAAATGCTTGCGAATGAGTCTCTCTGTACCATACCAGTTGAAGCCTTTAGTGGAGTGACCAATCCGAGGCAGATGGACACTTGCTATTGCAGGAAAAAAAAGCGTTAATTAAAGTGCCATTTACACAGAACACATGTTTCAAAGCTGAATTTGAATTTCATCTAAGTTGAGTGTAGAGTTTTTCTTAATGGTGTGCCTTGCACCAGACACAAATACAATGAACAAGCATGTAGAACTGTGCATGTTTACACAAAAAGCATTCCATTATAACCTTCCATTAACCCTTAAGGCATAATCATTTAAAATAACAGCTGCTACATTATATACATTTTTATTTAAAAGCATCCTAAATCTGCAGACATGGGCAAATAAATAAATAATTATATATATTAGTGTTGTCAAATGATTAATTGCACTCAAAATTTTTTTGTTTTGTTTACATATATATATATAGAAAATATGTTTATATATTAAATATATTTATATATGGTATCATTTATATAAAAATAAATAATACATGTAAATATTTTCAAAATATATATGGTATGCTTGTCTTTATACGTACATAATAAATATACACAGTACGTACACATAAACAACCTCTATGATAATTAAAAAGGGCATGCATTAATAGACTTACAACCAAAGTCATTTGTTTGTAAGGTGAATAGAGAAAGCCACATCATTGCAACCAACTGATTTCACAAATGAGCACAGAGTACCCTTCTTTTGTTTGGCATCTCTGTAGATCTTCTTGAGGCCCTCATCCAAGGCAGTGAGTCGAATGCCTGACAAATTGTTGGCTTTATCCCTCTGCTGAGCAACTATAAGTGCCAGCTAGAGAAACAGGAGGCATAAAATGATTCAATAAACTCACGATTAAAAATAACTAACTGCACTTGATTAAAGACATAAACAGCTTGCCGACTTACATAGTCTCTTCCACTGAGCCTCGACTGTTTGTCATCAATAGGAAAAAGCAGAACATTCCCCAGTTCTAAGTCTGCAACACACAATTATCACTTTGTTATTTATACATTTTGTTTACCGTCTTTCAATTTTGATCCAATCAGTTATAGAATGGACGTTTCTTTAAATAAGCGGTCATTGTTAATGATATTTATTTATTTATTTTTAAAATGTATTATTATTCGTCAATATAATGGGTGATACCAAATATTGAATTGTGCATACTTTTTTCTTCCTTTTCCTTTTATATTTAATTTACCTTTGAAGGCAACAAACACTCAATCTAATAATTTTTTTAAACCACAGAAAACTAATTTCACAATAAAACAGGATCATAAATCATAGAGCAGAACTAAAAATGAGCCTTGTTCATAATTATGTGACAACATTTTAGTTTACAGAAAGCCGTTCTAGCTCAAATTTAAATGCAAGCTTTGATACCAGAAAGTCTGCGAAATCCCCAACTTTAAAACATCACAGCAATGGGTCTTAAATCAGTGCTGACAGTTTTATGAACTATTAGCTTGCAGACCTTATAATTAGCTGTGAACTGAATTCTGATTTCAGTGTGGAATGTTTGTTTTGACACAGCATGAGTTAGACCTGTCTCAGCAAACAAGAAAGGTTTGTCACCTTCCATGTCACCAGCCAACTCGTACTGCTTCTTCGGCTCATCTGATCTCATCTCCAGTGCAGTAAACAATCCTCCTCTGCCCCAGTGTCCAGAATCATCTACACGAAATACACACAATCACAACGCATCGTGCCAAAGTAGTAAAAAGCAGAGCCTGTTATAAAAAGGCCCCATATCTGTTAAGATGCCAAGCGGAATAATCAATATGTTGACGGTGGACTTCTGACAGAGACTTTTTAATAGAGACGTACCCACACAGTGCAAAATGATTGCATCCTCCCAATCAGCCTGAGGGTGAGTTACATCACCCAGCACATAATGAATGGCTGTGCGATCCAAATCAGTTGAGCTCCAGCTGACATCCTCATCATCTTCATCAGGCTCTATATCCTCACCCTCACTGTCAACTCGCGACAAGCACAGCGATTTGTAGCCACACGTTTTCCACCATGCCATCCTGCCATCATTGAAGGATAGACATACAAACAAGACTATAAAGCAGACATCCACTGAAACATACAAATAAATATACTTAATTTTGGTTAAAAAAATATCCAACAGAATGCCAGAAAGATTTTATTTTTTTTTTTTACTTTTTCTTGTAATTTAGTTCTTCCTGTTGCTTTTTCTTTTCCTCCTGTAGCTTCGCCCTCTTTGCAGCAGCTTCTTGTCTCTTCTGACGTCTCTGTTCTAACTCTGATTCTGTAAGAGGTCTCTTCTTCCTCCCTGGGTCAATCAAAGGCCCAGACAGGGACACCTGATGAGCAGCAATATATTTTTGTTTTGTTTGTTTGAATTAAATATAAATATATGAATCAATACTATAAAAAAACTAAAAATAAATACAATTTTAATTATCTATTTATCATGAAAGAAAAAAAATGACTGCAATCAAAGTCAAAATATAGTAAAATATTTACCTACTAACAATCTAAACAATTTAATTCAAATTATACACCATTGTTCAAAAGTTTGCCGTTGGTATGATTTTTTAAAACAGGTCTCTTAAGTGTACCAAGACTGCATTTTATGATCAGTAAAATAGTATTGTCGTAAAATATTTTTTCAACATAAAAATCAATGTTTTCCTTTATCCTCTCCTTAATACAGTGCAGTCGTCCTGTCCCCTGTGCAGAAAAACACCCCCAGAGCTTTCTCTGGGGGTGTTTTCAGCCCCATGCTCCACTGTATGGTATTACTGGAATGATTCTCATCATTCTTCTTCCTCCAAACACAGCGAATGACCAAAAATTTCTACTTTGGTCTCATCTGACCACAGGACTTTCTCCCATAACTCCTCTGGATCGTCCAGATGATCCCTGGCAAACTTCAGATGGGTCTGGACATGGGCTGACTTAAGCAGGGGAACCTTCTGTGTGATGCAAGATTTTAAACAATGACGTCTTAGTGTATTCATTGATACCCCACAAGGAGAGATCTTGCATGGGGCCCAAGTATGTGGGACATTGACAGTCCACATGAGCCTCTTCCATTTTCTGACAATTGCTCCAACAGTTGTTCTTTTTCACCAATCTGCTTGGCAATTGCCCCGTAGCCCTTTCCAGCTTTGTGAAGATCTACAATTTTGTCTCTTGTGTCTCTTGACAGCTCTTTGGTTTTGCCAGTGTTGCTACTTAGACTTTGGCTGATTGTGGGGTGCATAGGTGTCTTTATGACAGCTAACGACCTCAAACAGGTGCTATTAATTTAGAATCATGAGCAAAGTGTAGTGTAGCTGGACTATTTAAAAGATTTTTCTGTCTAGATTCGGTCTCTCACAGTGGAAATGCACCTATGCTGAAAACTGTAGATCTCTCCGTGATTTCTAAGTAAGACAATTTGCAAAATCACAGGGTGTTCAAATACTTATTGACCTCACTGTATATGTTTATGACCCAAATTTTTAAATAGTAGTGTAAATTTACCCCAGCTTTATTACGAAGTGCACGGCCCTCCTTCCCAGTGTCCTCTAGGTCAGCTAACTGCTTCTCAAGTAACAGTTCAAAGGTCTTCTCATCCTCTGCACTGGGGTCTTTAGAGTAATCCTTACCCTCGAAGTAGTACATGTGGTCTGGAAGTCAGAAAAGACATTCACGGGTCATCTAATGTTCAAGTGCCAGTAACAACAAGATTACTCAACAGTAGCCAAGTATTGTACTTTGACCCTCCATGTCCTCATCTTCCTCTTCATCGCTCTCATTAAACTTGACATGCTCTTCATCTGTTAGCCATCGGCCACCTCGAGACTGCCCCAGGATCAGCCTGAGGTCTACGTCTTGAATAGAGCTCTCCTCTGACGACAACAGCTTATCCACACCAAACTTTAGGATCTCACTCAACTAGATAGGTGGGGATGCAAATGATACATATGAGAAACTGTTAACGTGTTTCACACAAAGGAAACCACAAGTACACAAACAAAAGATATGAGCCAGGAAACAGGACAAAGTCAGAAGGTGATGAGTTTAAGATATAAGGATATGTGTCTCTTTCCACCTGAAGGCCAGAAGCTGCTGATTGAGCCTGGTCGAGCAGAGAAAAACGTCCCTCCTCAATCACTGTGTCTGTGAGACGTAGTTTAGACACAGCACGGGAATAGATGATCTCTTCTACAGTATCTCTACCGAGAAGCCGGATCACTTTAACAGGCCTGCAATCAAAAAGGGACTTTATCAACATATACGAGCAGAGTGCCCTTAAACAGGGACATTTCATTTATGTTAATAAATGTGCCAAACAATGAAAGCATATTGTGACCAATAACTGTCAAGATACAAAAAAATGGTTGAAAGGACTGGGTTAAGAAGTCACATGGATCACGTTTGTGGTACTTATTATTATTATTTATTTTTTTAAAACACTTCAAAACTAGATGTAAAAATGTTGCCATTGGAATACCTTGTTTGGCCAATTCTGTGGGCTCTGGCTGCTGCTTGTAGGTCATTTTGTGGGTTGAAATCACTGTCCACAAATATTACAGTATCTGCTGCTGTTAGATTCATGCCAACCCCTCCTAAACATGCATATATATAATTATTATTATTTTTTATTTTTTTTATGAAGAGAATATGTAAATCTCTGTAAAAATGTAATATTACATTGAATTGTAATTATAATCTTGAACGGCTGAGGGGAAAAAAAAAATGTATGCATGGAATTTATGCATATTTATGTATTATCTCATCTTGATTTTCAGTTTTCAATTACATGTGTCTTTTAAAAAGATGTAGTGAAGATTTGTATCAGACATATGAGGGAACTTTTGCAACCTGGAATGGTATTCAAATAAAATACTCTAAAAATATAGTTACTAATAAAATGGATTTGAGCAGGAGTTGATTATAGAGTGTGATGGTGTGATTCTCTTTTCTATAAGATTGGCTTTCCCAGAATTTGAACTCACCGGCTTTGGTGCTGAGGAGAAATATAAAAACATCTTTGGCGCTGAAGTTTTTAATAGCTAGGTTGCGTTCCTCTCCCCGGACTGAACCATCCAGACGCTCATAACTGTAACCTGCAGAGAAGCAGGAGGGCCCAATCAGATCTTGCAGTTAAGCAGCCGGTAGCACATTAATGCACATGCTGCAACAAACACAGGATGTGATTCTGAACCCACATCAACTGCTCTAGATCAGAGAGCTAGATTACTAAAAGAACATGTAGGGTATGGTTACATAAAGTTTACAAATTGACAAGAAACAAATTATATGTTTAACAATACAAAGCTGATACAATTTCTTTTTGAAAATGAAAGTCTTGAGTGAACAAAATTTCAAGAGCGGTAGCAAAACATGATTTGGGCTTTCACCTTAATTTCATCATTTAAAGTTGGTTTTAACATTTTTCTGGCTTGATTCCATTAAGATAAGGAAAGTAAGCATTTTGCTTATCTGTCATGCACATCACAAGACCACAGTTTAATAAGTAAGGCTTTGACACAGTCGAAGTGTTAGCACCTCTGTACTCCAAGTAATCCTGCAGAATATCCAGCATCATGGTCATTTGAGAAAACAGAAGAACACGATGGCCCCTGCAAACAGTGACAAACAAACCTATTTTATTTCTCCAAATAAATATAATACATTTAAAGCTACACTACATCATCTCTCTACCTCTAGCCATTAACATATACACCTACATGTGTCTCAGGGGAAAAAAAATTTGGTTGTACTTTGGCTCTTTTCCCATGCATGAATAAATGTGGTTGAGACACTGATGTGAAACACCTTACAACTGGACTTTTACCTGTGTATGAATATATGACATGCGACGAGACATGCTATTTCCTGCTAAATCTGTTACTACAGCAATCATTATTACGGCCATAGGTTTATTGTACTCTATTGGTCAAAAGTTTATTTGAAAGAAGTCTTTGTGATTAAAACAAGGCAATACCTATTTGGTACAGAAAAAAATTCCAGTACTACCAGTATTAATAAAAACATTATTACAACTGTTAAAATATAACTTATAAAATATAATGGAATTTATTT
Organism: Enteromius afrohamiltoni; assembly: GCA_034779775.1. Lineage (NCBI taxonomy): Eukaryota > Metazoa > Chordata > Actinopteri > Cypriniformes > Cyprinidae > Enteromius > Enteromius afrohamiltoni. The sequence goes on along the minus strand of JAUYWG010000039.1, from coordinate 12,438,443 downwards.
CTTGGAAAGTAAAGGTAACTTGCTTCTTAAGAAAAATAAGAAACATTTCTTATTATAAACATAATATTTTTGTGGAAACTGTAATATGTAACCTTTTAAAAGCCTGGGGTAAGAATAACACAAAAAGGAAATTATTAAAATGTTACAAAAGATTTTGAATCAATGCTGTTCTTATGATTTTTCTTTTTTTAAATCATAAGATTCTGACAAATAAATACAGTGGGTACGGAAAGTATTCAGACTCCCTTAAATGTTTCACTCGTTGTTATATTTCAGCCATTTGCTAAAATCATTTCAGTTTGCAGATTTATTAAAAAAGAAAAACTGAAATATCACATGGCCCTAAGTATTCAGTATTTATGCTCAGTATTTAGTAGAA
>JAUYWG010000039.1:12425858-12437964 GCA_034779775.1 Enteromius afrohamiltoni | reverse complement strand
CAGTCTCAGAGCAACACAGCCCTGTCCTCCAGCACTATCAGCAGCAGGAGCAGCAGTAATCCCTCAACAGCAACATTTACGCCATTGGTGTCACGCTGTTATGTGTTTCCCTGTGTCTTTGTGATCATCTGTTCCACGTGGAATTCCCTGCGACAGCACCAGCACGCCGGCGTTACAATAGGCTACATTTGCTTTGCATTATCCCCACCTGTTGACAGTCATATAGTACGATACAATTTCTATATTAGATTTGTCATGAATGTGAGTTGTTGTTGTTATTCAGTCTGTTCTATCTGCCCCTTTTTTAACTTTGAGCACCTGTCCCTTTAAGGGTCTCTGCACGGCCATGCTAGTAACTAATTAAGCATGACATCAGGTCTGTAACATGATTAGCTATAAAAGGCATATCTTAGAAAGCAGTGGCGGCTCCTGACAAATATCTCTGGGGGGGCAACTGTTCCGATGATGGCAAAGAGAACCGCTTTAATGGGTAAAATTATGATAAAATTCAGATAGCCAACTTTACAGCATTACATTGCATTGTTTGGTTTGGTTTCCCTGTTCCTAGATGGCAACATCAGGCATGAATTGTACAATCTGTACAATATTTTTAATAGCTATATTAAATATATCGCATTGGTCTCAAATACACTGAGAAATAAACTTCCACCATGGCCATCAGGAGACACATTGTCATCAACTAGTTTGCCCTCTAAGAGTAAAAAACAAAACAAAAAAAGCAATACTGCTTTACATTAAAGACTTTTTATTTCTCATATTAAAACTGTAATTAATCAAATCTTTCCAGAACATATCCAGTATAAATTTGGCTGCCAATATTCAATCAATACAACTATTTAAATTCAAAATTTGGAGAATACAACATATAACATAAACAAGGGGTACGTGCGTGCGTGCTGTACATCTTCGAGCACTCATTACGTACAGTGCGTATTATGAAATCATGTTGGGGCGAGCCCTCCCTGTGCCCACTGAAATGCATTGTAGGGTCCAAAATTAGAAAAAAAAAATCTCACAGTATAACTCTATATGACCGGCTGGGGCGATTTTCAATCTGACTGAGATCTGGTTTTAGGTTGGAAAGTGACATTCAGGCTGTTGATTGGTACAGTAATATGCAGACTAGGACCAGCAAAATAAGATTCTTTTTCCGTGTAGATCAAGGAGGGCCAGCCGCCCCTGTTAGAAAGGCTGAGTCTCTTAGAAGTAAAGATGAGCAGAGACTCTCCAATCTGTGAAAGAGTGTATAAAAAGATTGTGGAATACTTTAAATACAAGGTTCCTTAACGTCAAATTGCTCAAGTCTCATCATCTCCAGAGCATAACATCATCAAAAGTTTCAGAGAAATTGGAGAAATCTCTGTGCGTAAGGGACAAGGCTGAAGACCTTTGTTGGCTGCCCCTGATGCATCACTCATCGGCATGATTTTATCATTGACATTGCTAAATGGGCCAAGGAATGCTTCCAGAAACCACTGCCAGTAAACACAACCCACCATGCCATCTGCAGATGCCAACTAAAGCTCTATCATGCAAAAAGGAAGCCATGCTTTATGTGAACATTGTCCAGAAGCGCTGTCTTCTCCTTTGGGCCAAGGCTCGTTTAAAAAAGAATGTTTCAAAGTTTTTGTGCTCAGATGAGTCCAAATTTGACCATTTTTGTTGGAAATCATGGATGCCATGTCCTCCGGGCTAAAGTGGAGGGAGACCTTTATCAGCTGTTATCAGCATTCAGTTCAAAAGTCAGTGTCACTGATGGTATAGGGGTGCATAAGTGAATATGGTGTGGTCAGTTTCAGGATTTGGAAGGCACTATGAATGCTAAAAGGTATATAAAGGTTTTAGAGTTACATATGCTCTCCTCCAGATGAAGTCTACAGTATTTATGCAGGACAATGCAAAATCACATACTGCAGCTATTATAACAGCATGCCTTCGTAGTAGAGAAGTCTGGGTCTTGAATTAACCTGCCTGCAGATCAGATGCTTTTTTACCTATTAAGAACATTAGGTGCAAAGAAAGGATTAAAGAACGAGAGAGAACAAAAGTGTTTGAATCTTGTATATGTATATATATATATATATATATATATATATATGTAAACATGTGTGAGTGTATGTGTGAATAATATAAATAGGTAGAGTATATAAAATAACTAAATATAATTTCATAATTTAACATCAGCCGAAAACTAAGAAATTACTGAAAATATTATGTTCTTCAATAGAGTCTTTCTAACAGAAGTAGTAGAATGTGGATTTTTTTAAAGCTACTTATCCAATAAAGGTAATTAAGAATAAACAATATGTGATCTCTCAGGTGGTAGTATTGTGATTTTGTCATAAAGACCTGTTATCACCTTCTAGTAAATAGTTTTAGTCTAACCCAACCCCCACCAACAGAAGTTGCTTCTAATCAAAGAAATCGGAACGACCATCTCTTTAGCTCTTCAAGGATCCTAATATTATTATCCCACTGTCCTAGGTATTTACAGCATCAACGCTTTCAAGGGTTTAAAGCTGATAAATTAAGTTTCATGTGGATTACAAGTAAAAGAAGCCTTTCAGGGTTGAGTTGAGTGTGACTGAACATAACTACTTCTTGACAAAAAAAACGACAGTTTTGTTCCCAGTTTTAGCACAAGCCTTCATGGAGCTTATTTATTTGACTATATATAGGTCCCTCTGTTTGTGGTTCTATTTCAGAGGTTTTCTTACATTAAAATAGTCCTAGTCGCATATTCCCCCATCTAAAAAAAGCAGGGAGGACAATATTTGTTCTTGGTTTCTAAACAGAGCTCTGAATGATGAACTTGAGGTCCAAAAAGAACAGAGTGCTTCTAAAATTGGAACCAGTCCTGGTTATGTTCAGTCATATGTGCAGTGTAAGTAATTGTCTCCAGAGGAGGTCACATTCAGTACACACTCTGAGGTTTTGATGATGAGCTCTATTCTTTGTGTGTAATACAGGAGTCAATCCTGAAATTTCAAGTAACAATACTAGTTTACACTAGCAGATTATACCTTGTCTGCAGAAAACTAGATTTAGCTGTTGGATGTACATGTCCTGAGATTGTTTATTACTTGTGACCTTGTGACACGGTTTACCACGCTGAGGAGAAAGTAAGAGTGTCTTGTGAGGATAACTACTGTCCTTAAGGCATCCAACATAGGAGCAATGGAATATGTAATATGAATATATTTCAGTGTGTGCATCAGATTCTGAGTTTTGAAGGCCCTTAACCTAGTTTCATTGAAAGATGAGTGATGAGACCCTGACACTTTTCTAGGCTGAATGTATACAGAGAGACAGCAGCCTTGGTCCTGTCTCATAACCGCGTTACTAGCGCAAACACAAATTGATCATGTCTCGTGTTCTAGCTAAGAGCTATGATTGATCTAAACTTGCTATGGCAGTGTGCATTCAATTGACATTTTACATCATGTGTCAACCAGAGCGCCTAGATACAGTGTAGCAGACTTTTTTGACTGCTGAACATTCACACTGTTTCGGAAACTGATGTTTGAAAATCTATGTATATGTGTGTGTTTCATATAACAGCAATTTCTGAGTCAAAACTTGTTTCTACACTTTCTTTCCCCCTTTCATTCCCAATAGCCACTAGGCAGTCTATAATATTTCAATATTGTGGCATCATCCAAAGAAGTTACATTATAAGCACATGCAACGGGTCTGAAAATTTGTCTATACACTATTCATAGTCCAGAACCGGAACAAAAAGCACCACCAGTTTAATAAAATTTGACCTTGCCAACTGAAGACACTCAAAGAGAAAGATAATGCAGTCTTTGTTCACCTGGCAGGGGACATTCATTGCAGAAAATAATATATTCCTTCTTCAGCTTACCTTCACCATGTTTTCATTCTATAGTCATTTTAGGTTAAATCTCAGAAGGATTGCCTACTAACTGGGCTTGGCTGAGTCCTACTTTATCCTACTTTATTTCTGACATTTGTATGTTTCATTACCCTTTTAAGGGCCAAAGACTTAAGTAAAGTAAAGACTTAAATAAAGAAAGAATGCTTAAGCACGCATTATGGAAGTACCATGTCTGCTGCAGTGAATTGCATCATAAAGCAAAAAGAAACGGATAATACAAATATATATAAAAAACACCTATATAAAAAAATGAGATAGGGTATATGTCATTCTAATTCTTGTTTAAATTATTTTATGGCATGGGAAGTTTCAGCAAAAAAATAGATTTAGAAAAAAGGAGAAAATAGACTGATAGACCAGTATAACGACGGAGTTAAAAGTCCTCGTGACTCAGTTATTTTTTTTTTTACTTTTATTTTGAAAATATGACGTCACGTTGTGGACCAGGAAGTACTTTCCACTCGAGCAGCGCTTTGACACTTGTGATCGCCTGCTTGTATGTCCTTGTTAGCCACGCAGCTAACCTAAGTGCCCCATTTGGAAAAATGAATTGAATTTTATATCGGCAAGCGATCTGACAGACACCTATATTTGCCATTAGCTGCTAATAGCAGGATGTTACGAGCCGGAAGTGTAGTTACCTGGTAAGTAAAGCAGCACGTTTGCAGCAGCTAATCAATTTAACGCCGAAACAGTTAGGCTGAAAACTGTGAATTGATGTATCAATATAAAATGGCTTATCACATCTCTGATGTGCATACAATAATCTACATTTATACATGTGAACTGTGAGGATTAACGTTAGCTCTTAATGACTACTACTAGCTGGCATCGTTTCGTAAGTGACACTGACAGGCTACACTAACTGATATAGACACCACCCAAAACACAACTGAAATCACTTCTGCATTAACTAGATTTTTAACAGAATTCTACCTCGATATCACATGAATGGGTTTATCCATAAAGTATTATTAGCTGTCTAATTTGAGATAACGTTATTCTTTTCCCCACTTTAACGCTGTAGCCGTTGGGAAACTGCTGTAGGAACCACGAACTGTCCCGAGTTCTTTTATTCGCGTTCACGCTTAAAAATGTATTTCTAATCACCTAAGTTGATCTCCAGGCATTTGGTGGTCTATTAACACAGCTGTCAAAATCGGGGTCTTGTGTCATACACTGTTTTGTGATCTTGCATGCAGCGCACGTCTGACAGAAACATGCCAGCATTTTCTGATTTTAGCTTTTCAGAGTGTGTTTTATATCCTTATATGTAAAAAATTGATAGATTTTCTTTTCATTAAATGTTTACAACTATGTTTTATTTACAGACACTCAATACCAGCTATAAATGTGCTCTTCTCTAGCTATAAGTCATTTTACAGTAAAAAAAAAATTTTTACATTACAAGGTTTAAAATGTGTCAAAATTGGCACTTTATTTGTCATACGCGCAGCAGTTTTGCATGCAGCGTGTCAGGCGGAAAGCTTTTGATTTTTGTGAGTTCTCTGTACTAGCTCGAAACACTTTCAAATGAGCTCCAGGCCACCGAGCCGTCTGTATTCTTGAGCCGTGCTAAGTTCTTTCAGTATTATTGTATATGTTATGACTCAGAAGTGTGTAAATGTGATCACATTCTCTTTTTCTCCTCAGCATTGCCTGCAAGAATCTGCTTCCCTCCAGAATGGGGGTGAAGTTCAGGATTCCGCTGCAGAAACTGCACCCGCTCTCCCGTGCCATCCATCACCGCTACTCCGCTAACAGCAATCCACAAAGACCACCTCACTGCTCAGCTGCCCGCCATTACACGTCTCTCTCCAGGCTCCCTATGCGTCCTCCCAAATCCCGATCGGGAGGTCACGGCTATCAACAGCACCGGTCCTTCTGGGTAGCCCGTCTTGCTGCCAGACTTCTGAAACTGAGGTACATCTTGCTGGGCTCAGCAGTTGGAGGTGGATATACAGCAAAAAAGGTATGTTTGAGTAGTTTTAGTCCACTATGAGGTTGAACCTGAGTTTTTAGACTTAGATTGACTTATAGATTATAGTATTTATAGTCAATTCAGCCAGTTTGCTCTGTTTGTTTCCAGACTTTTGATGAATGGAAGGATATGCTTCCTGATATGAGCCAATACACTTGGATTGTGCCAGACTTTGTTTGGGAACTGAGTGAAAATATTGATTTAGGTAAGTTATTCAGAGAGGTCTTATCAAACCTGTCTAACATTATGCCTTTTTGAAGTTTCAAATATGTTGGGATTGTTGACTTTCTAATGGTATGAATATTATTTCCGTGTCCCTGAATAAAGACAAGCTAGCCAGCGCTTTGCCTGAATTAGAAGAGATAGCCAAACTACTACCTGATATGGAAAAGATTGGAGAGAACTTCACCTTCCTGAAAAGCCTCCTCTCCAGTGGTAAGCACTGTCCTTTAAATGCACCTCGTGATCCGAATGGAAAACAGGTTGCTGCTCAAATGGTCGTGGTCAGTCAAATAAAAAATATTTTTATTCAGCGGGCTTGCATTAAATTGACTAAAAGTGTCATTAAAGGCATTTATAATGTAACAATATATTTGAGCTTTTTTCTTCTTCTTCTTTTTTTTTTTTTTTTAGAAGAAACCAGTCATAGTAAAAGAAAAATTGCCCTTGTAGTCTCAGGAATAAGTTACAATAGTAATTGAGATAAAAAAAGAGTTCATTTGTTTAAAAAAACATGAAAAATATTTACAAACCATACGTTTTTTGCAAGGTTGTGTAAATTTTTCAATGCTCGGTTAAAAACATTATCTGACACCTTCTCTGTTTCTCTTTAGATGTGTGTTATCTATTTTGATTTCCAAATGTAAAAAAAAGTAAAGGATGGAAAAATAAACTTAATGCACTGCAATGGTGTTTATTATTATTATCATTATTATTTTTTTTTTTACATTCAGTTTGTGTTAATGTGTGTGTGAATGTTAAGATTTCTAAAGCTGAAAGGTACTAAACAAAATTATTTTGAATATTCTACACATTCTGTTTTAAAACATCTGTGCTTTGCTTATAATTACCTTAATATATGCATAACCGGCATCTTACTAATGATAATATGATCGAAGGTGATTCACGTAACTCTTGAGTTATTATTTGCATTAACATATTTTTCAGTATACAGTGCTGACACTGCTCATCCGCTATTATCCCAAACCAGTGTGCAATGGAATGATGTCTTCACGCTTTTTCTACAGTCTTTATTTTATTTTCATTTCATTTGTTCCTCTTGTTCCTCCCTCCTCCTCTCCCTCCCTTCACGTTCTTCGCAGGTTTGGGTAGTGAAGTCAATGGAGCTTCTGGTCTGCGTCTGTTATTAGGTGTGTAAACGCCTCGCTTGGCGTGCCCCGATTCCTCCTGCGCTGCTGCACTGACATAAAATGGATTTAAGTTGACGGGGTGTGCGCCTCTAAGGATGGACCAGCAAAACCCCTTATCAAAGGAAATAAATATTATAACAATGTTATTAGTCAGCTGCTACTCAATTTGAAAACATAAATTGAGCCTGCTGTTGCAGTTGCGCTATATTGTTGCGTTACTGTTTACATTAGCTTTCAAAAGTTTGGGGTCGGTAAGTTCTCATTGTCGTGTGATCTTTCATAGGTCATTATGAAATGCTAATTTGGAGCCCAAGCAAATTTTCTTATCACAATTGAAATCGATTGTAGAAACAATGCTGTACTGTACTTACAGTTTTTGATGAATAAGAAGTTCAAAAGACTTGCTTATGATAAATGTCACTTATGATGAATTTAATGTATCTTTGAAATGTATCAAATCTTACTGACCACAAACCTTTTAATGCTAGTGTTTGTATCACAAAACATATATATATATATATGTAGATAAGGACTGAAGTATTAATTAGTTTGACTTTTTATAATTGAGCCAAGATTAAATTGTAAACAGTTAACATGTGTCAGTTACAGATGCAGTTCCAGACACTAACAGCATCTGTAAATGTGTGATTACTCTGATTTGAATTGTCTTGCCACTTGGTCCCTTGACTTCACCTTCTCTCTTCTCTTAAGATTTTGTGGGCCATTCCCTGTGTTTATCTCGTTCTCTCTTTCCTTCGTCATGACTAATTTATTCTATATGTTTAAAGTTCTTACAGCTCAAGAGTTTTGAAAAGTACACTTACTGAATATCTAATCTGATTTTCCTCTTAGCATCTTAGACAAGGAGTGATTGTTAAGACCTGCATTTTATATAATGTTCATGTTTTCCATAGCGATTTGCCCATATTGTCTCATCACCACACTACAGAACTATGATATTACGTTTTATTATATGGTCTTCTAAAAGGGTGCCTATATTATTTACAAACTATTTATCAAGCACTTTTACTTTTCAAACCTTTGAGTCTCTTTGGGATGTGGTGACATAATATAATTACTTTAAAACGCAAGCTAATAATATGCTTTTGCATGCTATTTTTTATTGACACTTGACATGCAATGCTTTTTTCTAAATGTGTAAATTCTAAATGTGTGTTTCAAGAAGGGGAAAAACTATTTGCATGTTTTTTTTTCTCCAGAAACCACGGGTGAATCAACCCTGAGAGCAACAGATGTCCCACCAACATCTGCAGCCATGTCTGACAGCAGCGATAAACAATTTAAGAAGGTAAACAATTGTTCTTTGAATGCTCAAGCTCGATCCTTTGTATTTCCATAATAATTGAAGCAGCTTAAAGGGTGAGTTCACAAAAAAAGGAAAATTACACTGTGTTTTATTTGCCTCGAAGCATCCTAGATGTATGTGGCTTTCTTCTTTCAGACGAATCTAGTCGGGTTTCTAATAAAAACCGTCCACGCCCCTCCAAGCCTTTGCATTGGAGACGTTCAATAAATCTGTTATAATACATCCCTCACACAGTTCCAGGAGGTGAATAAAGACCTCCTGTAGCGAATCCATGTGTTTTTGCGGGATAAATAACCATATATCTCACTTCTGCTGACTGTAGTAACCGGAAGCACTCCCGGCGGGTGATGAAAGACGTATTGTGTTGCATGATTAGTGAACAAAAACGTGAGGGAGAAGGAAACAAAAAATGCTAACGAATATGAAGCACAGAACATGGATTTGTAAAGAAATATGTTGAAGGATTTCAATGTAAGCCAAGCTAAAGTAAGGAAACATTTCCTTTTAGCTTCTACATTTCCCAGAGGTGCTCAGTTTTTTTATATAACTTTGCTTGCATTCATTAAAAGAAGATGGTCACATACACCTTGGATGCTTTGAATGTGAGTAAAACAGCCAAATTTTCATTTTTGGATGAACTACGTTTCATTGCCTTTATTTTTCTGCTTAGCTGTGTTGCTTCGGCTTTTTTCAGTATTAACCAAGTTGCTAAACACTCGGCATTTGACAATTTACTGCAAGACACCATTGGTCAATGGCTATTGTGCACTTTTATAGTCATGCTATTTACGGACACTGATTTATGCAATTGTTGCAACTGGCTAATGCTGAAGTGAAGCTGCTTTTTTAAACTGCCCTCCACCGTAGCAAATGAAAACACGCCAACATGTATGTGGACTGTCATACTGCCATAACATTTTGTTCATATAGTGCGCATATGTGTGTGGGTTTTTTTGTTTTTTTCAATTATTTGTGAGCAGTAGTTGGAAGTATTCACCTTATATAAAAGAATTGTCTCTCTCAGTGCACACTATAAGACAGCTGAGCATCAAGGCTATTAGAGATATGCTTGTATCCCAGCAGTAGGTTTATATACAGTATTTCATCCTGCAACTGCATTAAAACTCTTGTTGCAGGAAAATGATTTGTTGTGTTCTCTGAGAGCAATTTACTTTTAGTGTTTGATGTCAGTTTTGTTTTTTGTAGTCCCCCCTCCCCCCCACCATTTCCTCAATCATAAGTTCCTCATTATCTTAGGTGAAACACGTTTCAGTTTAAAGTAGCACTAGACATTATTCACATTAGCATATATTATCAGCATATATTATGTCAGCATAAAATAAGATATAGACTATATAATATAACGTATGTAACTGTTCAAATATTTGTCATCAGTACGATTTTTTAAAAAGGAATTTAAATTTAAATTAAATTGATTATACGTTACAGTAAGGTTGTTTATAATTTTGTAAATGTATCCAATTTCAAATAAATGCACTACTTTCAACTTTATATTCATCAAAGGATCATAAATGCAAAATCACGATTTTGATATAATGTGCGTAAATGATGTAAGACTAAATGTTTCTTATAGACTCTCCAGCTTGAGGCTTGCATTGCTCTGCAAATAAATTGCTCATTGTACTTCAAATCCCCGCTTTTATTAATAGCAGTAGTTTTATGTGATCTTAATTAATCTATTAAAAGTTATTAGAAATGCCTTTACTGCAATTATAGCTGCTTGAAAATACTGACTATGAGTGCAGGTCTTAAATGTGATTTAACATTATTAGAGTGAATAAATGATTGGATTGATTCCCTCTGACCTTCGCAGTTCAAATCTTCCCCTGCCTATTGAATGGAGACCCTTATGGTTATCGCTTACGCTTTGAAAGATTATAGGTTCATCATATCTGAGTTAGATTCAAAACTACACTGTAATATCAATTGCAGTATATGAAGTTGAGGTGGACCATTTCCCAAAAGCTCTGCCATGTTGGTAAGCAGGTTAATTGACTGCCCGTCTCTGTCACTGTGCCGTCCCTCAGCAGGGGCTGCTCAGCGAGCTCATTGTCATTCAGCAGCAGATCCAGCAGCACGAAGAGGAGATGCGGCGGGCGGCAGCCAATAATGCTCCGCCTCCGCCGCGTGAACCCAGTCCCAGCCCGGCCCCGAACCCCAGCCCCTCGCAGTCGAAACGCAAGGTGAAGGTCCATTCCCCCACCACCCCTCTGATGCTGTGGTTCTTGTGCCAGTCTTTAACAACTCCACACCATTCTGTTTTAGATGTTTTATGCCTTTAAAAGCATATATTGGATTCCTATTAGCTGAATATAACAAATATGAATGGTGTAGGTATTAACGACTGGTGTGAGAGAATAACAGCTTCAATATACTGTAGTTACAAACCAGATAAGTAGCTCCACCCATCCAAGATCTTTGTCATTTGCGACTTTAATGTAGCAAGAGCTTAATTTGCACTTATATATCAGTTTGATCTGAGTATCTATATGGGTATGTGATTTTTTTTCCCCCCACATTTCACTTTGAACTTATTCCATCCCATAGCTTGGGGTGCAAAGTCTGAGACCACTAGATACATTTTTTTTCGTCACAAAGGCTGTTTTACTCTTTAAACATGCATATAGAAAACCGCTTCAAATAACTTTGAATTCTGCCATCCAAACTAAAATGACTATATCATACTTTTTGAATCATAGGTCGATTTCTATGAAAAGATTAATGTGTACTCGGGTCAAGGGCATTTAAATATTATTTTAGTGCTTAGATGTTGCTAAAAAGCCTGTAATATGTTTTGTAATGTATATTTTCTGTTGTGACAACCTAACTACGTACACAGGTTTGAGGAGTGACGTCCGCATTTATATATGGGCATGAATCCCCTAAATGATCATTTTGTGTGTTCATTTTGTTTGGTTTGCCTGTTTTAACTAAACCAGCACCGGCAGAGCTGTCTAGTTTTATGTATTAAAGACTGCTTTGCGGAGCTCACTCATTAAGAGTTGCCATGTCCACTTAAAAAAACACTCAATAACACTTTGGACTTGTTGTTTTATGCTTGGCTCATAAAGTGATCCAGTTGATGGAGTTAAGTAGGAAGGTTCAGGTCACTATATTTTGATATGTGGCTTGTTTTTAAGATGAAACATTTGGATATGAGTTTATTATGAGCTTACACTTATTTGTTGCTTTATTTTAGCAAGATCTGGCAGTGCTAATAAGTCAAATTGTACCCTTCTTGCTTGACACGTACAGAAAGATAACTGTAGTGTGTTTAAATAAATCATTAACAACCAGTTGTTCGGGGGTGCATTTCCCGAACAACGATGTAACTCGCTGATAAACCACCATAGTATGATGCATTGTTTTGGAAACAAACTAGCTACACGTGACTGTTTCCCGAACACTGTCGCATCTCCGTCGTTTGAACCACGTTAGTTCAACAACATAGGGCCATTGTTAATGACTTCACACACATGTCGTGA
>JAUYWG010000039.1:12393027-12419407 GCA_034779775.1 Enteromius afrohamiltoni | reverse complement strand
AGGGTAAGATCTGACTCTTAATTTAACTATTCTACATCTTTAAATCTTGGACTCCTTGTTAAGTATCAGCTAGTCTCCGTCTCAGATGTTACACCCACAGATCGTTGGCTGAATGTCTGATGCACACACAACAGTTCAGGAGTCATCATCAAATTGGTTGAATTATAAAGGATTTCCAGGAGACGTGTGTCACATTATTTAACATTCAGCCTAGTAAAAAAGATTTTATATGATGCCAAACCCCATCACGGAAGGAGAAAGCTGCCTTGTTTACAACTGTAATGACGAGCACTTGTCAGGATAAACAAACATTGGATTTTCAAAATTATGTAAAATATTTACAGTTTGGCTGTACATAATCTCTAAAATAAGTCAGAGTTTTACACACCAGTCTGTTATCATGGTGACATTTCCACACCCTGAAACTAACTGTGATTGGTTGTTTGACATGTCCGTCAAATGACCTCATGGGTCTGGCTACGCAAAACTAAGTGTCAGCATTCTAGTATTCTGATTTATGTGTGGTAGATAATCAAAACAACATTAGTTAATATTTTTTACACTGCCCTGGCAAAGTGTGGTTTTTGATGTTGTCAGCATAAATGCTTATCATTTTTTGTGCAAATACTGTACATTTAAAGTAACTTGACATTATCATTGAAAACAGGCAATAATCATTTTGTCAATATTGTCTAAAACCCCACTTTTCTAGGCCGTTTCCAAACTTTTGGAAGGCAGTGTATTAATTTTATTTGTAGTAGTATTATTTATTTATTACTTAATTCTGTAATCTACTGTATACATGTTTTAAATGTTTTTTTCTGTGTGTGTCTTCTCATAGAACGAGCTGTATGAGAAGGCCAAAAATGAGATCTTGGATGAGGTGATCAGCTTGAGTCAAGTTACACCAAAACACTGGTGAGCACTTCTTTTTTTCATTAACAACAACATTAATTGTTATATTGTCTATTTTTTTTTAAAACATTTTAAATTACATTTTACATTTATTTACATATCATTTGTCCTGTGTATAGGACTTACAAAAACATAAGTTCGAGATTGCTTGTAGTATGTTGTATCCCATTTTGTTGCATTGTTTATGTATATACATTTCACCTTACTGATTTTGTTAAATTTGATTTGCATTCTGACACATTTTGAGGTCAAAAACCATGGGTATACACGGACACGCACACACACACATACATATGCACATACACACTAAAATAGTATATATCAGTGTTCATCAGCACAACCAATAATGATGAGGCATTCTTAATCTTCAACTCTTTGTTGGCTGCATGTTTGAAGTTAAACTCGACATCTCCATCTCATGGCTTCAGGGCCGACTGTACCATCAGAATGCAAAGCTGCAAGCTGTACCCGGAGTTATGAACCTAAAACCCAGAGGAACAAGCTAAATGAAATAGATCAGATGTTTGTAGGGGGCCCAGTGTGCTCCATCAGCCTCTCAAATCAATGGCATGATGAATAGCTGGAGGGTGGCTTCTCTGGGCAGCGCTAGTTTAGTGGTATTGGAGATGTGTGTGTATTGATGTACCACACCAGAACAAAGCAAACAGGAAACTATGAAATATGGTTTCCTTTTATGATAAATGAGCTTCACCATCACCCTCAGAATATTCTCATCTTTGTCTTAATGTCAAGTCCTATACTTTCCATTCAACTGTTTAGAATTATGAAGTATAGATTTTGATGTTATTTGGTGGTTGAGAGCTCAAAACAAAATAATTAACATTGTTAATTGTGCGCTTGGTTTACATTTGATAGCAGCTTGGGCATGTCTTTTTTAAGAATTAAACCATTTTTTTTGCCGTTTTAGGGAGTCCATCTTACAAAAGAAGCTTTGGGAAAGGGTCTCAACACACGTTATTGAGAACATATACCTGCCTGCCGCTCAGACCATGAACTCAGGCACTTTCAACACCACTGTAGACATCAAACTTAAGCAATGGACTGATAAACAGCTTCCTCATAAAGCATTGGAGGTAATAAACGCTGATGAAACACTGCTATTTTCTGTGTTCATGGTAGTTACATTTCTCAAATAATCAGGTTGCATTCTATTGTTATATCATGTTATATTAAATTATATTATTTATATTATGAAGTTTGGAGTTGGATTTTGTAATTACAAGTAGTCTCATTTTCACCAACCTTCAGCAGTCATTTGAATGTTCATTTGGTGCTTCTTATTTTTATTATTGTTATCAAAGATAACAGTTAGGCCCAATCCCAATTCTATTTTCTACCCCTCGCCCCTTCCCCTTGCCTCTTAAAATAAAGCGGGAAGGGTTAAATATCTTCCCCTAAGAAATGAGCAGCCATGTTGGAAATGTCTCTTAGCCCTTCGTTTGAAGTGAGGTCCCGAAAAATCTTCGTTTCGAGGGCTATCTAGCCCTTTCCCTTACCCCTACCCCTCCAACCAAAAGGGAATTGAGACACCCCTACACGTGAACGCGCCAAACGGAGGGGCAGGGGAAAGTGTAGGGGTAAGGGGTAGAATTGGGATTGAGAATTAGAGTGCTTAATATTTTGTGTGGAATCCGACATGATCAGTTCTGGATTCTTTAATAAATAGAAATGTCAAACAAAGTGTATTTATTTGAAATAAAAATCTTGGTTACACTTTATTTTAAGGTGTCCTTGCTACGGTGCAATTATTAAGTGCTTAGTATTATTAATGAACTACTTGTACTTAGTATATAACTAGGGTTAGGCTTGTGGTTACTTGCATACAATTATGCACAAATAATTGTTACAATTATGTATATAATTATGTATATAAAGTACTTGTAATGTGTTACAAGGACACCTTATCCATTTTTAAATCTTCTTTTTTTGCTACTCAGGTTGCTTGGGAAACATTGCAGGAGGAGTTTGCGCGCTTTATGGCAGAATACAAAGGGAAAGACCAAGATGACATCTTTGATAAGCTGAAGGAAGCTGTCAAGGATGAAAGCATTAAACGACACAAGTGGAATGAAAGAGCCATGGACAGCTTGGTAAATATAACATATAATTACCAGGAATAGTAGATTATTTTGCTTACGCAGGACACGGGGGTTTCTTGAGCGTTGTCGGTAAATATTTCTTATGTATGTGCGTTATAGAGAGTGATTCAACACAATGCTCTAGAGGATCGTTCTATCACAGACAAGCCCCAGTGGGATGCAGCTATTCAGTTCATGGAGGAAACACTGCAGTCTCGCCTTAAAGACAGTATGTCTACCCTTCATAAAGCCCTTTCTTGCTTGCTTATGGAGTGTCTGACTCATCTTCCTGTGTTGCAGCTGACTCAGTAATAGCAGATATGGTGGGGCCAGACTGGAAGCAGAGGTGGTTGAGCTGGAAAAATCGAACACCAGAGCAGGTTGAACAGACAACACAAAATTTTATATTTTAGTTTTTATGATCTTATGAGCCATATTTTAGTGTCAACATTTGTGGTATAACTATACGTAGGTGCTAGCGATAACAAACTCTACATATTGTTCCCTACTTCTAGCATATCCGTAATGAGACCAAAAACGAGATGGAGCGTCTGTTGAAGTTACACGAGGATCACACAGCCTACCTGGCCAATGATGAGGTCACTACAGTGCGCAAAAACCTGGAGGCCCGAGGAGTGGAAGTGGACCCTGTACTGGTAAGTGACACGCTTGGAGAGAATATCTAACATAACTATCAGCACATAGATTTAATGTTTTTTTCTCTCAATTTAACTGATCTCTTTTTTTGTAGATCAAGGACACATGGCACCAACTCTATCGACGGCATTTCCTGCAGAAGGCTTTATTACATTGCAACCTCTGTCGGCGAGGTTTCTACTACTATCAGAGGCACTTTGTAGACTCTGAGGTACAGAAGTCAAATTCACTAAGCTCCCAAAAAGACTGTAATAGCTTTTTATTTTGGGTTGAGTCATGTTGAAAAGTTCTATTTAGCTAATGGTTTGACTTATTTCTCCGTGTTCCAGCTTGAGTGCAATGATGTGGTCCTGTTCTGGAGGATTCAGAGAATGTTGGCCATCACAGCCAATACTCTAAGACAACAGCTCACTAATACAGAGGGTATGTCTGCGGGTTCTCATTACCAGCTTTCCTGCAAACAAGTCTTTAGTTTTGGTTACTTTCTCTTATTAGAAATTAAACGTGCTTCAGTGCGAGGACACAGTGACTGAGACCACAGGTATCAACAACACAAATAAGTGTGTGTGTGTGTGTGTTTTTTTTTTAAACAGTGCGACGCTTGGAAAAGAACGTTAAAGAAGTATTAGAGGACTTTGGAGAGGATACTGAGAAGAAAGTCCAGCTGATCACTGGCAGGAGGGTTCAGTTGGCAGAAGACCTCAGTAAGTCCATCCTCATACTGTCTCCTGGTTTAGCTTGTGAAACGGCAGCAAGGCAGGACCACCATCAGAGGGCAGTGTTGTTTTACACTTGAGTAATTTTAGCTACACTATATAATTTATCATTTTAAAAATTTCTCCCCACCATTACATTTCAATTGTTTGTGTATTTCAATGCTATGTTTATACAATTATTTAAAATTATTTTTATTTCTTTAGTGCAACGATTCAGTTTGTTGGTTTTTATTTTTTTATTATTTTTTATTGTCACACATTGAGTCAGAACGGTTCATCAAATCAGCTTTTTCTAAGCAGTTCCTCACATTTGAAACCTAAAAGTGTTTTTTTTTTTGTTTTTTTTAATGGCCATACTCATTAGTTCTTCAGTATCAGGTGTCTGTGGTCAGAATTCCTCTTTCTTCCAGTGCTTTTTCCTTTTTACTTAATTTAAGTGATATTATTTCTGAATAGGGTACAGATAGCTTTCCGCGCTCTCTTCACTCTTACTCTCACTCTCCCTCTTGTTTTTTTTTCTTCTCTGTTCCTTCCTCTGTTGAGGCTTGAACCCTTAATTGCCCTTCACAGTGTGAGAGAACTCCTGGCTGCACGCTGCCTGCTGTCTGTCATGTCTTCAGCCCTGGTTACTGTTAAACACTCTGTTGATTAAAGCAGCAATTTGTGGAGGCACGACTGACATGCTCAGGCTTGATCTGGCGCAGACACACGACTCGCACACACGTTCTGTCATTACTGTGATAACAGAGAGTGAGGTAATGGCACCGCTGCCTAGGTTTGTGTGTGCTTAGACACAATAGTCAATCTGCTTATACAGTGTCTTGAGTCATAAAAAGCCTCTGCCTTTCGGAAAAAGAATTTCTTTGCGTATATAAGAGGCCTTTCTAAATGCTTAATGCTTCTTTTGAACAGGTTGACTAGCTTAAGTGCCTTTGCAGTGGACTGGAAAAAGCACAACTGAAGTGATTTTTTCCTATAACTCAACAAATATCTTCCAAGAATGCTTTTATCAGTCAATATAGCATGAAATCTTTGCAAAGACATTCACACTGATGTTTTGATGTGCTGTTTTATTTATTATTCTTGTTTAAAGGACTGTAGCAAACTTCAACTTTTAAAGGCACTGATATAATTTCTCTTTGTAATCAACCTACTGACAGCAAAACTGAGTCCATGTAACAGTAGCTTGTGCTTATAATGAACAATATTATCGTGCATTGGAGTGGATGCTAGTACATTCATTGTTTTAGTTATATTTACAATTCTATTTTTTGGTATGAACAGTCTTTAGGACAGAGTTGAATCAGATTTTAACCAGTAAGAAGTGCTTCATCTGCTTTTGAACCTGCCTGAATGCTGTATAATGACCAGGAAGGCTGGCTTTTTTGGTCTCGTGAGCATGTCCACTAGTCTTAGATGTCAGACCCTCCACTGTTTAAGCCTGATGCTTGGCGTTGGGTAACCCTTAGAGTGGATTCCTGTGCTGTAAAGCATGACGTTGCCTGGTGGACAACCAGCACTTAGGGAAAACACAAGCATGACCTCCCAAGAAGTGGCTGTTATGCTAATAAAAGCAAGTCTGGGCTTGCATGCATGCATCGGTGCCCTAGCTGTTGCCACTGCACAAAACACATGGTCACTCTATTAAGGTGCAGTCAGTCTTGATGAAAGAGAGAGAGAGAGAGAGAGAGAGAGAGGACTGTAGTGCCCGGTCTTGGTTTGTTAATAACACGGTTGCCGTGATATGAAAAACAATTACTGCATTTTTTATGAACAATTAGGCCTGACAAAGGTGGTCACTTTTAAAATTAAATGCGAAGTGGCTTAAATGCTGTAGGCGGAATTTTTTTTCCTTAAATTTATTTTGAGCTAAAAAAACAATAAAAAGTTATATTATAGAAAAAAATAATATTTAAGTAATAATATAATAATATAATAATATTAAGTATTTTAAGTTAAAAATGGGATAAAAAGAAATATTTCAATATTTGTACTTCAATAGTTTTTGATAGACATCAGTAACAGGGATTTAACAAACATAAATTATGATTTACCGTTTTAATTTATTAAAAGGCCTAGACAGACCTAACAGTTTATTACATTTCGTTAATTAAACACACATTAAGCATGGTTCTGGCTGCAATACATATATTTTTTTTAATTGCTGAATTGAAAGCAGTAACTTTCAGATTTTAGATGCAGTTGTTTTCGTTATGTTGTCCTTTTTTGTATAAAGTAGAAAATGACTATTTGGCTCTTTTAGCTTTTCTTTTTTGCATTAGATTAGATTAGATCAGTCATAATGGTGTGAACACATGCAGTGTCACATATTGGCCTGGTTTCATAGACAGGTTCCTCCAAAAAAAAAAAAAGAAAAGTATTTCCAGTATCCCTGGACCTGGGTTCATTTCAGTTGTGGTTCTGTCTGTGGAGGGTTTGATAGCTCTCTGATATCTTTCAAAATATCTTAATTTGTGTGTCCGAAGATGAACAAAGATCTTATGGGCTTGGATTTAGGGGTGAACTAACCCTTTGAGTCTAGGAAAAGGATTAAGCATTGTCTGTGAAACCGGGGAATAATTTTTCCATTTTCTTACACAGTATACTGTTATTTTTTTTGTAAATGGGATACATCAAAGCATAGTTAAAGTTGTCAGGCCAGAGGTTTGAAAATGTGTGCAATGGTTTTGTCAAGTTTTTTTGCGGCCACAGTTTCTGCCACATCCTGAAGGGATATGCAAAGAACATGAGTTTGGACAGAATCCTGGATATTTAAAATTTCTTTACAAATAGCAGGGAGGAATTTGTGGGCCTGTCTGGCCTTGCCGCCTTTCCTGCGTGAGGTGGCATCATGTTCCCAGGGTTCCTGGAGCTTTTGATGTACTTTGATGCACTGTCCTGGCTTCCTCTCAGAGAGAACAAATGATCTTATTTCAACCATGATCACCTCTTAAATTCTTAAACAGTTTAAACAGTGAGGCTTTCAATCTGGCCTGGGTTCAAGCACGGGTATGCTACTCTCAAATGATTTTTGTCTTTTTTCTGTTATCACCTTGCAGGCTGATTCAAGCTTACTTTTTACTGGAATCTGTGATTCTGTGAAAAACCTTAAACCTTATTTTCCATTTCTCATAAAGCTCTTTATAGTGGAAAATTATTTGACTGTTCTTCACACTTAAAATGGTTCTTTGGAGATCTGTTTACTGGAAGGTCCCAAAAAATGGTTCTCTTATGGCATCACTTGAAACCAGTTTTAGATGACCTACTGTATGAGCTTTCAATTCTCACCTTCCCTGATATCACTTTCTAAAAAATATCAAAAATTTCCAGAGCTTAATGACCCTAGCATACTCTTTCAGATGGCTCTTCCTAAATTTCCATCCACTTTGAAGTATCACTTTCTGACCAGCAGTTATTACAAGTGCCTCACAGACATCTGACTTCTGGAGAAGCTTCTTGAGGTTTTTAAAAATCAGTGAAGCTCATTACTCTTTACGAAGCACTCTGAGCGCTGCGCTTCAGATCACTTTGATGACACATTGCTAGGATCAATCTCGACCTGAACTGAGTTCACAAAATTGGATCTTTTTCATTCGTTTCATGCCAATGGATAGTGTTTTTAGAAGTTGGAAAGTAAAGGATTTATTTTGGGAATATGTCTTGAAGCCACATCTATTCCACGTCGCCCACCTTGCAAGACCCAACAGGAAAAGATTCCAGAATCCTGTCACAGACGGGAGGGGTTAGGAAGCAGGGGGATTTCAAGCTTCATGATCTTTAAATCACCTATGAGCTGTTGTTACACGCTTCCCGTCTTGCTCCCTGTTCTTTTTTTTTTTTTTTTGACGGATTGGAAAAACTGACAGCCCCCTTCATAAAGCCAGAGATGTATTGACGGGCTCATGGAACCTGGGGCTGAGCCAGGAGTTGAGTCCGGCTCACATGAGGCCGTGAGGGGCTATTACTCCCACAGGTGCAGGGAGCTGAGCCGCTGACCCTGGCCTCACCTGTCTGCCTGTTTGAAGATGAGGAGCTGGGGGAGGACAGGGGCACTTCCCTTAACAAAGAGAAAAAAAAATTACCCCTTGGGGCAAAGTCTGGTGTTATAAGCGATTTGCCCTTACTTGCAGGCAGGCAGGCAGCGAGCTGCTCTGGTTTCACACTTGGGGATTGTGCATGTGTGTGTGTGCGTGGGATTAGATGTGCAAGATGGCTGCATTCAGGCTTGTTACTGTGGCTGCTGCCTGTGGGTGATGTCGTGTGTGCGTACGCTCTGCCAGGGCAGCTGTATGGCACTGTGCCTCTGCTGGAACTCTGCCTAAATTGTTAATGTGCAACTGCAGGCACGTCAGGAAGGCTTTATGAGTCTTTGATTTACCTAATAGACTCAATTCCATTACAGCAATTCAGTGTATGTGGCTCCCTCTCTTGCCAGTCTGTATGTCATAGACTTGGCGTTTAGTGTCTATTTTCCTTTTTTTTATTTTAGACAATTGATGCGTAAACAGAGTAATTATTTTTAGGTACTTCTCTTAGGGGTTTTAAAGGCCCTCAAGCACTCAAAAATGAGCCTTTTAGACATGGCAACCTAAATGTGGGTTGTTTTTTCCAAGTATTGAGCATTACTCTGTTTTTATGGGGTAATAGGACATTATTGTGGAGAGAAGGGAGGGGGAATCAGGGCAAAAATAACTTGCATCCCTGCAGCATCAGTATATGTCTACAGCATGTACACGGGCAGTTGAAGTATATAGTTAAGTTTTAGAAACAATTTTCATTTTAGGAATACGTTACTGTTTTTCTTTTTTTGCTTTGTTTTTATCTTTTATGTTGTTTGTATATATATAATTTATTTTTAGTTTCATATTTTTTCTGCTTTGATTTGATTTCTGTTTCTTTTTTTAGTTTTTTTTTTAAGGTTATATAAATACTTTTTAAAATTTAATTTATCAATTTTTTATATATATATATATATATATATATATATATATATAATATACACACATAATATATTTATTTGTTTTTGTTTTTTATCTGTCTGTTTTGATATTAGATATTTTATTTTCCATTTTAAGAATCCATTACTGTTTTTTTTTTTTTTTTTGCTTTGTTATTATGTGTTATATATATATTGTTTTTTTAATATATATATTTTTTATTTAGTTTTTTATTTTTAGTTTCATATTTGTTTTTTTTTGCTTTTATTTTGTTTATGAGAGTGAAATTAGTCTAACAATGACAGGCCTATGTATACATTAGGCCCTAAGTTTGACAAGAGTTATCATTTGTATTGGAAACACTTGATTCTGACCAACTCAAAAACAGTACATCATTGGAAGTAAGGCTTTGTACTAACAGATTATATGATTAGATTTGATTCGTCTTCTCCACAGTTTCACCTACTGAAGGAGTATAAGGATGTTAAACCAGCTCTGTGTTGAGCAGGCCCGTCCTTAAGAAACACTCTTATGTTCAGTCTCACGCTCCCCTTCATCACCTTTGCATCATTTTGTCTCCTTTGTGATTGGATGACGTGGAAACCAGTTTTAGTCCTCAATGAAAACCACTCCTCCGTTTCCGCCTTGTGTAGTGATATACTGTTGCTGCCCCAAACTCTGTATACACAGGGTTTAACTTTGTTTGCATGAGGCGTTAGGTCACCACAGAAGTTGGTGTACCACCTCTTTACAGCTTTTTTTTCTCTCTTGCACGCATTGTCCTCTATCTAATCATTCACTGTATGGTTTGTCATTTTATAGGTTTATCTAGAGCTTGGAGTATGAAAGTTACGGTACATATGGTGCAACTGAGTGAACTGTTGATCCTGTGAGTGTTGTTCCAGCTCGTGATGTTGCACAGCTAGCTGTATTTTTAAGTTTTAGTTTCGTTTTAATTATTTAAACTAAACAAAAATGACAATGCTGCCTCTATTACTAGCCAAAATTAGATTAGATTTTACTTTCTTTTAGTAAATGTTTGTTTTTTCAAGTGAAAATAGGCAATTGTTTGGTCCCCATTAACCTGCTGAAAATCTATTTGTTTACTAATAATTTTACTTAATATATTTTTTAAGCAAACTTTATTCTTCTTAACTCACAGCAGTACTAAGTAAGTCATACAGCTATAATTTAACTCTGTAAAGAACACTTGTTATTATCCCTGCTTCAGCTGCCAACCATTGAGTCATTCTCAATGTTCTCAAAGGCCTGTACTGACACGAAAACTTGTTTTATTGATTTATGCAAATGAATGTTCAGTTCAGCAAAGACATATACAAAAAGCAAACCAATAAACTTATATCCAACAAAAATGGCATGCTTTAGGATGTCACGCATCAATTTATGGAGAGCACTTGCCTTTCATCTGTAGCCAGCTTCTGTGTTTTTCCTTTTCTCACCCTCGCCTCTTTTTTCTCACACGCTCCCACCATATTCCCTGCACCCCATCGCTCTGATGTGAAAAGCATATTTTTGGCCTGCCCCTCCAGTGACAGAAAGACGATTATGCCTTTCTTTCAGGCCGAGAGGAAACCGCTCCCATCTCTAAAACAGCTGGAGCGAGCCCCATTTCCCCCCACCAAAGCTGGCTTGTAGCCCCAGTCTTCCCATGCAAGCTGATAATGGGCCACCCACTCCCACCAACACATTCCCGTCACCCCACCCATGTGCTCTCAAAGGTCCTGCTCCCCTCATATAAATCTCTCAACACTCGTCGTCCCAGTGAAGGAAGTATTTTCCCTCTTCACCCTTTTACCGTTACCCTGCCTTCAAACTTGGGGAAGCGGAAGTCAGATGAATGAGAAATGAACCGGAGAACTTGCATTTCCATTTCACCATTCGTCCCGTCACAAAAGTGCCTCTGGGGTCGTCAGAATCAAGTCCCATTGTCATTTGGTCTCCTGCAAGGCTGTTCTTGAAGCCTCCGCATGCCGCACTGTACATCTATCTGTCAGATAGTCTGTTATGAGGTAATAGCAAAACCATACATTTCCTTCCTCGCTGAGTAAAAATAGAGCACTTGTTGCAATGCTTCACCTTCTGGCCCAGTCGAGATGACACTGCGTGACATAGTGCAGCTCCTTTATCATGTCTTTGTTCAGTTCATAGTTAAAAGAAGGGATTTACTGAAGCTATAATTTCAGGTCCGGCATAACTTTAATGCATTCTGCAACCCCCAGCAAAAAATCCCAAATTTGAACTCTTAACCAGTGCACAGTATCCATCAGTAAATATGTTGTTCCCACCTAATGATCCATTAAATCAGAATCTGGTGAAAAGCCTCAACAGATTTCTTCACACACATTACCTGGTTTGAATGAGTGTAATATTTAGACTGATCGGGTTCCATACAAGTGAGGTTAAAGGGATTTTTCACCCAAAAAATTACAATTTTGTCATTTAATCTCCTGCAGTATAATTTTAAACTTGTGTGACTTGCTTTCTTGGTAACACTTTCTTTTAAGGTGTTTTTGTCGCATATTACATGTACTTACTATTATAAACAACAATACAGTATGCATAATTGTATGCAAGTAACCCTAAGAGAAACCCTAACTATATTGAAAATACATGTAGTTAATTAATATTACTCAAATATTACATAAATGTATAATTACACTTTAACGAGGACACCTTAAAACGTGTAACTGCTTTCTTCTGTAGAACACAAAATAAGATGTTTTAAAGAAGAGTTTGAATATTTTTGTCCAAAACAGTATCGTTCCTCGTTGACTTTCACATTGCATGGGCAAACAACATTAAGAAGAAAGCTTGGTTCTCACAACATGAGAGTGAGTAAATGACATGAGTGATATTTTGGGGTGTAATATTTAAGATGACCATCATTTGTGCAAAGCATTACAGGTGGGATGGAGTCCAACTGTGGCCACCTACAATTTGGAGTGCAGGGTCAAAGTTGGATCTTTATGCTGACTGACATGCAGTTATGAGATCGTTCTTATTCAGCATGGGTAACTTTTGGTCTCAGATTCTAACAGAGGGAGGGCAGTCTATTGTCCAGTTGGCTGTTTTCTCTGTTCCACGTCTTGACTTGCCTCCTCCTTACCTGTGCCAAAGCCCTGTAATTAAATGCTTATTGGAGGCCAGGCTAGAGGGAGGCTATGAAGGGGAGGTGAGGAGTTCAGCGTACACCTGGGTTAACACGATGCTGTCTGCACAGACCTCATAAGCAGGAGTCTTTCACGCAGCCTAAGGGGAAAGTGAAGAGAAAATTCCCAGTAATTGCGACTTTAGATGATGTTCTGACTGTTGGGTATATAAATGCAATATAACAATAACCAATACCTGTCAGATAATAATCATTTTAATGTTAATTCAGTGCTAGTTCTGGTTCCTGATGTTTTGCAGAAACTTCCATACAGGTTTGGAATTACATGAGGCTGAGTAAAAATGACAGGTTTCACATTTTGGGATGGACTTGCTTTTTGATATAGACATTGATTAATTCACTTCTAATTCATCATGCATATCTATCCATAATGTGATATATTTTCTATTGTGGTTTTATTATCAAATTGTGCATTGGATAAAAGCAATATATGTGACATTTGTTCATCAAGAATGCCATTTGCAGCTAGACATGCCAATAAACATTTCTGGGAAATCAGCCTTATTTGGTGTTGCTGCAAGTGTTTCAATATAAAAACTTAACACTTTAAACATTTAAAGTGTTTTAACTTAAAAAAATCACACTTTAACTGCTTGTGTGTATGATTTTAAACACTTTATTAAGCAATTTATTTAACAATTTATTAATTTTCTGAGGTAAGCTTGAAGCTACCCTTGTGTTGAACTCTGAGGTTCTAAACACAGGAGAACTCCGGTAGTGGTTCCTTTCCACCTTGTGGCCATATGTTTTAGCGATTTGTGGAAACACTGTTTTCCATGGGTTATACATCACTTTCTTCCTCTTCACTGATAGGCGTTCCTGTGTGAATGTTCAGATGCATGATTTCCATTAATGGGAGAGTTCACCAATAAATGATCACTTCTGTCATCATTTACTCACCTCCACATTCCCAAAATAGTTTTGGACTCCATTGGAGTTTGGAGTTTCATTGCATGAACAAAAACAGTTGAAATGGTTTTTGAAATATTTTATTTTGTGTTTGGTACTATAGTTTTGCGTGGGAACAAACTCCCCTTTTTCCAGCTTGAGAAGCTTTATCACGCAGGTTCACACCTGAAGTGACACCGATTTTCTGTGGAATGTCTTCAGTCGTCTTGTTCCCGGGAAGGCACAGTTGGAAACGTGAGCTGCTGAAAAGGCTGTTGCCACATTTTAATTTCTTTGCCATTTTCCCTATTAACGGTTGTGCTACTTGATGGCAAATACCGAAGGCCACCATTTATATCAAAAGGGATTGAGTTTCTCTTCAGCTCCTTGGCGGTATCCCGTGCCTTGACTCTCGCTTTTTTCCTCGTCCTTCTGTTCTCCACGGCCACACTGTTTCACAGTCTAATTACAGGTCAATTAAGGGCTTTCTCCAGCCTTCTGCCGCTCCGGCCCAGGAGGCTTAGAGGCCCGCAAAAGTGGGAGTGAAAGAGATATCATTTCATGTGGAGATCAGGCGAGAGCCCCTTTCAAAGAAGGGATTGAGGAGGAATCCTGAAAGAGAGAAAGCCACCCCACACCTCCCAAAAAAGGAGGCTACTGGGACAGGGGCCAACGGATTATGGGAATATTCATGACCAGATAAAGAGAGAAGACCTATGAATGGATGTGTCCAAAAGCTCATCTCTTAGGTAAACAGGGGTCTAAATGGAGTTTGGAACCTGTTCTCGGACTCACAGAAGCAGGGGAAGGAGCAGTTCTCTCTCCTGCGTCACATTTCCGAGGCCCTGAAAAGACCGTCTTGTTTTGGCCTTTTCTTAGCCGTTATTCTGCGTTCCTCCATGTGGAACAAACAGATGGCGACCAGAAATAAATATCTGTTTCTCACAGTCTTTTCACACACTTTAAGCCCATATACACACAAGTTCACATCATCCTTAGCTGTCCATTCTTCTTTAAAACTTCATTGGCTGTAAACGTACGCATTTTCAATTCATATTTTGGATGAATGAAAAGGGTACAACCATTACTGTACTGATTTCAAAACAAAGCAATTCAGAAATTTCATTAACAAAAAACAAGAATCTTAAATATCAACAGTATTTAAATACTAAGAATGCACAATATATGTGGTCCATGTTTGCAGATATTTATGTTCTGACATTATTATTTTTTTCTTTTAGTGTTAAATAATAATGTTAAATATAAATGTATATTTTATTTATATTTTCAATATAATAATTAATAATAATGTATAACATGTTACCACTTACCAGTTAAATGATGAAAATCAGTGAATACTACATATGTCTCTGTTATTCAGTCATATAAAGTTAAATCAAATTTCCCCAAATTGTTCAGATGGAATGAATTTTATCCTGCTGCTCTCCTGCATTTTTCGAAAAAGTCCATTGGAGGCTTGAGTTTCATCTCCACACCTGCCGTGTCATAAGGCCCTCTCTAAAACCTCTAATGCCCGCTATATTCGCTAACCTTCACCATTACTTTTTATGTCCCTAGGCACAAAAAAATATACTCAAGTCTAAGCCACAAGATTGCGTGTGTGTGGGTGCTGAAGGCTCATGTTTCCAGGCTTGAGGATATTTGTGAAAGTTTGTGTGTTTGTACGTGTAAGCACGTGTGTGGTTGTGTGTGGGTCATCGTATTGTATTTCAGACCTTAGAGATGTCAGATGTCCACAAAAGCTGTCTTATTTCTTTCATCCTACACCTCTGAGGAGAATGGGGAATCCCCTCACTACAAATAAACCTAAAACGGCTGCACGAGCCTCAGATGACAGTATTTAGTTACAGCCACAAACTTGTAGCCCAGTGTCCACTTGAAAAGCCCAGTTAACCTGTTGCCATATGAGACTTTAGATTGTTTGTTCTCACACTATTAGACCACAAATGGTCTTGCGTGCATACATAACATACATAATAGCTCTGTTCCAAAACCTACTGAGCTGCCTTGCTGCCAACTGGTCAGTGAAACTTACAAGTTACCGATTTGGAAATCACTTTAGTTTCTCAACTAGACTCTCAATATCTTTAAAATAATTTTGTACTACTAGTACTTTTTTCTTTTCTTGTTTTTTGTTTTTTATGAAATTTATCATTTATTTTAAATCATCAGATATCTTGGATTTGATTATATATAAAAAATCTCTATTTATGCTGATGGATCTCCCCAAACCACCATATCTGGTATTTTAATTTAATTTATTTTATTATTTTTTTTAATTTGTCATAAAAATGTAATTGAAAATTAAAATCAATAATTTAAAATTAAAGGCAAAACCAATAATCCTATAATTCCTCCATTTTGTTCACTTTTGGAATAATTTGTGATCTCAACCTCATTGTGGGATTCACCCATGCAAGAACATAAATTCTACATTTCAGATGTGAAACGACTTTTTCCTTACTCTTTTACATAGTTGTCACCCATTCCCACTCCTCCTTCATGACTCCCTGAAGGGGACAGGCTTTGAAGTAGCATGTGGAGGTGAGGAGGTGCAATAGAACACCACCTCTTCATCATCTGCTCCTCAACCGCACGCACCTTTTAGTGCCGAACTGTCAGTGGCCACCATCTGCTGTTTGAGTGTCAGAGAATGTACCCACAGTGGCACTTGACACGACTTGATACTTAATCTGCAGGAAAACCTACAAATATCTGTATGCATGAGTCCACTTGAAAGTGCGTCTTTGCAATGATGTGGCCAGGTTAGGGGTTTTCCCAGAAGAAGCTTGAACTTGAGAAGACTAGGGAATTCTAGTAAAAAGGTTTGCGCTGGGGGATATGAAATGGTAAATCTGTGCTATTAAAGTGGCAGCTTTTTCTAGTATGTGATGTACTCACAATTTCATTTCTCTTTACAGAAAAAGTTCGTGAAATTCAGGAGAAACTTGAAGCATTCATTGAAGCTCTTCACAAGGAGAAATAGAGCAGTAGGTGCCTTTTATTTCTACCGCGTGGATAAAATATTTAATGTATCGATTTATCTTTAATTATTAATATTATATAATTATTATTAAATCTTATCTGATGAAAGTATTTAATATTTTATTTTTGCAATGTAATTAATATATTTTTTTAATATTATTTTTTAACAACTTTTTTTATGAAAATATAAAATTGAGGCTGACAAAGCAAGACATTTAAAATATAATTTAAATGTACATTTAAAATAACATTTAAAAAATTAATCTAAAATAATGCTTTAAAAAGTAAATCAATTGATAGACCCATGTACGATAGGATGTTATGTGGTGTTCTTTGTAGTTTGCTATGTTTTGATGGTTTAAATGTTTTGAGAAGTAATTCTTAATACTTTGTTTTCTTTCAGGATCATCTTGTTCCTGGACAGTCATGCCCTTACTGAAGAAAATGCACTGATTAAATACAACATTTTTGCTCTTTGCCCTTTGTAAATGACTTTCTTCCCAGCTTCTCGTCTTCTCTGTTTTTAATGTATCCTGCTTCAGCATTCAGTCTTCTCACACACACTTCTCTCGCGCACTCTTCCTCCTGAAAAGCAACGAAAGTAAGCAAAAAGTGAGCTGGAGCCCCTTTACGTTTGCTGAATATTTAATTACCGTTGGAGAACAAGCACTTACTCAAGTAAAGAATGGTTCATGTCAGTGCCATGCATTCTTTCTTCCTCCAGCCAAAAAGCCACCAATGTGTTCACCAGACATGTTCTACAAGGAACCGGTCAGACAGACATGCACATACATCTCCCAATCCCTCGTTCCCAATAAAATACTTTGTCCGGGTCTCTCTTTCCCCTGACTTTCTTTATTAGTTAAGGTAATGTATAGGGTGAAGCCAAATGGTTAAACGCATCTGTTATTGATTGGCCTTGCTATAAATATAGAAGATATTCAAAATGGTCTTATCACCAATTGCTGCCTGCTTTCATTCATGTTTTGGAGCTGTGATTTCACAATGTCTCTTTTTTTGACATTTAGACCACCATCTAAAACATTTGTAATTATTTTGTAGAATCTGCTGTTGATATATGCCGTTGTTTTTACAGTACATCTAATCTGCATCCCATTTGCTGGTAGTCATCCTTAGCTTAGTTTAACATATTGAAGAAACGGCTATAAGGCTTGGTCCTGAAGATGCGGAACATTTCTTTATAAGGAGACCAGGATATGGCATATCCTGCTTGTTCCTGTGGCCCTACACGTCATTTCCTCTCACTTTGTTTTGCGACTGTTTAATTTTGAGAGATTCAAATAGTTCTGATTTTCATCAGTCATCTTCAGCTTTAGTGCACTTTTAATTCTTTGCTTGCACATTTTATATTTCATGCCCTGGAATATTTGCAGTCTCACTGGGTTTTATATAAAATCCACATTAATGTCCTGATCATTTTGAGTGTAAGGGCATTACACCTTTGTTCCATTTTGCTCATAAATGTAAATGGGTATATATACATGTACTTGTAAAGTATCTCTAGAGAGTAAGTTCATTGAAATCATGGATCTGTCGTCACAACAGGAAAATAATCTTGAGTGTGGTGCTTGTAACAGAATATCTGTTGGTTGATTTAGGAATGTTTCCTCCCTTTTTGTTATAGGTTGTAATGTTTGCATGTTGTACCCCAACAGATGTGGTTTATTTATTGAATTGGTGTTTAAAAAAAAAAAAGGAGTAATAAAAGTGACTTTAAATGTATGTTAAGCAGAGTGGATGGGTGTGGGCGGTATCCAACCTGTGTGTGAATTTCTAATGTTGAGAATTTAGCTTGCTGTTAATTTAACGATTGCTGGTAAACTTTGTTTAATTATAAAGCATTTGTTGCACTTGATGGTTGAAAACGTGTATTGAAAGAGTCAGTTTGAACCAAGCCTCATCAATATGCAGTTTTTTAGGCATGAGTACACAGGCTAACCAGAATAAACATCAAATATCTCACTCATCCCAATGTTTTAATTAAGAAGAAAGGCTATTCAAATCTTCAGCTGAAAAAGGCATTGGGTTGCCCAACCTGGAATTGTAGCATTCCTATAGTTACACTGATTGGGATCTCAAGGAATGTGTGAACTGTTCAAATGTATACCAAGTATACAAAATGTTAAATATAATGTAAATGATGATAAAAAAAACAGACAAAAAAATTAAACCAAAATGTAGAATCTACCCATAACATACTGTTAGTAATCTTAATGTCTGTATCTATACACACCAGCTGCCTGTGTATCTAATATTTCAGTGCTCACAAGCTTCTGATATAATTTGATATTGTCCATTATTATTATTATTGTCCATAACGATCTGTATGTATCTATATATGTGTGTATATATATATATGTATATATATATACACCCACTTATACAGTTCGTTATACACACACAAATATATATAGAGTAACTCACAATGTTTTTACTCCATAGTTTATTTGAAAATTTTACTTTTTAAAAAATCTTTTTTTTAATGTAATGTTTTTATTGTTATAGCTTTATTTTTTTGTACTTAATTAAAATAAACGAAGTGCACGTGGATTTAACATTTAGTAAATAATATTCAACCATTTGTTAAACCAATATCATACTAATATTAAAAAAAAAACTATAGATTTTTTATCAGTACATTTATTTTGTTTGTTGCAACTTAACATCCAAAAATACCACAGTTTGCATAAATGAAAAAACGCAGTGTTATTTAGAATTACCGTATAATAGGCCGTTTCTAAAAGCTGTGCTTGCTGTATGCATGCCTATGTACGTCAATGTGCATTTCCTGCAGCAAATGAAGTTGGAATGATGTATCTTAGGTGCGAGTGGCCCTTGCTATGAGGTATGACTCCATGCTCCGTGGCCTGTGCTCATCATCAGTGCAGGGTTGTGGAGTCGGACCTCTGGGCTACGTGTGGAAGCGTGGGGCCCTTGAGCTCTCAGCTCCAGCCTGCACTGATGAATAACACAGTGGGCAAGAGGTCTTTAACTCCTGGGCATCCTCTCCCATTTCACAAGGCCTTGATTGTTACTGGCATCGTTACCTCGCCGGAGGGGTGAGGAGGGAATTGCGGGGTGTCTGTTTTTTAGAGAGCGCTCTATTTCTTTTCCAGCACCTGAGGGGCTGCACGCATACATATGCTCCGGCCTCTCTCACGTCTCGGGGAATGATTATATTCCCCTGTTTGTTAAAAAGGATAGTCTGAGAAGGAGGAGTGTTTGGAGGGGGAAAAAAAGAGAAAGACTTTAACCTAATGACTCTGTAGCGTTTCAATAGGGGCGAGGAAGAAGTCAACCTCCAGCGAAATGCCTTTGTGCTATCAGATAACCGTCTTCTGAAGACGGGGGAGGACACACTATATGGCCATTAGCATCTCCAAAGGCCGTCACGTTGACTAATAGCCCGGGCCACAACGCCACAGTGGCTCAGTTTGTGTTTTTCTCCATTATGTGAGTGACACAAAGGAGCTGAAGACTGGTAAAGACCTGTCAAATGTGCCACCATTGCCATTGCTCACAAAGCTTTATTTTTCCCTCAAAAGACACTGACTTGTTCTGTCTATGCCCCTTCTGTCATCGGCCCCCAGTCTACCTCACCGCCCGCCTATTTTGGGGAGGGTGGCCACGCAGAGTCACTTTGTGAATAAAGCTTGGGAAAAGGAAATAAATTCAGCAGTTCAGCTCTTGGGCTGTTTTGGCCATGTAACCATTTGTTCACAGGCTTGTCTTTTGGGACGGGCCAGCCCCTCTGGGCTTTGTGCTGTCCCTGGGCCTATACAGATTGCAGTTGATAAAGGGCTGTAAGACAGGGTGGGATTTTAATTTTTTACTGCTGTGATATAGCCAAAAGCCAATGATAATTGCAGTGAAGCCATTTGTTGTATGTGTATAGTTAAGTATCTTAAAACTTTGAGTTTTTTACTATTTTGACTAAAAATACATATTTGAAACAAACTTAATTATCCTTCTTGTGTTGGTTCTAATTACTTTACCTTATTATCTGTTCTGTGGAAATAAATCAGCAGCTAAGCAAGGCTCCATTCCAATGGAGTCAAAAAATGGAGAAATAAAATGGAACAATTATGAAGGATTTTTTTGTCAAATTACAGAATCACTTGATAAAGACGGTTGTTCAGAAGCGCTAGTACACTCTTTTGCAGCAACAATGAATACAGTTCAAGTCTTTGATTTGCAAACACGTTGCTCTTTTGCACTGGTTGTTTTTAAAACTGAAACAAAATGATGTAGCTCATGCACATTTTGCTGCCTTTCAAAGTTTTAATTTGGTGAACTCTGCCCTGCAAAGTTACGATAAAAGATCGATACATCATGGCGTGACCCTCTCATTTACTAATCTGCTGGACTGCAGCATTGCAGTAAACTGAAGTAGATTGCATATTTTTACATTTTTGGATGATTTATGACACTGTGTGTTTTTTAAAATATGTAAAAACGTTGAGTCATTTATTTGAACTGTGATGTTTTTAGGTTTGCGAGACTTCCTCTGTATGTTTACTGACTCCAGGTTCATGGCAAAATGTGTAATTTAACAATAATAAATTACTAAATTACTGGGGGTTTTGTTATTTTAATTGATTATTTTTATAGTAAATTCATATTATGTATAGTGCTTTCCAGTAATATGTTTTTAAACAATACTAAAGTAAGAAGTATGTACTGACATGGACACAGACTGATTTTTAATCAATGCCAATGTTGTTATAGTCTGATGCACTGCAACTGGGTTCTTTCTGTCCCTTCCAAAGAGAAAAATAATGATTATTGCCTTCTCAACCTTTTAAGAACACTGCTTTTATTACTGTAAACGTGCTAAACAGCTTTAGCGTTTATCCTAAATTCACGGCCTTGTAAATCTCACAATGAGATCCTATTGCCCCTCTTAATTGCTGAGTCGACACCCCTTCATCACCGAGTGTTATCATCCCCGAGAAAAGCAACAGGCTTCATTCACCCTTTACTGTCCCCTGGGCTCTTCGCTTTATGTCGAGGAGAGAAACCACTGCACAATTGGCTATTGTGTGCATTATGTTTGAGGCATCTTCCCATTGCTGCTGTGGGGTCCATTCCCCCAGCTGAATTAGGCCCATGGGGATTTTGACCAAGGCACAAAGGTCACTTATTTTCTACCCCATCCCCCTGGCCTACGACTCGGGACGTGCCATAAATTACTATAACTATTTAGCATAGATATTAACCACCGGTTGTGACGCACATATCCCTAATGCTTAATGCAGAAGTTGAATAGATGCACGATTCAGTTTCTCAAGCATTGGATGTGTCTTTTTCTTTCTTTCCTTCACTATTCATCTGAATAGTAAAAGTGGGAAAAATCAATAAGATGACCTCACTGTCTCATGGCCTGGAATGTCATAAATGAATTAGCTCCTTTGTTGGGGGAACGAGGCCATTTAATGGATTCCCGATGGCAAATCTATATTTCGGCTCCTTAATCCCTCAGTGGCCCTTTTCCACTCACAAGACAAAACAAGCCAGGCTCTTTCTCTCGCTCATAAAGGGACACGAATGCTTACTGTTAGAGGTTTAATTTAACATGCCAAGCGCTGGGAGTAAACATGCGGCATCCCGTGAAAGGCTCTGTGACGGCGGGAGGGCGGTGAAGGCAGCGAACGAGGTCCACATCATGACAGGTTCCCACTTTCATGTGGAGATAAGGGCTGCTGCCATGGCAAACTGATCAACAACAGAGTGCTGCCTCTGCTGGGTCTGGGTGAATTTGCATGGACTTAGAGGGATTATTGGGGTATTCATGGCAACCTCGGGGCCAGCAGGTGAGGTCCTGGCTCAGCTCCCTCATCCTTTAGGTAAACACTGCTGTTTGGTACGGAGAAGGGAGGAAGGGGGGATCGGTTGCCAGGATGAAAGTGTATCCACAGGCTGGCTGATCCCTCCTAGCGGAGTGGCTCTTGTATGGGCTTGCCACTACAGCGTAGGGGACTCTAAGGGCCGTATTCACTGTGTAAGTGGTATAGTGTGTCTGCACCAAACGGAGTCTGGTGACATTACTTCATTGGCAAGAATGGTATCTTAGCAGATGCTAAAGCCTTTGGCAAACAAGTGTAGAGCCCTTGCATTGAAGCAGAGATTCTTTACAAGACCGAATGCTGGTTGCATTTCCTCTGTAGCTTAGCAGCAAAAACTGAATCTGGTTGAAATTTTAGTACCACAATTTAGTCCCAAATTTTCAAGTAACCCTAAGCATGTAGTAGTACATTACTCACTACATAAATATGTAATTAAATCGTAACAAAGATGCCATGATATAAAATGTAACCAAATTTTCCTTTATCACCCAACATATATAATGTTATTTGTTTAATACAGTTTATTTAATACTCTTTAAATTATCCCTAATATTAACCTATATATATATATTGTAGGAACCTTTGTATTATCTTTTATTTATGTATTTTTATTAAGCATTTAATGATAACAAAGCCCGTAAGCCAAAAATACAGTACCCAACATGGCAAAAAATATTTTTTAGAAAATTTTACTAAAAACTTTTCATTTTTTGGAAACAATGACACAGTTTTGATGATTCTTTAGTGAACAGCTATTTCAAATAAACAGCATTTATTAGAAATGAAAAGCTTGTATGATAATATTATTAATTTACTGACAATTTTAATACATTTTGTGTCTTCTTGCTGGATAAACGTTTGATTTTAAGTAACGAAAATCAAAAACTTACCACAGATTGCCTGTTCTTTCATTCTTTTTTTTCTGTTAGTTTTTTAGACAAGTGTATACACAAAAGTATACTGTTTAAATTGTAATTTCTATATATACTGTAACTCATGGAACTAGAACATACTGCAGCATATTTTTACATTGGGAAGTTACAAATGAAGTGTCACATGACACAATAAGCATGTGTCGGGTGATTCTACACAAGATTACTCATTTGTTCTCATGAGACACACAAGATGTCTTGTGCATGCAGGCATGGAGCCCAGTACCTGCTACAAGCCCTGCAGTCCCCAGAGTATGCAGTTGATAAACATCACCGGTGTTACTATGGATACTGTGGATACCATGTTTATTCACCTGCTTGTTGGGGAGGGAACATTTCCCTGGTCTGATCTGAAAGTATACATCTCCAAGCACGAGGATGCTCGTTCTGTGGTCAACACGCCCACAGGCCTGCTCAAATATTGGGTTAGGACCTTGAGGATGGTTGATACACACCCTACACCCTTTGACAGTTGCTGCCTAATGGCCATTGTGCTCATTGTCCAGGCTGACTGCTGTGCCCCTCACCAGACCAGGACCTGCCCTTTGCAGCCAGGGGACAAGAATGCCTGTGTGTAAATAT
This sequence comes from Enteromius afrohamiltoni, assembly GCA_034779775.1. NCBI lineage: Eukaryota > Metazoa > Chordata > Actinopteri > Cypriniformes > Cyprinidae > Enteromius > Enteromius afrohamiltoni. Next base: position 12,395,618 of record JAUYWG010000039.1, on the reverse strand, counting down.
GTGTGTGGGTGGGTGTGTGCCAAGACTGTTGGTTTGTGTGTGTATGGGGGTTGGCGATTCTGAGTTTGTGTACCCATCGCTGTGATCCTGTGCTCAGGAATGTTTGCTCTGACAATAGACAGCAACTGTAGTCTGTCTAGTCCAAGCCCTCTCCAGCCTCAACTCAAACAGCACTTGCAAAGCAAGAGGCTCTTCTTTATCTGAGAGACGTTGCCCTTCTTTAGGATGGGGAAGGTAAATAATTACAAGGCTTTAATAGGTGGATAATGTGCTCCTAGGGTGCCGGGACTCACCCTGAGCAAACAGTGCGATCCATCCGCTCTCTTGCAAAGCACGTTCCAGTACATCACACGCTTTTATAGACACTACCAGGACGTGTCATCTGCAACCTGTAAGAGTAAATCCTGGTCATCTTTAATAGTGGTGATCTTTGGAATAAAACAGCTTACTGCACAGTATATACTGTGTACGGTATTCATGTATTGATAGTATTTTTAATTTTCTTTTTCGTTTTTTGATGAATCAGACTGTCTATCTGTTGAATATAGACACTTTATATCCTATATATAAAGTACACACACACTATATATATTGTCTATCTATAGAGAATATCTTAGGCAAGAGTCAAGCTATCCACGAGGTCACACTTCTGCATTTTTAACAATGTTGTAAATACCACTCTGTGCTGTAAAGACCATTCATGAGGACAAGAGCAAGGTTTCCTTTGTCCTGAGTCAAGCTGACACATGCACACACTCCTTGGCCTAAAGATAGAAATTCATAGTGACCATGCACTGCTTCCTAAGCCCTGGGGCCTGATGGTTAATGAGCTGAGAAAGGCCTGCTCTTATTTTGCACTCGGCACATTATAGAAAAGACACAGCTATATGACAGTATTTATTGCCCTCTCATAGCTTTGCTTCTACACAGCTGCGTATGTTGCCTCTCACACACTCTTTCTCTTCAGCCGGACACATTCCTGTCATTCATAGAGAGACAAACAAGAGATGTGACCCCCACTTACTCCTCACACTCACTACATCTCTCCATATCCTTCTGCAGCTGCAGGTCCTCTCTTGTAAATGAAATTATCCAGCACTCTGTGTTGCTTCTAAGTTGAGGTAATGGCAGAGCTATGTCAACATATTGGCGAGGACAAATGTAAAAACTTTGTACAGGGATCGAGGGAGTGAACTTTGAAGAGAGAGTCAGAGGTTATGGAGAATAGAGCAACTTGTTAATGTTAAATGTGATTACGTTTAGTTTGGATAAAGGAAAAGGTCACTGGCAATCGAGAGCTAAATGATACCTCGGTTCAAACTTTGAGAAGGCTTTATAAAAATTCCAAAATTCCAATTCATTTCCTGAAGGATTTATCTGGCTGCATCATTCCACAGACAGTATATACAGATACTCCCACAGGCATTGCCCCTGAAATCTTTACCCCATGACAGTTCTCTTTCCTCCAGTCATTATCATAAATGCTCCAAGTTCATCACAGCCTGACTCCCCAACAGGCACAGAAAATCTTCTCTTCTCCCCAAGGACCAATTAAGACCCTACCTGCCTTAGGCCTCACTACTCCCTCTACACCTCCAGACCTGACCTTTCACCCATGACACACGACCCCTGTGCTGAATGAGAACACACAGGAGCGTCAGAGTGAGACCCACCCCCCACAGCCCCTGGCTTTACATTCCTGACAGGAAATGACCAAACAGACCACCAGTTTACATGGTAAGAGATTGAATCCAGCCACTGTCAATATTGGCACTTTAAACAATCTGGTACTCTTTGGTATCCAGTTATATATATATATATATATATATTATGTATATGTATATGCACACACGAAAATATTTATATGTACATACATATTTTATATGTACATCTACATATTTAGTGATTATATTTTCTATTTTAATATATAAACACATCATGTTTTTCTTAAATATATACATGCATGTGCTACTATTTATACATACATAAATATACACAGTATACAATATACTATGTAATATATGTAAATAAAAACTTTTATTTTGGAAGTGATTAATGGTCACATAACTTATTTCAGTCATTTAATCAACAACAACAAAAAAAGTTTTTATTTTTTAAAAACTTAAAAAATTAAAAAATAAAACATTCACTTTGGAATAATGAATACAAAAACACTAAAATGCCGAGTTAATTCCAGTTGTTTTTTGTATTTTGTTTTATAAAAAAATATTTTTATTTTCTCATTACTAGATTTTTTTTTAAATGATAATTTTCCTTTAATATTTTTAATTAAAACTAAGCAAACTTAGTCAGATGCTGTCCGTGGGTGGAGAGGCTCCATTAAGCAAATGTATCATGGGTCTAGGGGTCGAACAAGGCAGTTTTGGCATGTGAACAAACATCTTGTGTATTTTCTCAGAACCTTTTTTTTATTCATCTTAAATATTACTGCAATATCACTGTCACATCACGTGTTATATTCATACACTCAACAAAAATATAAACGCAACACCATTGTTTCTGCTCCGATTTTTCATGAGATGGACTTAAAGATCTAAAATTCATTCCAGATACACAATATTACCATTTCT
>JAUYWG010000039.1:12347951-12384502 GCA_034779775.1 Enteromius afrohamiltoni | reverse complement strand
TCTGGCGAGTTCCCATATGTAACGTCTCCGTTCCCTCCTTCAGGGAACGTGGGTTACGTTCGTAACCTAGACGTTCCATCTTTAATCAACTGCATTGTGTTAAACCGACTTAAAAACAGTTATGTTTTGTTTCCCCTTCCCATCATGCTTTGCACAGGGTTAGATAAGGATAGATAATATTGAAATAAAATGTTATGGATGTAAAATGTAAAATGTCTTGGGGACCTGAATCAAAAACAAAGCCATTTTAATAATAATAATAATAATAATAATAATAATCTGGGTATTCTATGGAAGTATCAAAACCATCTTATGTTATGTATAACAAGTTGGCTAATGCCCATAGTTAAGTAAATCAAAGCTACCATTTCTTTTTCGGGTAAAAAGATATCTTCCTATTAATTTATTTTTTGGTTAACCCTTTCACATGTGAGTTTAAAATATTAGCTGAGCCCCCAGAGTGAGTTTTTTTAGGTGACTGTTAATTTATAATGTTTAGCCTTATTGTTTCCATACATAACTTTATGAAGCAATGAAAATAGCCTACTTTTTGTGAGGAAAACAAAACATGAGACATGTCTTTAATGACATAATTGTAATTTTCGGTGGTAAAAAAATTGTTTTTTTGCATTTTGTTTTTTTAAATATTCAGAATTATGCAGTGTAGTGCAGAAATAAATGTACAAAAAATTAGAACAACGTAAAGGTTTTAATTTTTTAATAAACCCATTATATAGACACCATGTTATATAACCAGATACAACATTATGAATTGCCTTCCTCATATTTTAAACTATCCATAACGATGACAAGCAGGTTTATCACTGATCCATCTGCTCCTCATAACTGTATAAACATCAAATATTTTCTATTAGGCTCTGATTGTGTTGTGTTGTAGAGCATTTTCATCTTCAATGCCGAAAGAAAAATGATTCGCTTCAGCATGTCACACACCTGGTTAGGACACCCTGTGTGGCCCTGTCAACACTTTTCTGGTCCGTAGACATGCTTTATAAAGATAAAATATAATTTTGTTTTGTAATGTGCCTCATAGAAAAAAAGCAAGAATTTTATGCTAGCGCATGTAGAGGATAACACAGATCGAGGCAGAGAGAGCATACTGTATGTACGTGAGGGGGTCATTTAACTCTTCTTACTTGAGCAAATTGCTGCCTTCCCCTGCCTGACAGCCCTTTTTCCTTTACTTGTTAAAAGGGCTGCCATTGTTAGCCGTAGCTCCTCTGACAAGTCGCTGCTGGTCATGATGTCAGGGGGAGACTAATAAGGGCTAATTCACAAGCTGTCCTAAGAGCTCGGCTGCACCTTTAGCTAGGTTCCCAGGATACTTCCAGCCCACTTGAGATAGAGAGAGAGTGAGAGGAGAGAGTTTGCCCAAAAGAGAACAAAAAGGGACAGGGGGAAGCAGCAGCAGGCAAGACGGTGAAGTCAGTCAGGGACTGCATTCAGAGCCCACGCAGGTAGCCCGACTAAAGGGCCCAATTTGTTATAAATGACACAGACTCATTGAGTAAGGACAGGATGTCGTCTGCTGGAGGCTCTGTCTCTTTCTGTCTCTGCTGTCACCAGAGGCGAGGTCCCGTCTGCCTTTTGTTGACACAGTGATGGTTATAGGAGGGGGAGCTTTGGATACGTCGAAAGCAATTTTATGTGTGTCCAGGAAAGCCAGAAAACATTTACAACCAAATCTAGTTAGCGAGCATCCAGCAATAAAGCACATGCCAATGGGAACAAAAGACGTCTATTTTAACATGTAAATTACCCCTGATTAATTCCTTAATCTAGACATCTAGACGTATCCTGTCTTCAGTTTGTCACATGTCATACCAAGCATGGTTTCTCAGGCTTAACAAATCAGTTGAAGTTCAGGAAATGTAATTTTATTTAGTTTATTTAGTAAAAAAAACTAAATGTCGTTATTTGCTCTCATGTGATTTTAAACATGTTTGCTGTTTCTCTTATTGTATTTTATCTTAACATTTTAATTTGGTTTATTACATTTTTTAGGATTTACTGTCCATAAAAAATAAAATAAAATAAAATGTAATAACTGTAATACATTTTTTTTTTTAATTAAATCAAATATATATAATAATATATAAAAATCAATCAAGTTTGACGTCATGAGCGTTGATCATGAGACACACAAGAACCAATCTCATCAGATATTACTGGCATCCACAGAAGCCATATTTTATTTGTGGTGCTGTAGAACTGCAGCAAAAAGCAGTAAATAAAGAGTGCAGGTCTGTTTCTCACACAACGCTATCATATGGATTTTGAAGACTTTGAATATTATATGTCAGTTAATGCATTCCTTAGAAAATAAAACCCTTTTCCACGGTCCTGCAACCGCTGTGCTTTAACGACTGGACCAACGGAGTAAAGAGGATTAAAAATTTCAAACAATATTATGTGACAGCATCTTTATTAATGATCAAAAGCACCGTGACGAATCTGTATCGAATGACTGCAAGCGTATATTACATTGTAGTATTATTTGACATTGTTATTGCTTATGAGGAGTCCCTCCATTCAGTTTAACTGTACGTCTAACCTTGTTTCTGAGAAAGCTTTTATATTATATCAGATACAATGGCATCATGTCCCATTCCCCATCTGTGCCTGTGTAACTCCTACTGAGACACTTGATGAACAGTTCTTATGCTTTATGATGTGACTACTGAGTTATACTTTAGACCTTCCCCTCTTCAGGCCATGAAACATAAAGCATTTCACCTCAGTCCAACCTCTCCCCATTAAAGAAACATACAGTTCCAAGTTCATATTTCAAAGCGCAGGTGGTGAAAGAAGCAACTTTAGTAGATATTCAGTCATGTCCGATACAAAGGCCAGAAGAATGAATTTATGCCATCAAAAATGTGTTGGAAAGAAAGCAAAAACAGGAATCAGGATCTCCATGACAACAAAGATAAAAACACGCACTTCCCAGAGCAAAAGCACCATGTAAGGGTGCATTCGAGTATGGAGAAGTTCACAAAACCTTTAATGTCATACACTGGTGGATTTCTTTTGTGTTAGCGACCACGAACCGTGACTTCTACAAAAATTCAAAGAGCAAATGGATTAGAATACCGTTAAAAAGATGACTGAATCAAACCCAGTGGATTGTGGAGATTATCAAGGCAAAGGAGATCAAAACAGAAACCATGCAGTGATTCGAAGAGCCTGAGAGTGGACTTTAATCTATACAACTTCTCTAATTTGAGGCTTTCCCAGTGGGGAATAGTTTTTTTTTTTTTTTTATAATTTCTGCATACACCATTTACATTCATGGGCTCACACATAATCAAATGTAATGTTTTAGAAAAATTTATTTTATAGTTTAATAAAAAAAAAAAAGAAAATTAAATCTAAAATCACTAAAATGCAAAAAAGAAAAACAATCTGAATTAATATAGATACGTTTATGCAACTTGTTCTTTACAGTGGGTCATCGTCGCACATTTGAAAAAACATGTTTTATGGTTTCCAGCTTTTGTGGCTTAGAAATGATCAGTTGACAAACATCAGTGGATAATTTCTCAGCCATTTGTCCAAACATCCAATAAGTATTGAGCATATACTAGAAGCCAAACAATTTCTAAAATAACAGGGAAAAAGGGTTTTGCGAAGAAAGCTATTTCTAACTTCCCCAGAGGGAAAGTTTAAGGAGCTTTTTGATTTTTTCTGTGGCATCTCGGATGGTCACTGTGGAGATCCCTGCTATTTCTCATCACATGCCTCTCTCCCCGCCCCCTCCCGCCCACCATTCATGCTTTCCCTTCTTCCCTACATAAAACAAAAGCGGGCATCTGAAAGCGCTCTGAGGTAGGTAAATGTATTCAGTGACATCGGCCGGATGATTCTATTCTGCTCCGGCCCTGTAACATTTGTTTCCAGCCTTGTCTGAGGGCTGGGACACCGTGTTGGGCCTTTTGTCCCACGTGCTCTCCACACAGGGCCGCAGTTAATGGTGGCCTTGTCCAAGGCTACTGGAGCAGAAACTTTAGCCAGCCGGAGCAGGGAGGTTGAGCTATGAGGGGGGTTTTACGTAAGACTGAAAAAAAAAACCTCTGCCGGGCCACCTCAGAGGTTGCCATGGGAAGACAGCGAGACAGCTCTCGGAAAACCCTCTCAAAGGAAGTGGTGCAGGAAAAGAAAGAGCGCAGGGCAGCCCCCCCTTCGCTTTTCCTTTTTCTCCTGCATCCTCTGTGTTGCCTGTCTCCACATCTGGTATCTGAGGCTTTTTGCAAGAGATCTAGATCTAGAATTCTGTCTTCGGAATTCTAATGGAGATGGAGGCTATCTCTGATTGATTCACACTGTCTTTTCCTGTGAAACTCTTCTGCATTATTTGGGACAGGGGGCCCATAGGGTGCATGGAGTTGGCAGGCTCAGAACCAGGTGCGGTTGGAGAGGAGGAACGTGAAGGGAAGGAAGACTGTGTTGGGCCTGCTCTGCACCATTCTCCATAGTTGAGTGGAATCTTCAGAAGAGAGGCTCTCCTCTTTGTTGGCCTCTCTAATATGGGCTTGGGTGGCTTGGCCGCGCTGATCTCTCTCATGACCATTGCTGAGCTCTTTTTTTTTTTTTGCTTTGACTAATCTTCTGATTAAAAAAAAAAAAAAAAAAAAAAACTTGCTGGAAAGTGCCTTTAAACATTTCTACTAATTCTGTGTTGATTTCACACAACACTATTGCATATTTATTGAAATAAATATATAGATTTAACCAGTTGATTTTGAGAATTTAAGAAATATGTATTATTATGTATATAATATATATTTGGAATATGTATTATTATTTAATTATTAATGATGCACATTAAACCACATGTATGAGATCATAAATAGCAATAATATGTAATATTTGCTTTAATTAGTCCTTATCTCATATAACACACTTCACTTATAACCACATACTGTAACAAAAACATATCACAATAAATAAGCACACATAAAATTTCCAATAACTATAATATGTTTTCACAATTATATTAATGTATATATTTAATCCTTATCTCACTTATTACACAAGCACAAAAAAGCAGTACAAAGTACAAAAGCACATAACAAGACATATCACATAAAATAATCAAACATAAACATCAAATGACCATATTCAATGACCATCAAAAAACAAACTAAACTAAACTAAACAAAAAAAAACATTCATAGAATGCAGATATGTTTATGTTGGCATTAAACACTTGGATTTTATTTATTTATTTAAAATTAATTATATAACTTTATTAGAGGGATAATCACGGTTAAATAAATCTCAGACTCTGGTTTGTAAACTTTTTGGAGAAAAGTTTGGAACGTATAAATGTAGAAAATCTTTAGTGACGTGATGGTATTTACACATAAAGGGAACAGTTGTAGAATTCCTGCATCTGTGAAGGTTATAACTCTTGACGCTTATTAACTTACTGTGAGAGCTAAATAAGATCAATTTAAGCATGTGGGTTTTTATCTTTTGTTACGGATCATACATGTTCCTGCAATAGTGGCCTATACTCTAGGCCAACGTGTGACATTGAATCCATAATGAAGTTATAATGAAAGAGATTGGCTATTGGAAAATCCAAACCTATTTAACTCAAAGGGGTTTTGCTTACAATTATTCACTCGTGAAAATCTGCCAAAGAAATGCTCTTCATCTATCATGCTGTGTTTCCCGGGATCAAATTCTCACAAGACTTTAGTGAGGCTGGAATGGCAGTCTAGTTTGCCTTCAGTGAAGAATAGAGGAGCCCCAGTTAACATCACGGCTTTCCTTTTCATTTTACGGGATCTAAGGCCGCGAGGGGGTTGCCGCGGAATCAAAAATGAACCCCTCTCTCTTTATCTGTCTTTCTGTGTATTTGTCTCTCTCGAGCACACACACACAGAATGCCATGAGAAGCTTCGGTATGGGGCACCTATATTGGATAGGTATTGAGGGATTAGAGATTCTCAGTGGCCCACAGAATAGCACACACAGCATGGCCACTACGATTATGACAGTTAGATACTCCAGAAATACAGAGAAAAAGAAGGGAGAGGGATGTGGGGTCTGCCGAGGAACCAACCACATGTTCTTCAAAGATGAAATGAGCCTGTAACCTAAAGCAAAGGAGAAGCCATTAAGGGGAATTTTGGAGCACATGCTGAGGGCAGCATTTCGGCCAACTATTTCAAAAACACAGCTTTAGATTCAGAGTGGCAATAATGATTAATAAAGAAGCGGACAATGCTGAATGGAAATAGCTGTTGAAGCACAGCTTGATTTAATCTCCGGGACTACAGCGATGCATTTGGTAAATGGCTTATAGAGTCTGCGAGGACACATCAGCTCTGCAGTGTACCTCTCAGTCCTTGTTACAGTGTTTCCCAACCTTTTTTTGTTGTTGTTTTTTTATTTGGTACCCTCCCATCCCTGTCAGAAATGTGTTTCCTTTTATTTAGCATTATCTATACAAAAACGGTGTTTCAACTTTTGAGAACATTCATAATTTAGAATCAATGCTCTATTGACGGTCTTAAGAAGGCTACTTTGGATATGTAATAGGCATTTAGTAGTGTAACTATTTCAGTTAGTAAAGTAACGCAACACTGACCCAACACTGATTACTGTCAGACTTTCAAAATCCTTCATCACTTGAATTAATAAATTAATTTTAAAATAATTTTGAAAGCACAGCCACCACAAAATCAGCACCTATTTTTACTTGGAGGTTAAATTCAGATTTAAAATCATAACAAGATCTAGTTTAATAGCTATGGTACTGTTTTTTCAAATCAAATCTTTGCATAGCTATGACAGGAAACGCTGGCCTCTAAGAGAAAAAAAAGCATATGCATAAAACCAAATAAAAAAAAAAAAAACCTTATCAAATAAGTCCTATTCTGTGTACTAAACTCAACATTGGATTTATATTTTAGAGCAGTCAATGCAATTTGGGAAAGAAACCAAACATATCCGTACATGTGTAAAAATATTTCAATGCAACTCCTTTGTAATCGTTAACATTTTCAAATGCAACTGTAATTGAATTACATTTTATATAATTTACATTTATTTTGTAATTAAATTAAATCATTCCGTTACATGCAACTAGTTCCTCTCTAAAACTGCCTGTAAGATTGGTTTGAATCAGTTTAAGAGCTGCAAGGATGGGAAGATAAAGAGTTGAAAATATCCTATGTATGTTTTATGGTCAGAGCAGAGTAATACAGAACATAAATCAATTTCATTACTAGCTGCGTGTCCATCTGCAGGCTGGCACGGCGTCAAAATGTACACAGTCATAGGAAGTGACTTACAATGTAATATTTCATCTGAGACAGGGAGAAGGTCAGAGATAAACAGGTTTTTTTTAGGTACTCATGAGACTAAGAGCAGCCATTGTGACAGGTGTTGATATGTGTGAAGACTCAAGAATGAAATACATTATTATTTGGTAAGGGGCATTTCCTCCTCTCAGCTGTCATGTTCTCACTAATGTGTTCATTTTCTGCATCATTTGTATGAATAGCAACAGCGTGCATTAATGGGAGGTATGTTTATAGTTTCATGTGCTTTGTGGTGCCTGTAAGATGATCCATTGAGTTCCCAGTTAATATTACTGGTGAGAGTCAAGTGCTGCTTGGTGCTGTTTTTTGAGAATAGGTGTCATTTCAAACCTATTTATGGTGCGTATGGTAATAATAATTATAATAGTAGTAGTAGCTAATTATTTATTATTATTTATTTGTATTTATTTAAATTGCAGCTGGAACCAGGTTATGAAGCAGGTGAACATTAGCTTCCGTATAAGGGCTCTATCTTCAAGGTTACATACATTTTAGAGTGAGTAAGCTGCCTCTGTGTAAATGTACTGTATTTCTGCCACTTTTTTATTGTGTTGTTTACATTGTCTTTTAAACGCACTGAGTAGACCACACAGAATAAGGACCCTAAGGGCATGGCAGACTTGACCTCTTGGTGGTTTAGTTGCATATTAATTTATGTAAATAGTGCCTCAGAAAATACACATTAGAAAACATGATAAAATCAATATGCACAGTAAGGTCCACATGTCTTAGAAAACTACTACAAATTGGTTCTTTTCGCATTTTTTAAATTCAGAGCACTTTTAAAATTGCAAGATTAAAGGCATAACAGTTTGAGTTAAAAGACTAATTTAAATTATTATCATTTTTTAGAAAGTGTTTGATGGGTCCACATTTGCTTCTATGACATGAACTCCACAAGTTTGAGTAAATCATGATATCCAGCATAATTTGATCCAATGAGCATCTTGAGCAGAAATGTAAGTGAAATCATCTGACTGCTTGTACAAACAAGTTCATGTAATCAATTTTTTCAAAAAAAGTCATAGTGTAAGTATGCCAACATTTTCTCAAAGCATTGTACTCAAAGTAAGCCTGTAGTGCAAACCACAGGAACACTGATGTACACATTTAGACCACTAGAGGGTAGTGGATATCTTCTACAGGCCCAGGAGGTGAGTGTCACCAACTGCTGCTTGGGATATGGTGAGAGGGGGGATGCAGTTTTATTTTGTTATTCTCAGCCTGCAACATTGTCTTTGATAATAAAAATTTCAGCATTTATAACCGTTCCATTGAATGATTTCCAGTAGTGACTGATATATGTGGACCTGTCTGTATTTAAGCACTGACAAACTGAAGCAAACACTTCAGTATTCATTGCATCATTGTACACTGAAACAAGCACCAGCGTGCTATAACTGTGTATGCATTCAGTCATCACCTCTTATGCAACCATTCTCCTTAAATGATTCCAAGACGTCAACCATTTCCACAACTGGCCTTAAACGCTTTCAAATTCCAGCTCTTAGCACTGTCATAGTTTCCCTCCACAACAGTCATACAGTATTTGCTGTGTGGATTACTATGCTTGAAGTCTGTAGGACAGCCAAGCAAACCTGTTAATGTCAAAGGCACACCCAGCCGAGATCTAATGAGATGAGAGCTGCAGGTCCTGGTGCTGCTGTTGACTCAGATGTTCTGGGTAAACAGGACTCCAGGAGTTCCACTAGAATAGGCCACAGACCCAGTGGATTAGGGTAATGCTAACCCGTGAGGAGGCGGAGATCCAGGGTTGTCTTTGACAGAGCATGATGGATTAGAGTGCTGGTTTGGGGGCGGGTGGAGAAGGGATGGTAGATGCAGGGGTTCTCTTAGAAAAGGGCAGGAGCAGGGAGCTTGGCCGGGCCAGGATCAGAGTCTTGTCGACAGGGGATAATCCCATTTGTCACGTCACTCCAGGGCACAGGTCTGGGCCACGCTGTAAGGATAAGGGAAGTGATGTAGGGATGCGCTCCGGGGGCACACTTTCCACCTGAGCCTTAAAGGGTGGGAGAGTCCAGGTGTTTTTCCTGTTTGTAAGCTTCACAAAGTCCAAGAATTTAAGATGCATCAACAAGAACTGATCTTCAAAAAGGACAGTTGATCATTGCCAAATACCTTGTCTTTCAACAGTCCTAATCTTCATTCACCTTCATAATATTACGTTCTTCAAATCGGAAAACAATAAATCATAAATGCACCATAATGAGAGTAGATCATTTCATTTGTGGGTGAACTGTGCCTTTAACACATGCCATCTTGCAGATTCTAACAGTTACTGGGAACTGATGCAACAATCTCCCAGACTACTGTCCAAACTGCCAAAACAAAACCAAAGAGTCTTCTTAATACAGCCAGCCATTGCGATCAATCAGAGATCACTGCTCAAGGTGAATTCAAATAAAGCGGCAGTCACTCAGACTCCAAAAGGAATCTTGAGGTTTGAGGTGGAATATGAATCAGAGAAGAGGAGGTGACATCGTTAGGCCCTTTGCCCAGCCTGCTCTACTCAATGCTCTCGCGTGTGACATGTGGCACGGAGGTTTCGGATTTGGCGGCAGTGCCGGCCGTCACTTCACCTCCTCCCATTTTTCTACAAGACTCGTGTGTCACGCGTGGGCGCCCCCGTCACATCTCTCACTCCGTCTGGCCTGACACTGGCTACCGAGCCTCGTTTTTTGGGAAGCGCCTACATAACACCACTGTCTGCCGCGCCAAGGCGAACTGCCTCCGTGGCCAGACGGAGCCTCTGGCAGAAAATAAAATACATTTAAAGAAACCCATCAACTCTCGTCCTGCTTTTTCTATTGGAAAACTCTTGGAATCATTTACTGTTAGATTTGTATATCAGCAGAATCATTACATTTCATGTAATTATACAGGAGTGGGATTCAGAGGATAGACCAATGCTTAGGAAAATGTAGTGGCGCAAATTACCCGAAGCCTCTTAGAGAGGTCTGCGCACTAGTCACATATACCACACACCATGCGGGACATCGCCTTGCTAGCAGCTCTGTAATTGCTTGCTTGTGGGGCAGCTGTATTTTGGACCTGCGTTCAAAAGCTCTGTTGTGTTGACAGACCGTTTGCAGCTAAATTTACAGCCACCTTATTTTTCTTCACCTAATCATACATGCTTATGACACTCGTATCATAAAAAACAATGAGGACTCTGGGGTTGTGCAGAAGTCTGACGCATATAAAGATTTTTATGAGCAAGAAATTCAACTCTTAGATATAAAGTTTGGTTAACTGATGGAATTTCACCAGACATCCAGTGTCCCGCACTTCACTGCTTATATATTTGTCTTAACAGTTTGGTGGCCTGGGTGCCAGTTATATTTATGCATTTGGCATTTACACATTGGTCAAACTAACTTCAAGTTGCAAATATTTATCAGTATGCAGGTTTCATGGGAATAAACCCATTGTCACTGGCTTTACTGGTGCTATGCTTTATGAGTTGAGCTACAGAAAATCTCATGGGAAACATCACTATAGTTCACCGGACACCTTCTAAACATGGAGAAGGGCAAAATTACGCTGCATTGTGTTTAGTTGTGATGTCCTGTGATGGCCTGATCATTATTTTAGGTCAGGGGTGTTCAGTCCTTCTCCCGGAGGGCCTCTCTCCAGTAGAGTTAAGCTCCAACCCAAATTAAACACCCCTGAACCAGCTCTTCAAGGTGTTAACAGGCATACTAGAAACTTACATGCAGGTGTGTTGAAACAAGTTGAAGCCAAATGGTGCAGGAAAGTTGCTCTCCAAGAATGAGTTTGGACATCTCTGTTCTAGGTTGCTAGGATAGGTTCTAGCATTAGAACAAGTGATTTGAAGTATATATTGATGGAGTTATGGCCAAAGTTGTTTGCATAGCTATGGCACTTTGCCTCTAAATGTTTCTGAGAGGCAGTTCTTTATTCTTTTCGGTGGCAGCTTACAATCTATTAATTTCCAGATAAAAGTGTGCCTAGATATTATTCATGTTCTTTTCACAATACTGAATTTTAGTTAGCAAGCTCAAGGGATATAAGTCATCATAACTCAAAGAATGGGTCAGCCGGTTTAGGTGGTGAATGAACATAATCATGAGACTGTGTTGTCAGTTATTTAAGTTTTTTAATTTTTTCTTCCTAACAATCAGTGTCTTTGGCTGAAAAGGGCTTTGACGCTTATTTGCAAAATCAGATTTAACATCTGTCCTGAAGTTTTTGTTATGCTCAGGGTATTGTGCTTCTGGGAATTCCACACAAAAACAATGATGAGAATTTTTGCATTGAACATTTGTGTATCCCACTCAATATGCAGGTGTGCGTAGGCGTTAGACCCCCAGGATTCGCCCACTCAGCACAGTGGGTTGGGCCCTAGAGAAGCGGGGAGGGGACCCTGAAAGTGTGGGGACAATGACCCCATCCCGTCTCTCTCCGTGGGTGTGGGTGGGAGGCACTTATGCGTCATTCAGCCCCCACTGAGTGCTCCCAAGCCGCCCCCGCATTCTGGAGATGCCTACCTGCCCAGGATCCCTCCTCTCTCCATCTGTCCAGTTTGGGGAAGCAAATACAAGGGGAGAAAATGATGTGCCTGGATACCAAGCAGAAGATATTTTAAAAACAGCTTTTAAGAATAGCAAGATCACTATCAAGACAACTTTAAACTTTAACAAGAAATGCTTTATCATTGTTAGCTATCTTAACTTACACTCTGGGTGTTAATCCATAATACCAAAGTGAAATTTAGCAACAGCGATTATCAGAAATGACCCAGCACTGCACGCTGCCCAAGATAGCATACACTCCTCTGTAAAGCTGTTAAACTGCTTTACACCTAGAGTGGGAGAGATGGGAGGAGGTAACGGTTCATTTCAACACCCTAAACTGTGTCAGTTGACTCAGAGCTTAGACATGGGAAAGGCCTCAGTCTGATGATATGCAGCCGTGCTCCAGTAAGCTTTGCGGTACCGTCCCATAATCTCAAGGGTCTAAAAGGAGGGAGATGGCTGCGGTTTTGGGGGAGCTCTCTACAGCTGTCGCAGTGCCATTTATTTTGTTAACGCAAACCCAAATAATTCCTGTCAGGATCTGCTCCAAAGTTGTCTTGACTCAGCCCTTTTTTAGTTCGCAATGGGAGTAACTATTGAAACAGCTGCATTTCTTGTAGAAATGAGTACAAAAATCATGAAGGGATTGCTCATTGTTATGTGTATTTTTTTCATCGGTTTGCCCCCATTGCATTTCAAGAAATCTTTTTGTCTTTTTCTAAAGTGCTAGTCCAGATTATTGGTTTGCTTTGCAGATGAGACGAGTTTATCATGTAGAAATGATTGTTTTTACATTTAGAACAGAATTTACTATGCATAGTATACACCTTTTTGTTATTTACTGGATTCCCTTTTTATCAAACACCACAGTGAGCACTATGCTCTAAACTGAACTAAACAGGATCACCATGCTGCTTTTGTTGGGTATAATGAATGAATGAATGAATTAATTAATTAATTAATAAAAATGAGTGTATTTGAATGAAGACTACAATCAGGAATGCTAATGATTTACCCATATTAGCTGCCTACAATTTACAGGTGCACATGTAGGCTGTAAAGATATAACCAGCCCAGCCACTGGTTGTTTAATCACAAGCTCTTGATCTGTATTATGGGGTAATTGCATGCATAGACAACCTTGTAAGATTTGAGGCCTTTGAGGAGATTATATTGACAGCAGTACCATCGTTCTCCTTTTTCAACTTGGTAATTACTCACTACTTTTGGTGAACTCCCATCCTTGGAGCTACACTCATCTTTTGAGGGTTATAAAGTAGGCAGGTGAGACTTCTTTTGGTTTTTTAACTTTGCTGATGGCAACACTTCAATCAGTCTCGAAAATGTCTTGCATTGTTTCTCAGTAATGCTTGCTTGTTTCTTTCACCTCTAATATTACTTCTAATCCTACAGGAAGAAAAACAAAGTGATCTTAAAATGTCATTCTTTTGCATTTTTTTGGATTTTCAAACGAGCTCATTTTTGATTGTTAGCATTTTTCAAAACACACACACACACACACACACACACATATATATATATATATATATATATATACACACATTCAAGGGCAAATCAATGTAAATCAGTTTTTCTATAAATTCTATAAATTAAACAATACATAAAATAATAATTTATATATTTAATTCATTTAAAGAGTTTTCATTCTGTCATTAATTACTCACCCACATGTCATTCTAAACCTGTAAGACCTGTGTTAATCTTTGGAACACAAACTGAGATATTTTTGTTTAAACCCAAGAGCTTTCTGATACAGTATAGATAGCAAAGGAACAACCAAATACAAGGCCCAGAAAGATATAAAGACACTGTTAAAAAAAGTCCATATGACATCAGTGCTTCAACCATAATGCTTTCTAAAACTACGAGAATAACTTGTGTGTAATATATTGATGAAGATTCATAAAATTACAGTTTAACCACTGATGTCACATGGACTATTTTAACAATCTTCTTACTACCTTCCTTGGATGTGGAAGTTCCCTTGCTGGCAGAAAGCATCAAAATGTAATTTAATCAAAAATATCTACGTTTTTTTAAAGAATGAATGTCTTACAGGTTTTTTGTGCAAAACATCAAGTTAACCAACATGATTAGTGACCAGAAAATAGTCCAGTATCTTAATATTGCTCATTTTTATTAACCCTCCTTTCTTTGCTTATTTTTTACATTTATCATGTACTTCTCATCCAACCAGAGTCAAATAGATTAGAATAGAATGAACGTATTCATCCTCTGTCCCACAAAGGTCAGCTAAACCAAGCAGAAGCATCACTCACTCCTACTGCCGATCTCATCAGAAGAGCACACTCATGGATAGACTTTCCTGGGTAGCAGCACAAAAGGCTACACATGTCACTAACCTCCTGCCACAAAGCAGCGACTAGCAGAAGTCTACTGGGAGGGACAGCTGTCCATCACAACGTGATAAACACTTACACAATGGCAATATCAGCGACATTTCATTCACAGGTATCTACAGATACAGCAACAGGACTGTTGGTGCGCCACATATATTTAAATAAGCCATAAATGCCTTTTGTTTGATTCTGATTTATTTGAAGCATATGCATTCAATGGAAAATTATTGCAATAAAAGTTTGTTTTTTTTTTCTCCTGGAGGGGCAGGCAGGTCAGATGCCCACATTAGTATTTATCCCTCCCACTCTTTGGTTTTGTTTGGAGAGCTGCCCACAGCTACCTGTAGAGTCCCTCTACACCTCATGCTGGGGAACTGTATACTCTCATCTCAAACCTAAATGAATATCCAGCCCCTCGGAAAGTCCCCTAATTTCACCCAACCCTGTCTTTTTTGACCCCCCTGTCATTTGGGTTTCAACAGCATGTGGGCTGTATCCTGACAGTTTGAGTTAAGCTCAGCTGCTTAGAGGGGGTCTTCTTGGACATTAGAGGACATGTGTCCACACCCAGGCAAGCCTTTACATGTCTAACCTCTCATCTGGAGGCATCCTGCAAAGGAAATGTGGTGCGGAATAATTATAAAGTGTTTATTCACCGAGATTTTCCATAATCACATTCATATTTCTTTGCATGCATTTGATCGTGCCTCCAGAAGAGTTCTGCTGGAGTTTGGGGTGGCATTACACATCATGCTGTTTCCCATTTCCACATCAACACATATTACGCTTGGTGCTTGATGTGGAATTTTACAGGATTTTCACTTCTACATGCTTTTGATTAATAAATCTACTCTGACATTGACTATTAAGATGTGTGTGGTGTTAGCTACAAATGTCTTATCAAAAATATAATAATTGAATTAGTATTGAAAACAGTAGTTTTTAAGATGATTTAAGCCCCTGGAGGGCAACTGGAACAAGTAATCTGTCACTGGCTGTCTTTTATTTGCCCGCTTGGAAGCATTCTCATAACTTCCATGAGAACATTAGACTTCTTCATGCCCACTTTTAAAAACACTTTTGATAAATGATATGGACAGCTAAATATATTGCAGCTTTGCTGTAAAATGTCTCAACATGATTTTATTAATTTGTGTTGCTGAGAGAATACCTTTTCTTTGAAATCGGATCTCTACGTTCAAGTCAGTTTACCGACTGAAACTGTATAATTGTTTAAATATATCTAATTCAATAGATTTAATATATGTAGCCTTTTCATGACCACATTAAAAGCATTACGAGTCAGTGCTCTTTTTTGCCTTTATCTTTTTCTTCTCACATAGCATATAAGCATTTCAGTGTTTGTCTTCAAAATTCTTTGATAATTTGTCAATATAACTTAAATCATTTGCATCAAGTTTGTTCTTCTTGACGAATGACTGAAAGGATGTTTTCGTGCTGTTCATAGGCAGTCCATTCACAGAGAATTTCTTAAGGACTATTTCGCTACTTATTTATTTTGTAAAACTTGGAATGAGCTTCAGCTTGCCTTTTTCCTTCAAATAATTAATATCAGTGGGATTTTTATGGAGTCCACATTCAGTGCTATGATGAAAAATGTGCGTCTAAAGCATAATTTGTTGGAGTTTTTAATGAGACAACCAAGTAATCACAAAAAGTGCAAACAGAACTTTTTATATGTAAAAACATTTGTTTTCCTGGCATCTCTTTGTAAATCAAACCCATTGCCACAATCAGTACACATTAAAAGCCACAAATTCAGTATATCCTGACTAACACAAGCTTATGTTGGGTTTCCAGGTTTTGAAGAATATTCCATAGATGTCATGACTTTTATACTTTACAAAAAGTATTTTTCATTCTCTTAACCTAACCCTACCCCCAAACCTACCTCTCACAGAAAATTCCTGGCTTTTTTAGATTTTCAAAAAATGTCATTTTGTTATAATAACCTGTCATAATCTGTTTTCCAAATTATTTGTATACACATTATTTGTGTAAATGCATGACTCCCTCCAATAACATTCAATAAAAAAAGAGTATAAATATACACATTATTTGTGTAAATGCATGACTCCCTCCAATAACATTCAATAAAAAAAGAGTATAAATATTTTTTTTCTACATTTTTGCTGTGTCACACCATAGGACGCAGTCCAATTATTATTTGTCAACTACCCATGTTCAGTTGCAACAGTAAAAGCAATAGAGATAATGCATTTAAATATGAAGACCATTCTGCTGTTGTGTCACATTAAATCAATCATGAAATCCATCATCTCCAACAGAGCTGAACAGGTCCCTGCTGCTAAACTGTGCTCCTTGCGTGATTTTGCACATATCTTTGAGTTTCTAAATGGGATACCTGTGTCAGCTAGGCCACTGCTCTCCCCTGAACCAGCGAGACCATACAACACTCGCCTCACTGAATACCTTCCCCTGTTCAACTCACTTTGGGAAAAACAACAGTGTCTTGTAGTCTCCTTCCGTTCAGGCATTCCCACCTGCAGTCTGCGTGGCACACAAGTGTGAAATATCAGTACACAGAGGCTGGGTCTCTTGTACAGGCCAGCTGTTTATCTAATACTACCCATGGGTCATGGGAAAAGGTGGGCGTAATATGATGGACATGTGCTACATCCTGTCTAGAGCTGTTGGGTCTTGGCATATGTTCCAGTCGGGACAGTGAGAGGCCGCGGGGTCGGGTTAGCATGTGTGTGTGTTGTGACAGCTGGAACATGGCCTCATGCCCTGTGTGTGCTGGAAGATACATGACAGACATTACAGATAGTCTGGATGAAAGTACAGTTCAGAGGAAAGTCCTGAAGGAATGACACTTAAGCAGTGCCTGAAAATAGTGCCCAGTGATTTCAGGCGCTGCGTAATATCATTGCGCCTGCTGTTTCTTGATTATTACGCCGAAATAAGAGTATAGTTCCAAGGTATATCAGCCTAGCAAATCACAACTTAATATACATAGAACTATGGAAGAGCCCAGTTTTAAGTAGGAAAATTATTACAATTCTTCTGTCATTTTTGAGTGTGATGCTAAAAGTCAAATCAGATTTAATGATCTATGCTAAAAGTGTTACCGCCAGATCTGGTGGTCGAATGAATGGATTCAGAAATGGTAAAACGCATGTGTTGGGGAGTTTTCCAAAAAGTGGCATGTTCCTTTAATAGTTAAACATTGTTGCAATAAAAGTGAAAATTAAGCAAGGCCCTTTATGATTCACAAATCACACATATATTATTGTTATCTTTCACGAGTTATTACTGTAATTCAGAGGAGGGTTTTGATTCTTATCCTGATTGTTCAAGCAACTAGTTTCACAAAGAGCCCTAAAACATTTTTCAAGAAAGAGTAATAGTTGTTTTCACGCACTGCAGTTCAGTCAATGTTAGAATGATGACTAGCTCATTTATGATGGTTTGATTGCATGGGAAAGAGAGAGACATGTTAAAAGCTTTCCTGCTCTATAATTAATGCCCAAGTGAATTGCGATTGACCCTGCAATAACCGTCTAAATGCACTGGTGCATTTCAAGTGGGATCTAGTCTTTTGATATAAATCCATCCTGAGACTCTACTTTAATGAGTAGAATAAGAGCGGAGAATACAACTCACTTCTAAAACTAGAAAAATACGGATTACCATAGAGAACTGAACTCACTAAACTATTCATGGTGAATTAGTAAATAATACCTCTTCCGCTACCTGGGATCAGGACTACTCTAAACCAATATGAAACTGCCTTTTAAGGATCCAAATTAATTAAGCCATTTTGCGCTACCTCTAATTAGGCCCTCAGACTCTAAAAGCAGGCCATTGGAATAAAGCATTTCATTAAGCTCATTACCAAGTCTAGGTGTTGTGGAAGTTAATAGTCAAACTTTCCATAAAACTTCTCAGTTTATAATAATACATGCCTTTAAGCAACTTACAATAGAGCTTTTAAGTTTACCATTAAATTCTGTCCTCATTTACTCACCCTATGCTATTCCAAACCTGTATGTCTTTCTTCTTTCTTCCACACATGCAAAAATAAAAAAGAGAAGATATTTTGAAGAATGTTGGTGACTAAACAGTTCCCATTGACTTCCATGGAGAAATACACCACAAGTCAGTGGGAACCAAATTCATAAAAATAACTATGCCATACAGTTTTGGAATGACATGAAGGTAAATGATAACTAAATTATATTTTTTGCATCCCAGTAACTTTAAAATCCACCATAAACCAGCCTCAACTGTGTTAATTGCATCATAATGAATATTTGAGCAATTATAGGCTAATGACTACCAATCATATATCTAAATCCTAGATATAGAGAATAAGTGTCTAGCGAATAAGGGTCTAAGATCATGTTTAACTTTATGGTTTAGAACAGAGGTTTTAATGATACGCAGAGAACAGAGGTTTTAATGATACGTGTTGGTGCAAAGTGAGGATGGAGAGTCTCGGGAGATCACCATGTGCTCTGCAACCACCGTACCTTCAAATACATCAGACTAATCGAGTTATCATATCTACAAATCTCTCATCAGGGGCCCACGCCTGACACCAGCAGAAAGAGAAGCCTGTTGACGACTAATTTCCAGCAGCGGGATATTACCAAGGAGGATACCACCGTCCCACAGTGCGGGTCAGTCACCTCAGGACCCATGCTGCCTTTCTTCGTCCTTTGACCAGAACAGGGTCCATATCTGGTGAGGGGGGCTATTATTTCCTGCAACACACAATAGGAAAAGGATACAATGCCGGTAGTTTATCACGCAAATGCCAATAAATTTCAGGGCCAGCCCACGGCCAATTAGCTGAAAGGGTGAGGAGCTTTCCAGACCCGTCTCCCTGGTCTGATGCAGACAAACAGTCCACCCACACACGCAGGCAGCTGCTGGGGCTTTTCAGCAAGCTATGCTGCGCCTTTGATTCAGCCTTGAATAAGTTGCACAATTCAAAACTGTGACTCACTAAATTCCTATCTATTTAATGTATTAATATGCATGCGGAATAATATAAAACACAACTGTCTCGGTTGCTAAGATTGCTCAAGAGGACGCCATCGATCTTATTTTCGGCAATGCACGCGGCTAAAATGACTCATTAGTCTCATGAATGGCGTGAGCAACGGCAAAGGATTTGGAAATGACTTTTTTATGTGAGATAATTTAAAAAAGATTTGCTTTGTAGTCTGCATGTAGTTTTGACATCTACATCCAGCAAAAAAATGTAAGAAGAAGCCCATCTGTTCATAATCGCTTAACAAGAACAAAAGGGTAAAGAAAATATGCCAGCCATCTTCTTCCAATGAGCAAAAATGCAATGGATTCACTTAACTGGTTTGGCATTAGATAAACTACTGTCAGATGGATGAGTGACATAGCCATTTCTTAATTTTGCCTTTGGAGTGATGGTCACCACAACTAATGAAAATGTGATTTTCAAACATCAAAGATCTTCTGAAGGCCTCAAGCTTTTAGCACACACATGCAAGAACAATCCACAAAGGCCATCCAAAAATGCCTGCCATTTTTCATCCACCAAACCAAGAAAACAGCAACTTTAAGCATGCAAACTTCAAGAAGAATGTCACGATGCAGGTTGGCAATAGTGCATTGTGCACTTGGAACAAGGAGAACGGCATCTGACAAAGGCCTTGCTGTTTGAGTTTGATGCCCAGCGGGTGTGTTGTAGTGTGGTATGGCCTGTAATCTGAACAGCCATTAATCACTTCACTAGCCACCCCGGACCACATTTGTCATGAGCATCGCTTGTGTCCGGCCAGGCCAGTGACCCATGAACTGGTCAGGAAGCCTCGGCCAATGGGAGGAGATGGTCAGCGCTGTGGCTGTAGCATGCAGGCTACCTGCTGCTCTGGATGAATGAGATTGGACACAGCTTTCAGGATGATGGAGAGCTGTGGATTTGCTACGCTGACCGTTCCTCTGGTCGACCCACTGACCAAAGCATGGCAAAAAGAGATGGTTTTGTACTAAACTATTGATGTTGTTTGGTTTTTTGTCATGGTCCACATTGCCATTTAATTTTTTGAGGGGATTTTCTAACCTTAAAGGCCACAAGGATCACATCTTTTGTATCTGAACGCACATGCCCTTTTTTGACAGTTCCTGCAGCACCAGATCAGAAGCATCTGTGGTCAACAACAATAAAGATAGAGGAGATTATTCTGGATTTTTCATCAACATTAAATATAACTACTAGGTGTGAAGTTGGAGAGGAAAATTCTGCAAAGCTCAGTTGTCAACAGATTTGAACAAATCTCCTCTCACAGTAGGATATCTAAAGACAATCCATCTGTGCTTTATTTGTCCACTCTACTTAATGGTCGATTCTGTTGTGCTCCTCGCTCGTGAGCTGCAGTGTTTAGTGTGGTTAAAAGCCTTTACAGGTTGGCAGCATAATTACTAACTTACATAAAATCTATTTGTGAATGGCCCAACAGGAGCCTGGCACCATACAGTTCACCCCCTGCCTCTTAGCCCTGAGGTGAGTGTATGTCATCATTGCAGGTGTTTCCCTCCAAACCAACCTGAAGAACCCCTGCCATGGCATCACAATCACACACTATGTGGTCAACACAGGAAATGCAAATGCAAACACCTGAGTGAATACCTCAGGGAACAATTCATCTAAGGATTAACAATCATGAAGTAATGTTCTGCTTGTTTGTATAACAATAACATATATCTAGCACCTTGATTGTGTACAATTTATTTTGCATAGTTTGGATTATACTTTAATGAAGAATCGTTTTGGTTTAATATCTGTGTGTGTTCTTAAAATGTTTTGTGTGTGTGTGTGTGTGTTTTTTTTTATAATATTTTTTAAATATTTTTATAAACAATTTTAATATAATAAATTATTTTCTCTGATACACATTGGCCACAATTAACTGCACCCTTTTATTCAATACGTTTTGAAACCTCCATTTGCCAGTTCAACAGCTCTAAATTCTCTCCAATAATGCCCAATGAGGTTAGAGAAGACCTGACAAGAGATCAGAGACCTTCATCCAGAATCACTCCAGAACCTTTAGATTCCGAGCTCCATGATGGTGCTACTTCTCTTCAGTTCACTCTACTCATTCCATTCTCTCGGGTTTCTGCAGGTGTCAGAGGACTGAAATGGCCATAGCAGAAGATTAGTTTTTTGCTCAGTGACTCATTTTTGTGTTGTTTTTGAGGTTTGTGTTTGGATTATTTTAGGGCTGGAAGATCTAAACATGGCCCATTATAAGATTTCTAACTGAGTCAGTCACTTATTGATTTTTTATGTAATGGTATTTAATAGAATCCATGTTGCCATGTGTCTAAACAAGATGTCCATGACCTCTAGCAGAAATATAGGCCCACAAAATCTAAATTATAATCTATAATCATATTTTTATCCCTATGTTTACCAAACCCATCTTAAGTCTTTGCAGCAAAAAAAAAATATTTAATTTTATTTTTTTTTTGTTTCATCTAACCATAGAAGCCAGTCCTATTTGAAGTCGTTTCTGATAACTGAATATGCAGGCGTTTATCTTTTGCTGCACATCAGAAATATATTCTTTGTTTTTTTTTCATTGTGATGAATGATTAAGGGAATTTGGGCTTTGTTTTCCATCCTATTTATATTTCTGTGAAACAGGAAGCCATGGCTGGATATTTTCATATTCATAATCACCTTGAGTGCTCAAAATTGTAAATATGTATGGAAATATACTTCAAAGATGTGAGAAATTTCTAAGAGTGCAAATAATTGTGTCCAACGTGTATTAAAGAAAGGGTATTTTTGGTCATGACTGTATATAAAAAGTAAAAGGGGTTACTTTTTTGTATGAGCTTATTATCAATTTATATTAACATGTTTTACAGGCCTAAAATTGATAGACTATTGATAGAGTGCTTACATTCTATGGTGTAAAAATCAGGCATTATGTTCAAATATCTGAATATTGGCCTAAACGGAACTGCCTAAAGCACAAGGCTGATAACAGCATCTGTTGTCTCTGTTCGTTGAGGAGCGTTTGATAGAGGAATCAAGCAGTGAGTGCCTTGTGAGAGAGTCAGGGGACAAAGATTGATGGAAGCAGGGTTATGTGCGCTGCCCGGCACAAACTAGTACTACCTTATCTCTGAACCCCAGTGGCCAATTGATTTGCTGTGGAATATAACTCATAAGCGACTGAACTGCCAGTCATTATCTTGAAGGCAAGATGCC
Organism: Enteromius afrohamiltoni; assembly: GCA_034779775.1. Classification (NCBI taxonomy): domain Eukaryota; kingdom Metazoa; phylum Chordata; class Actinopteri; order Cypriniformes; family Cyprinidae; genus Enteromius; species Enteromius afrohamiltoni. Next base: position 12,361,953 of record JAUYWG010000039.1, on the reverse strand, counting down.
AAGCTGTTGTTCAAGAATACCTGTTTGTATTTTAGTTATTTCATGATAAACATTCTGAGATTTCAGAAATATGTTTTTTTCCAATACAGTTACAAGTTATACTTCACATATTCAATCCTTAAAGAAGTTTTAAGCTCTCATGGGAAAGAATGAGGTATAATGGGGGGAGGGACAGATCTTAGGTTTTGAGAGTAGCTGTAGGGTTGTGGATATAGGACATGATCTCCTGTGGGGAAGGAAGCCTGGAGGATGTCTGCGCTGCAGGCGTCTAATCTAGACCCCCGAGTTGTCCATCGGAAGAGAGGAGTTCCTGAGCTACTAGGCCAACCGGCAGGTGCTTTAATAGGCCCAAGAATATTGGCTGTCTCTCTCAGAGGCTGGATACTTTTGTTACTCGCTAAGCCTATTGGAGCATTAGCTTCTTGCTACATTGACTGTCATGTAAAAGTCAGCAGGGGCATCGTTTTCAGCATGGGTAGCTATATTGTCCCTTTCTGTGAGAAAGAATTCCCTCTATGCCCCAATACCTGGATTTAGACCCAGGAAATCCGAATCATGTCAACAAAACATTTTCAACAAAAGTGGCATCATTACGCTACATGCATAAATTGTATAGACTTGTTAACAACTTTGGGAACACCACTGATAAATCTCTCCATCCTGCTCATTAGGGTGCTCTGAGAGTAATCTTAAACTACTCATACAAATGTTGTAATACTAGCCATAAAGTACACAAAAACTTTTTTTTTGAATGTTAAACTTAAGGTAACACGTAAGTGGTTTAACCTAAAGCTGGTTTGGTATAATTCTTATTTTTGGAAGGATTTTGACATACATACATGCATACATTTTGAATTTGGCATGTTTTCTACATCACCAAGATGTGGCACAAGATACTGCTTAAAGGGAAAACAGAAGGTTTTTTTAGACGTTGTGCCATTCTTAGGCCTTTCGTTAAGCAGTTTTTTGGTCACACTTTATATTAGGTGGCTAATATTTTATATATATTTTACTTTGTACTTACATTTACTTGTAAGTTTAATTTAATTTACATATAATGACATACTTTGATTTCATTACATATAGATATTTTTAAAAAATATAAGTACAATGCAAATTGTGTATGTACACAAAAAGTGCATTGCACCAAATGATTAATTAAAATCTAAGTACATAGGCCACCTAATATACAGTGGGATCTTTTTTTCTTCTTCTTGTGACATCTGTTCAGCCCTAATTTCCACTGTTTGATCATTTAAGATGAGGTTAAAAGTCTCTGGGCTCATTTGGACCAAGGCTGCGCTAGCAGAGAGAAATTAATTGTGTGCTAAGCAGAGTGGAATTAGCGGCTTGTGCTCAAATCTCTGCTCAGGACCGCAGCTTATCTCCCACCGATCCCCCCTTATCCTCGCTTGTTCTTAGAAACTTGTCATTGTCGACAGGAGATGATTTGGGCGATCTTTCGGGCCTTGTGTCTGTCTCTTTTGTCTTTGTAACCAAGGGGATTGTATCTTTTGTTCTCTCCTCGTCCCTTTTCACGGATCACCACAGATGCCCTCTTCATTCAGTGGATGACCCCTCACCCAAGAGTCTACTGTAAAACGAAAGGGGGTTAGAAAACAGAAACTGACTGATAACAATGCTATTTCATCAGACCATGAACAATGCTGGTGTCCAAGCTTAAACGTATTGATGTGACCCTTGGTACGCTAAAAGTTATTGTTCTAACATACTTTGGGTAACACTGATGCTAGTGTAGCCATTGTTTCTGTACAGCTTCAGGCCTCATGCAGACATAAACAGATATTTTGAAATCAGATCTTTGTTCAGACAGTTTAGGTGTCATTTTTGAACATTTTGGATGAGTTCATGCCTAGTTTGACATCTTGCTCATAACTCATGAGATGCATTGAAAGCATTACTGTACTATTTACTGTACATATCAAAGCTTTAAAATATATATATTAAAAATAGCATTAAAATATAGATTTTAATAGGATTCTAATTTATTATGTAATTTATTATTTCTCAAGTAGTAAAAATTATATATATATATATATATATATATATATATATATATATATATTGTAGAATATAAATTATTTCAGACTTGTAGGACTTTATAGGATGTCAAATTGCAATCATGTTTGTATTAATGTGCCATCTAGTTTTTTCAGCATATTTTTTTTGGTATTTCACATCCATTTTGCTTTCATCTCTAGTATATTAGTTCTAAAGTTAATGCGGGGTTAAAGTTGGTTGCTAAAGTTAGCTTGTGTTGTCTGGCCATCTGTCTCCTCAAATGTTACAGACTCATTGAAGTCTGCAGAAACAAAATTAAAATGGCTAAACAATTACCCCTCAACAGCTTGTTAATGATTTTATTGCTTAGGGAATGACAGCCTCCGAAATAAAACTACAGGATCCCCACAAAAACCTTACATGGCTGTAAATATGTATTAACCAGAAAATGGGCCTTGTTTAGGATCATTTAAAGGAGACAAAAGCTGACATTGTCACAAAAGACAGAGATGCAATAAGAAAAGAGGAGTTTCTACTTAGCTAATGAGTTGCCCCATAGAGATGTAAAGAGGTGGGTCTTTAGGGAAAGAGAGTGCTACTCTGGTTTGGCCCGATAGACTGTAAAGTGTGTGAAGCTTGAGCTGTACATGGACTGGCTATTGTCTGAATGTTAATTTTGCCCAGAATAGTCATGTTTCTATGTGAGTTTATTGAAGTGTTGTAGGGGAAACTTTTCGATCGGACAATTGAGAGAATAAGCCTTTGTTACTTTTTCCCTCCTTCTGGCATTTTGGTTTCAAAGAGGTGCCCCTTTACTCAAGAAACCTTCAGAAGCAAGTAATGGTGAAAGTGGGGAAACTCTGCTCTCACAGACCCTCCATGGGCTAAAGGATCTCTCAAGCACTTTACTCATTACAGGATAGCACTTTTACCTTAATTTACAAAGAAGTGGCCAACTATATTGTGAAAGAGCACTTCAGTTCACCTTAAATGAGCCAATAAACTCATTAAAAAAAAGATGCAAAACAAATCCTTGTAAGAGAAATAGATATTTATATAGAAATAGAAATTATAAATAAGTATGTGAAATACATAAATTACATACATTCTCTATTTTATTTTTAAATCATATAATTGCCTAATTGCTAACAAGCAGTTGGTTGCAGTAATTCATCAAAATTTGCTGTAAGCAATCCATAGTTACTTTTATCAACTTCATAGTAAAATTAAAATGAGAAAAAATGAAAATGATCGAAAAATGAAATAGCCTAGCAACTATCTTTTCATGTCAACGCTTATAGCACATATATTTGAAGAAAAGGTTATTTTCTTCTTATGGTGATGATGGTACATCCAAAGACATGATCTTATTCAAGTACAAAATAGTGTCTGGAATTACGCATAAACTTACCATTTATGAAACAATGTTACCATGTTACCAAGGACTAACGAGTTAAAAAATAAAAACAAAACAATTAACAAAAATCCTAAAATAGAGAGACCAACTCGAAGACATTTATAACATTGTCTTGATACTGGTGGCATAAATGTAGTCCAAACTTAATCTGCCTGTTACTAAAAGCAGTAGTCTGCATGGCAGGTGTTTTCTAACTCAATGTTTCTTAGTTCAAAACACTACCGATATTAGCATTTTAATACTGTGAGCAGGAGGTCAAAGAGCAGTTACTTTACAGAGACCCATCCACCCATCACTATTCTGGGTTATCTGTTGTCTCTGTATTTTGGATTCGTTTAGTGATTTCAGCTGGGCTGATGGGACACACAAACACACACACACACACACACATAAACCTGTAATACCCCAAATGGCCAAGGTTTCACTGCGCACAGCTCAGGTTTTTATGTTTGCTGTACTGCTAATTACAACCTTTTATCACATTGTGTCTGTAGGAGATAAAGGCTGGCTTTAGCCCTCTTGAGAGAGGCCATTCCCTTAAATCTTGCGGCCCAATAGGCAGAGCACTCAGATGCGGGACGGGCTCCAAGCTGCTCTGTCTGTTTGCCATCCCGATCCCCTCGGTCAACAAACCTCTCTATTTCTCTCTATCGTGCCAACAATGATACTGGAACATGTCTTTGTTGCTGATGAAGACTGTGTAGGTTGTCTCACAAGATTTGACTTTTGGTTTGTGTTTGCTCATCGGTTGTATGTGTACTCTGCTTTGGTCTCTTACATCGGCTCCACTTCAAGACTGTTGCAATGTTTGGACTAGCTGATTAGCATCAACAAAAAGCGGAGGAATTACTTTTTTGCAACACATCAAAGAAACCTGATACTATAAGCTGAAATATGCCAAGAAGTTTTTTTTATATTTTGTATATATTTAAGTATTTTTTTCCTAATTTTTCCTTTGATAAATCAAATAAATGCTTTTTTTATTTTTATTTTTTAAATATTTTGTATATATTTAAGTCTTTTTTTTCCAAATGTTTCCTTTGATAGATCAAATAAATGCTTTTTTTATTCTTGCAGTCAATGTAATAAAGCTATTTAAAATGTACAAATCTACAAAAATGATTCAAAATCATGAAACAAAAGTATTTCTTTCATACATTTTTTTTAACTCATAAAGAGCAATTCAAGGCCAGATACTGAGGCCAATAAGACACTGTTTTACTTTCTACTCATGTCAGGCATTCCCTGCTGATGGTTTTAACACATACAGCACAAGTTTAAAACCAACCCTAGATAAGTACATCTTTTGGATAATTTTACAGAGAAAAGAAAAAAAAACAGCTTCCTGATAAGCACTTTTCTCACGGCTTGGGTCTCAGGATTTTAGCGTGTATGTGGCCAGAATCAAAACTGGGGGAAGAACGGTCCAACCGACCAACCAATCGCCTTCTTGTTGGGAAATAAGAAAGCCACAGGTCTTTAAAAAATCTTGAGTAACACTCACCAGGGGAGATGGGTGTGAGTGTTTGCAAAAGGAAGCTGTTTCATCACAGGCTCTTGGCCTCAAGGTGTGAAACATTAACACTCTCTAAAGTGGATGTTGTCAGTAGTTAGAATGTAGATTTACTGCACGCTTGCGTAGACCCAGGGCTCATTAGTTCTAGTTTACTCAGCATTTACAAAGTTGGGTGACAGCTTTTATGCTTTTTCCTGGTCACACAGGAGGAACATAATAGCCTTTGACCAATAAAATTACATACACATTTCAACCGACTACCTTTTTAAAATGAATTTACCAGGCAGGACATGGTTTCTTCTTAGCACGCTGTCTAAGATCACAGCTGACAGGCAAGAACAGCACGGCCCTTGTTGAGAAGAAGGGCCTGCAGTTTGTGGTCAGGGTGTGTCCACCTCGGGCCTTTGCCTCTCCCTGCCATTCATTCTGGTAGAGCCCCAGGAGGTGAGCTCCCCTGACAGGCAACCCATGACAGATCAGTCCTGTTATTGTCATGCAGCTTTGCCACAGGGTGGGAGGTCTTTATGCTCTGCCTTAGGAAACAGCACTTGGCCTATGCAGCTTATTTTGTAATATTTGCATGTCTTCTGCTTCCTCACAGCTGACATCCTGTATGAGGTAACATAACGACCATATATTGAGGTTAAAGGCTAATGTATAGATGTGCTGACGATACTATAGTACATCATACTAGAATTATATTGCTAACACATTTTTATGGTTTCTGTTTTATATATATATTTTGTTGTATTTTGTATTTATATACATGATATATTCTTAATATGTGTGTGTGTTTATTTGCACACACACACAAACACTCATATGCACACAATTATTCTTTTAGGCTTAGTTTTCAGTTTTAGCAATTTAACTGAAATGGGAATGAGATTTGTGTTCTTGACAACTAGCTGAAATTTTCTCAACTTTTTAATTGTTTTTTTATTTTATTTCAATTATTTTTTATTTTCTTTCCTGAGACAAATTTATGCTCTCACTTCATCTGAGGTTAACATTTGCTCAGATCACGTAAGAGCTATAAAAGTCTTCATACTCTATTGCTGTTGGACATGACAAATTTTATTTTCTGATCGTTCCTCACATCACAACTAACACATCATTGTAAATTCTTTTCATCCGTCCGGCGTGCATTCCCTAGAGAATCATTTAAAAGTCTAAATACAGCAAGAACAACTGTATGAGCATAGGTGTCATCCCCCATAACACATCACAACAGAGCCTTCAACAACCCCGGGTGTCCGCAACTCCAGACCGTGCAGGTTAAAGTTCGGCTCACTAATACTTGGTCTCCAGTGTGCTGACGGTTTTGTGGCCCTATTCTTTCATTTTCAAATACAGGTGACATCACTGGTGCCAGTGCAGCCTCATTCATTTATTGCATGTCTAACCTAGTAGGCTGGGTGACTCATTAGGTCTTTAATTGAGTGCGTGGGGTGCTGAGGTCATGTGAGTGAGGGGTGATTTACCCTCACCCTCTGACAGCACCTGCATGAACTCATTTATGACTCAGCTAACAGCCCAACCTTCCACAGATTGCCAGATGACCTCACGGCCACAGACGGCTCATGTTTATGTTTTGGGACAAGAGCGGTCAGCCTCCCTGTCTGGGCACACTGTCTTTCAACTCCTAAAATGCAAAGCAAAACCAAAAATAAAATCAATTTGGTACTAATTATCCTGCTTTCATTACCCAGAGGCCACACAGATTTTTGGGACAGATGATGCTAAGAGGTCAAAGGTCAAGTGTTGGATCCAAACTATGTCAATATTCAATTAGAAAAAAAAAAATGTAGGTTATTTTTCAGCTGCACAGAGGAGGGTACATTGGTTGCAGTTTATTATTTTTGTGGCATGGCCCATTCTCAAGCAGCCAATAACAATACAGAATACAAGAAAAGGCTGTTAGGCTGAAACTCTACCCAAAAAGGAAAATTCTCTTATAATTTTCTTAACGCCATGTGAGAAAATGTCTTTGTTTCTTTCGATTTATTCACAAATGTAGTTTTTGTTTGTAAAAATAAACCATTTCTGTCAGTTCATATAATATATAACTATTAATAGTAATGAATAGTGTTCATTCATTTTTGGGTGAAGTATGCCTTTAAAATATAAAAGCGCCAGACTTTTATTCAATACAATTGACTAATTGTCCACATTTATTTGCACTTAAAATCATATGATGTTTCCAGTTCAATTGACAAGATAAACATAGTTTTGCTAGCCTCTGACATATATTACCTATAATGGCTAGACATCCCTTATGACTTCATTGATGTCTGTGTTGTTAGTGTGACTGCTGAACCAAGAGGTCAAAGTTCACTCTTATCATCCGCATGCGTCCCTGCAGCTGGCAGGGAGCTTCTTTATGAGCAATATCAGCAGCAGCAGGCCCTGTGATAGTTGTCGGAGAGTCAAAGGCAGAGGTTGTTCGGTTGATCACACACATAAACACACACGCACACCCTCCCTGGGCCTTCTTTCTGTCTTTCCCACAGTGATAGTGATCTAGAGCATGCCATAAAGGCCGGTCGTAGATCAGAGAAAACAACAAAGGGACTCCTCGCTCCCTCCCTGGCCGTCTCTCGGGAGTGGTGACTGGGCCGTAGGGGCTGATAAGGGCAGCCTGGCGCCTTGCCACTCCCACCGGTCCCACACATGCTGGCCCACTGCACCTGATATACAGTATGCTGTTTCCTCATATTTTTACAGGTGATCTGTAAGACAATGTTGAGATATTCAGATTCGTCAGAAACAGTAACAACACTGATAAACTGAGCTGAAAGGAATGGTATCTCAGTTGTTCCGTAATGCTGCATTTTTGTATGGTTTCATATAAACTCTGCACTGAACATGTAGGTGTGTGTGACATGTCCATTTGAGAGAGGATGTTTTGAGGAACTGCTAATTATAGACGGTAATCTGCATGATTGTCTTAACTGACAAACGTGATTGCTTAATTGGTGGTAACCTACCCATGACAATCATAGCAGGATAAACATCCCTCTCTCATAAGATGAGTTTGCATAAGCCTTTTGCTTTGCAAGTTATCCATGTAAAAAAGCTATTATAAAAATGAAAATAAAACAAGATTTTAAAAAAATTATAGAAATGAAAATAAAATTGTTGTATTTCCAAAACAATGGAAAAGTAATGCTTTTTGTTTTTTTGCAAAGAAAAAAATTTATTTGGTATATAATTTATTATTTAAATAAATACTTATTTAAATAATAGAAATTAAGTAAATACTAAATTAATTAATTTCCTACATATAATAAACTAGGCAAACATTACAACAAAAACATTTACATATTCCAAATAAATGGAACTTAAGCTTTGATATCACAGTAATAAATTACATTTTGAATTATTTATGAAACATTAAACTGTTGATTATTTTAAACTGTATTAATATTTCAATTATTAATAAAAAGCAGCCATGGTGAGCATAAGTGAATTCTTTAAAAAATATATTTTTGACACCTCAAACATTTAAACAATATTTTTTAGTTTTTAAATTTCAAATGTTTCAATTAAAAATTTCAGTCGAGATTGATTTAATTAACCTTCAAAGCCTGAATTATGCCAAAAATAGCTCAGTTACACCTTTAATTACACCCCCAAAATTATAATTACATAAAAATTCATAAAATAATATTCTTAAAAAGAGCGTTTTTGTCATTTAATTACTGTTATGGTAGCCTATATGATTTAGATTGGATATAATGTTGGATAGGATATTATTTAATTAAGCTTGAACCAATCTAGATGTTCTAGACAAAACACAAGAATCATTCTTTTCCCTTTACTCATCAATTATATACTGCTGTTACTGTGCAGTTAAAGGTGGCACTTTTACAACTACCATCCTGAGGGAAGATGTGTGCGAAAGCGGGGGCAAGCTCGTGCTCCGCCAGCATGTCTCCTCATGGATGACACACCGCTTCAGAAAAGCTGTCAGCATGCTGACACGCACACATACACATGATCGCTCTCACATTGTACCCTCAGCAGGTCTCACCAACTGAAGGCTGACGGCGACAGACAAGCGTTTCATTCCTTCTTTTTTCAGCCATTGTATGACGGGCGCAAGCGTTCGGGCCACAGAGGGTTCAATACACAGGCGCCCGGTCCCATGTCTCCGGCCCAGCCCGGCCTTTTTTGTGAGCCAGTCAGTGGGATTGAATTGAGCCTGGTCGTGGGTGCCAAGGAGGATTACGCCAGGAGGCTGGGGGTGAGGAGGTGGCTAGTGGCAGACCAGGCGGACAACCTATGGGAAAGCCCAATGGCCTTTCTCCTGGGGTAGAGTGTGGGAAAAGTGGCTGAAAGCTGGCATACTGCTCTGAGGCCAGAGTTGATGGGAGAATGCCAGACCAATGTGGGGCATATGGTGGTTATTCAATTTCCCGGGCGCAAGAAGAGAGTTCACGCTGTGCCTCAGCCTGCCCCAAAGTTACCCCTTTACCGTCCCTGCTCTCTCTCTCACTGGCACTGGCTTAGCACAGCAGATGGCAGTTTAGACTGGAGGTTAACTACAGGTAACCAGGATCAAGATTGGGTTAGGGTTAAAGCAGGGGCAGTTACACTTTTTTTTTTCTTTTTTTGCATAATTTTTCAGTCACAATATGTAGTTCAGTCATGAAACTCTAGGTGGTACATTACAATAGCTACAATAGGCTTAATAATGCTTCCTGGTCTCATGGCGTAAACAAACCTTCTGAATTTTGGCGAAGTACACGAAATACGTACCAACAAGTGTATATCACTGCAGTTTGCAAAAGAAATGAACACTACAGGGACCTTTTATACTAGAGGGACCCTGACCTTTCTTAGGTTTGTTTGGTAGCTCATGAAGTATGGAAACATACTGGAAAGATGAGGTTAGAATCCTGTGTATCTATAGTTTGACAAAATAATTCTAATCTGTGTAAAAGGAAGTTGAAATGGCACAGATGAATCAACAGATGCATTTTTATACCAGTTTTGCTTTTGTTAACACTACTGGGTAGGTTTAGGGTTGGATTTGGTGTAGGGCAGTATGTATGAAAATGTGCCGTAATGTATAAAATATTGCCCAAAAAGTTATTTATATATTATATATAAAGTTGTTTTTTTATGATACCAGGTTGTAACAATTGCATTATTCACTGCACAAAGTTATTGGCCTCTGCTGACTCACAATTTAAAAAATCCAACTTTCGAAAAAGTTCCTCTTACCGGTGTAAAAAAGTAGCCTTAATAAAATAATTTCAGTATTATTTTTGTGTGAACTGAACAAAACTCAAATACAATTTTCTCAATTATTTCACAACAGTTCTCCCAATTTTTGTCATCTGAGTCATCTGAACAAACAATTTTTCATTGAACATTATTCCACAAGATCCCAGCATTGCAGCTTCAAAAATATATATATTGTCAATTATTATTAAAATATTATAGTTTTAAATTTTACTGGCTTTACATTTTTACTGTTAAAAATATTTATACTCCTGCTGCTGTTGTCACCATCAGTTAGCTGTCATGGGGATCAAAGTTCATATTTTTACTTGATAATAATTAGTTTTAATACATGCATCTATCTGCATAAATGTTTGCTTTTTGTTTTTAAGAGACAAATACCCATATTTTGTAGAAGGCTTTGAAAATAAACATAAATCTAAAAAAAGATAACTGTTGCTAAATGCTAAACATCTTTGGTTAACCTAACAAATCATTTAACACACAGTAGACTGACTTTTATTCATTAGATGAACTTAAGTTTTTTTATTTTTTGCTAGTTGAGTTAACTTAAAGGTTGATTGTGATAGGTTGCCTTAGTTTTTTTTATTTGGAACAACTTCAGAATTCTTTTGAAACCCTCCACCTCCCCCAGCTCCACCTGTCTACATTTGTATGCCTATTCATATAGCAGCAGCACTATCTTAAATGTTCACAGCAGCATACCAGTTTATCAATTTACACATGCACACTTACGTGTGTAGCAGATCTAATCCACCAGAACTAAAAACACTGTCATATCTGTTAACACGCTAAAGCCATTCAAACAGTTGTCATGTTTGAAAAAAATATGAGCAGTTGCATAAATATGAAATAATAAACAAATGAATCTAAATGCCTTGCCCTTTACACCAAACCAGTTTGATATATGTACTATGTAAATATTAAATTATTGTGGACATAAGAAATAAATAATAAAAAAAAACATCTTTCCAGAATATTCAAAACATCTTTTTTGTTGTTAGTTGTTTGTATAGAAGATACTTGGTTTCCACATGCCGCACCGGGTCTGCATTTAGTGGCTTTGCTGCAAAAAGGCAGAAACTATTTAGAGACATTTGCATTGTATGTTCTTGAGGACAGTACAGCTGTTCCCAGTTGGATCACAAACATTCCCTTTCAAATACTACCACCCTGCAGATAGACCTCCAACATGGAGATCATCTTCAGTTGGATTCTGTGCTCATCCAAGTGTGGCCAACTAATCTTTAACATGATTTTCTAAAGCATAATCCTTTGTTATTAAGCTTAGTATGAATGTCCGAGTGGAGTCAACTTTGATATGCTGGTTTGGGATACAGTTTATTTTATAAGAAAAGCAACAGGAATGTCAATTTAACAATTTATTCATGCTCATATTATTTTTCCTACAACTGTTATGTCACTCTTTATATTGTAAGTTCTTATTCAATGCCTTACAAAAAACCTTCGAGTCTGAGTAATAATAAGTTATGAAAGTAAAATAAAATACACCTCATGACTCAATATCCTGGAGCTAAAAAAATACTTTTTTATTACTATTCATATTCAAAAATTCTGATTCAGTGGACTATGTTTACTCAGTAGACTTTGAGACCATCAGTTATAGTTTAGCATGCTTGGCCAGCACTATCAGAATCCGATCAAATAAACAGAGCGCACAGATTGAGTGTCTACTTTTGAAAAGCCCATTTAAAGTTAACTGTGGCAGGTGGCACTGACCCATAAAATAAACAGAGGTAGAAAGAGTCTCCGAGTTTTTCCCACGGTAGGGAGTGGTGTTGGAGTTACCAGTGAGAACTCTAGGTCCAGTGACTGACGTTAGACTGCTGTGACTGTGTTCAAACACTGCACAGAGAACTGATTCTTATTGTGCCAATGCAGCAGCCTTTGAAATGCCACACTGCCAAACAGGAAGGTGGATAGTATCCAGAACACATCACTGTCACGGCTGTCCCCCCAAAATTGACAAGACTCATGCACCTCTGTTCATTCACTACTGAGCCTAAAGGCTTAAAAATGCCATGAGTGAGCTGTCAAAGATAGCAGTTAACAGCGTTTTTGAGTGAATACTGCCACTTGCACTTGTTTTTGTTTGTCACCAACTGAGCAAGATCAGCTGGCCCCTTTACGTCTGACCTCTGCTCTCCACACACACATACCGGAGGAATCATTAGGAGTCTTGAACAGCGGCTGTTGATATCATTAGCTTGTGTGTATTTGTAAGGCATAGTTTATGGGGTGTTTGGCTGGTTCATAGCAGGTGTACAGTGGTATTTTTAGAAAGCTTTCTGGATAAGACAACAGTCTTCTTGGTCATTTGCTATGTTTGTCAGCGGTTCTGTGGACAAGTGACCTGGAAACAAAGCCCTGCTCTCGCATATGTGACATGTCGTCCAAGTCAGGTTTCTGTGACAAGATCTTTGCATAATTCATCATCTGTTCGGTGTTTAATTGTTATGTATTACAATCTCCGTTCAAATAACACTGTACATTGCTCTGTATCCAGTGTGTATTTTCTACACCTGACATAATTAAAAATAGTTACAGATCAACTGTGGATAAACAGAATTTTTATTTAATTTTTCTCATCACTTGTTTATTATTTTAAACAACATATCAGGAAACTGATCCATATATCTTTCAAATACCACAAATCTTTATTATCTTTATATTAGGTAGTATTAACTACCATGTACTTACATAAAAAAAATTAATACAATATACTTATTGTGGTCATGATGTATTGCAAAGCACCTTTGCTGCTACTGAGGTGGGATACGGGTAAGGTTAGGGACAGGTTTGGTGGTATGGGTAGGTTCAAGGGTGGGTAAAGGTGTTAGGGATGGCTCAACAATAGTGTAATTATACATGTATATAATACATATAGTTTTTTTTTTAATATACATACAATGCAAAAACATGTACAGTATGTACACAATAAGTGTACTGTATCACATCATTAGTTTAAATCTACTAGTACTAGTAGTTAAGTAAAAGTTCTAGTAATTAAGGCCACCTAATATAAAGTGGGAAACATAACAACTTAACAAACCAAACCTGGAGCCAAAAAAGATTTCTCTATATTTTTTTTAGATACAATACATGAATACACTGCACTGTGTGCAACAGAAAGCAATAAAGAAACACAGCTCTACTCTAGGCCCGGTTCATGTCCCCATCAAAAAGACTGAGTAGGAGGGTGGGAGAGAAAAGAGGAGGAGGAGGAGGGGATGGGGGGTTATTGGCGTGAAAACGTTCTTCGGAAGTCATAGTTCCAGGCGACGCGCTTTTGGCAGCCCCCTCCATTTCCTGTGTGCGGCCGACGTGGGGCAGGGCGGTCGCCGGGAGAGTGCCAGAGGAGAAAACGAGGGAGAGAGAGCGCAAGGGAGGGAGGAGAGGGGGAGAGTTCAGCAGAGAGCAGCACTTTCCCACAGTCTGGGGATTTGACACATGGCTCTCACACATTCCACAGCCTGTGGCCGGTGGGGCCTGAGCCAGTGCTGAGCGTCAGAAGCACAGCCTGGCGGAGGAGAGGAGAGGAGAGAGGGAAGGGGGGGTGGCGAGGGTATGTGTGTGTGTTTGGAGGGGTGGTGTTCCGCCCTTGGCACTCGCACCGGTGTGGAGATACGGAGGGAGGGGTGTGTGTGTAACCCACGTTGCGCTCTTAACCCTCTCTCGTCCAGGGTGAGTGTACAAGTGTGTGCAGGCGTGTCTGTGCGTATTTTTAGACCTGCTGAAGTGGAGAGAGACTGTCTGGTGTGGAGGAGGGAAAC
>JAUYWG010000039.1:12315326-12338336 GCA_034779775.1 Enteromius afrohamiltoni | reverse complement strand
TAATATGCTGTGCTAAAAAGCAAACAAAAGCCAAACCAAAACAAAGAAAAGGAGAATTGTGATATTCATAGAAAAACTTATATAATTATAGTTTAAAAGAATTTAAATAGTTAAATTATATTAAATAATTTTAAAATTACCTTTTTGAGAAAAAAATTGACATAAACTGTGTAAATCTTAGAACTGAAAGACAAAAAGTCTTACATCTTATAGATATATAAAAAGTCTGATTTGTGAGATAAAAAGTCTCAATTATCTTATATTATTATAAATTATATTTTTTTATTTTGTGGTGAAAACAGGCATCCATACATTAGCATTCTACAAGAGCAGCATAAACAGAAAAAGCAACCATTTCATGCAAGCGTGCCAGAGGCAAAATCAGTACAACAAACAATTATATTTATACAAAGAAGAAGGGAGAGACAGGGAATGTGATGCATGGAACACCGGTAGTGTGCTTGTTTTTTAACAAAAACGGTTTAGAGTAACTGGTATCTCACCTTAAGGCATGAATTCCATTCGTGACATAGATTTTGCAACGTAAACTAAAAACAGGCTAGTGATGGAAAGAAATCTAACCTTTTACCTAACAGCTCTTTTATTTTTATATAAAACTAGTACCAATAGCTTGTTTGTGGACCTACATTTCTGGTCTGAATTAATAGAGTTTAGTAACTTATGATAATCTGTATGATTGCAAGTCAAATCATTTTAGGCTTAAAGACCTTGTTATAGGTGAAACTACAATTGAAACCAATTATAACCTCCCAGGCATCAGTCTAGTACCAGCAATGGCACTGTAAGTTCTGAGGGTGAAAGTTGATGCTTCAGCGGGGCTAAGCTAGCCACTTTGTCCAGGGGGGAGACAATGGGCCCTGAATGGGTGGAGTGAGACTAAGAGGCCAGATTCAGTGTTAATACGGCCAGAGGGAAAAGGGAATGTGATTGGGAGGTGCAAGGTGAAACCTGGGGAGAATGTGCCAGCGATGAGGTCATGTGTGTGTGAGTGTTTCTGTGCAAGACGCAATGAATAGCCTAGGCTACAATGAGCAACAGGCCAGGAACTCAAAGGCGGCATATGATGTCATGGGAACTTGTGAGTGGCTACTAGATGGAGAGAGAGAGCAGTGAGATGTTTTGAAAGACTTTGTGTTTACAGCAGTGCATCAACATGGATCAAAGCTGAATCATTTTCAGCACTTGCTTTTGTTTTAATGAAAGTTATAAAAAATGTACTATTTCACATATTTAAAACGGTGAAATAGATAAGGATGTAAAAATTATTATAAATAAATCATTCAAATTATATTCAGTTAAAAAATTTGAACACTTTTCTTATTAAATTGAAATATTAGTGTACATTTATTTTACAATTTGTCAGGGATTCAATTTTTTTAGACATGTAAACATTTCTGAATTGGCAACAGCGTGATATAAACAATCCTCTTATATTCTCATTTCAAATATGTCTTCGACTAACTTTGAAGTATATTTAATAAAAATGCTTTGGAACCTTTAAAAGAAATGGAAAATCTAAAAAGAAATGAAAATAAGTAAACCTGCGGTGACAAGAACGGGGTGGAGAAAGAGACGCTGAGTCGATTCCAGTTCCTCAGATCTTTCAGACAGTGGCACTTGACCTTCTCCAGTACTAAAGGAATATGACAGCCGTGAAGCTGGGGGAAAAAAGCAGAGAGAGACAAAAGCCACACAAAGTGCAGCCTGGCACCAAATAGTTAGTTTGCAATCAACGTCAGTCATCCCTCCTGTAGAGACAGTTTGATTTCTACTTTTCAAATGAGGCGTTTATTTCAAGGCCTGATAATAGGGCGGCGAAATTGAAATTGGCAGCTCGACAATCTACAGATAATAGTGCACTGCACCGGAGATCATGTGAATGGTGCTTTTTTACCCCCTTTTTTGTCCAAGACTTGATAGAGAGAGAAAGAGAGCGAGAGAGGCAGCATTTTGAGTGAGAGTGTGTGTTTGTGTGTAAGAGAGAAAAAGAGAGAGATGTTTCACAGTCAAAGAGAAGTCTAAAAAAAAAAAAAAGAGTCCAAAAAAAGGTAAAATTATACAAAAAGCGTAGAAATGTTAGAAATGGGGTAGAAGTGCGCTGGGTGGGCATGCTCGGAGGGGGGTTAGAGCTCTTTAATGTTCCTGGCAGCGACCCAGCGGAGGTCTCAAGGTTATCCTGGCTTTGCAAACTCCCACGGGAAAGGTGGTGGAGTGAGGGGAGGTGGCTGGGCTGGATGGAGGTGGAGGGAATGGGGTGGGGTGGGGCAAAACTATAATCTTCTGCTCATGAACTAGGGGGCTGTTATCTAGGGACCTGGCCTTGCTTAAGGTGGAGGTGCAGCCGTGACCCTTACACATTTTTAACATCTGCTCCGACACAACAAGGCCAAGTAGAAGTCAGATATTGAAATAACTAATTTATGAAGATTTAATCAATGCAGGAAATTGCATTCAGTATTTTCGACCTTAAAGTAAAAACCAAACGACATTCGCTGTGCAAACAAAGACAAGGAACACTAACTTTCAAAATCAGTAGTTAGCTAAGCAACGTGAATTTTTGGATCTTTATAGCTATAGTCATAGTCACAATTAGATTCTTCTAAAAGGGTAAACTTAATTTACTGCAATAGGGTTACTAGCAGCAATCTCCTTTTATTAGTTCAAATGCAAAATTAAGTGCTCAGTGCATTTAAAAAGTCAAACATTTCGGTCACACAGGACTTTCCTCAGTGCGTTGGCATCCTCTTGAAACATTTCATCTTTATATATGTTGTTCGTTACAGTTAGGTCCAATTATCTAATAATTAAGCTAATAAGCAACTAGTCAATATAAAAATTGGTCCCTATACTAAAATGTAAGGCCTACTCACATGAAAAAAATTTGGATATGGAATAAAAAGTGTGAGTATTGAGTTTTACTCAATTTATGAATTTACTAATTTATTTGTAACTTATGCAATTTTTTTTTTTTTTTCATTTTCACATTTAAACTGGCCAGTTTCAGCAAATAAACGTTTGTCAAAACACTGACAAATACATTTCATGCTGTATAGAAAAGTGAACAAATCATTAAAAGAAACTGAGCAGTAAGATGCATCTGAGAATATGTAAATTGAGAGGTGAAGGTAAAGGTAAGTTCAACGAATCCTGCTGTTTATTTACACTCTCCCAGTGCCTGTTAAAGATAATTATGCAAGACAACCAAAGTGGGCCTTTGTTTTCCACAGTTTATCTACTATAAACAACAGGCCTCCCCGAAGAGGAAACAGGACGGTTTATTCACCTTTAATTCAAATGAAACAGGATAAAGATCCTTTTCATAAACACAAACCCATTGCTTAGCCATTGTGTGTAGAACATTTCTTTATCTTCAGGGTTCGTAGATACCATCAACAGTGAGAGAAAGACAGCTATCGGTTATCAGCTATCTTAAACTTGAAAAGAATGTATTCAATGTTTGTGGCCTGAGAAAAAGTCCATAGACTAAACGACACGCAAACCGAATGCTACACGTTGCGTTAATATACCATGAGCTCCTTGCGTTTATTTGAGCTGGGAAGTGTATTGTCTCTTTTCAAAGGCTTGTCATTAGCAATAGCGCCCCAGGCTGGTTAATTCACTCACCACCCAAACCAGTTCAGCCTGGCAGCCAGATACTCATGCTCACGTAGTGACCCATGACCCAGTCTCTACTGCCTCCTCCACATGAGCACACAGCCCCTGGTACGCCGCTCCATGGGAGAGAGAACTTGGCTAAGCTTTACTAAAGATCCCCCCCTAAGGCACACGCTTCTCCCCTGCCACAGAAGAAACAGCAGCAACAGCATCAGGAGCTGAAGCGAGCCCGGAAAGGCTTGAATCACCACTGCGCTAGGCATCTGTTTGAAAAGCTCCCCAGCCCCGGCTAAGTACAACCGAGCACTAATGTCTGCGAGGCTGGTGCTGACCCCGAGTGATCTGTGTGTGTGCGTGAAGGTGTGTTTTGGTCTCAGGGAATTTACATGTAGGTGTGTGCATGTGTGCGTATGCATGCGCGTGAAAAGTGCTGTGACTCGACGCTTTATCACGCCCCTGCCTCTGATCCCCTCAGGCCCCGGAGGCTGTGCTGTTCAGAGCCTTGATGCTGTGTGTGAGTATGTGGCGCCTATGTTCCAGCACTCGCTCTGGCTGCTGCGTCTGCTCCGTGGGAAGACTGCTGGAGGGTCTCCAAAGCAACTCTCACTCCCCTCTCTCATCTCTCCCACCTCTTATTTCGCTTCCTTTCTCCCTGTCTCTCTGTACTTGAAGGGTCTTGGTGCTGTAAGAAACTTCGGCACCCTCTCACATTTTTTACTTTTTACAAGTGGTTGTCTTCTCATATCTTGGTTACGGGCTATATTAATCATTCTCGATAAACCGAGCACACAGAAATACACAAGTGAATTTACAAATGCACTGTGCAACAAACTAGTCTTTAAACAATGGAGGCAACTCTTTGCACGGCTTTTTCACTTGATATTAAATACTGAACTCAAAATGTCACATTGTCATTAAATCACCCCAAAATGAAAATTCTGTCATTAATTACTCACCCTCATGTTTTTTCAAACCTGTAAGACCTTAGCTTATTTTTAAAACACAAATTAAGACGTAATTGATGAGATCAGAGAACTATCTGACCCTCTATAGACAGAAACACAACTGAAACGATCCAGCTCCAGATATGTAGTATATACATCCATAAAACAGTCCATCTGGTGCAACTTCAATTTTGCGATGCTACGAGAAGACTTTTTTGCCCAAAGAAAACAAAAATATATTACTCACCATTCTTCTCCCTGATTTACATCTTCTGCCTTTTTGGAGAGTACTTAAGAACGTATGTGATATAATCAGCATTGCCTACGTTCGTGGGGAAAGCGTGCACATGAACATAAACTGCTCTCTAAAATGGTGAAAGGCATGATAAAAAAAAAAAAGAATATTGTCATAAGGTCACAAAAATGAAGTTGAGCTACAGACGTCACATTTACCAATGTATTTACTATGTTTCTGACCTGGATCATTTCAGTTGTGTTGCTGTCTATGGAGGGTCAGATAGCGCTCAGATTTCATCAAAAATATCTTATTTTGTGTTCCGAAGATGAACAAAGGTCTTTGGAATGACACGAGGGTAAGTTAATGGCAGAATTCACCTTTCACTTTAAAGGAATAGTACTAATGCCATCATGTTGTTCCAAATCTGTATTGCTTTATTTTTTCTGCGGAACACAGCAGAGGACTTTTGAAAAATGTTTTCAAAGTGATTTTTTATGTATATAAAGAAAGTCAATAGGGTCTATTGTCGTTTTAATGGGCAAAAACAATCTTTAAAAAATACCTTCTTTTGTGTTCTGCAGAAGAAAGAAAGTGATAGAGACATAGTGTAGCACCATATTTCATTTTTGACATGAATGAAAACGAGGCTGCGAGGCATTGAAGTATAGTGGATTCAATAGATTGTACTGTTATTTAAACACATAATGATTGTTTAGCTGACAAAATATCTTTCCAGAAAAACAAAAACAAAGTAAAAAAAAAGAAACCTGTCAAAAAAACAAAAACATAAAATTGTTTTGAAAATTGTTATTTGTGAAAATTACCTGATTTTTTGGACCTTTGTACGGTATGTGCCAAGTCTATCTCCCATAGCCTTTTTCATCCATGTCAATTCAATATGGCATCTGTTCTATAGGTTTTGAACGACAATTGAAAGAGTAAATAATGTCAGAATTATCATGTTCTCAGATTTTTTTTTCATCCTAAAAAGACATCCCTTTCTTTTTGAAGATAAAGGCCAGTGTGCTGGTTGGCTTCAACTACTGAAAACATCATACAATAGTACAAGTTTTCTAAACTTGACAACAAACAAATTATGTAATGAAAAACTAGCAAATAGTCGAATGCAACCAATTTATGCCACAGAGACTGTGTGAAATGTTGTGATTTCTTAGAACTTTAAAATACTAAGTAAACTAAACCACATTTTTACTGCATTTTTAAGTGAATTGACTTGTGGCCAGGTATGGTGACCCATACTTGGAATTTGTGCTCTGCATTTAACCCATTCAACTAAAGTGCACACAGACAGCAGTAAGATTCAACCACACACACCATGAACAGTGGGCAGCCATTGCTGCGGCGCCCGGGGAGCAGTTGGTGAAACGGTGCCTTGCTCAAGGGTCTCACCTCAGTCGTGGAATTAAAGGTGAAGAGAGCGCTGGTCATTCACTAACCCCACCCACAATCCCTGCTGGACCTGGGACTTGAACCCACAAACTTTGGATTCCAAGTCCAACTCCCTATCCATTAGGCCACGACTGCCCCCCAAGCATTATTTTAAGCATTATTTAGCTGATTAACTATTCATTTCACACAGATAAAGTCACTAGTATAATAATCAGTTTGTTTACTCATGGATATCTGCCAATGCCATATTCTGCATTTCAGTAAGCCGTCAAAAGTGACTGACAGCTCCTTGAGTGAGGCTGACACCCTGACACCCTCACTACCGATGGCCCGACCCCTTCAAGAGATCATATGAGCCATCAACAGCAACTTTCCTTTGGCAGCTGGCATTCATCAGTGGCTTACACATTAACTTTACACAGTCTCTGTGATTGCAGCTCGGCTTGTTTGGGAGCGTGCTATCTCCCACTTTCTCACGTACTTTAGTCCTGATTACATTATTGCTGTGTGTGGACAGCCATGGTTGAGAGACCTTGATAAAGATATGATTCTGACAGAGAGAGAGGAGAGGGGTGTAAAGGGGCTAAGGAGGGAAGTGTGTGAGTGTGTGTACGTGAGTGAGCAAGATAGAGAGATAGAGCAAGAGAAAAAGACTGTGCTAAGACATTAAAGTATTTCTTTAACTATACTCATGCCAATAAAAGTGGCAATAATAGAGAATGATGCAAAATAATATGTTTTTACACAGCCATGATTAACTCAGTTGCGGAAACGTACACTGTTCTTCTTTGTTGCAATTCAGTATGCCATTGATTCATATACACTGTAACAACGAGCCTATTTTTTTCATATAGACACAATAACAACATGATCTCACAAAAGGTAACACTACAGAAACACACACGGGACCGGCAGCGTCCAGGTGCTCAGGGGGGGTAAAGGGCGGGATAACGCAACCTGCCCGTAATTCAATGCAGCCTCTAGATCCCTCGTGCAACACGAGCATGAGAAAGTTACTCATGCGGAGACTAAAGGTTTCTGAATCTACCGGTCTTTGTCTACTTGACATCAATACATTTGTTTTGCGAGTCCTTTACAAGTGTGAGAAAGAGCGATGAATCTGTTTCGCAGTGTAAACAAATGCGACATTGAGTACTTTGAGCAGATATTATTTATAAAAAATGTGTAGAAAATCATTTCCTTGCGTCTTGCATTTTGTTTTTAACTCTGTATTTTGTGTGAATCTACTACTTAACCCTAAACTGTGTAAATAAGTGTGAAGCACAAAGAGTGCTGTCTGTTCCAATCCAACTCCACTTTTGGGGTGGGTTGTAACAGTAGGTGGGGTGGGTTGTAACACTAATTTACTTGTTCAAAATGATTGTTATGCCACCCCTCCATCACCTCCCTCCTTTCATAAGTATTTTAATTTAAAAGCATATGCAAATAGGAAACATTTTCATTCATAGCAGCTATTAAAACTATATAAAAGCTATATAAAAAGACATGCTTGTTTTTTGAACATGCAGATGAAGTGTATATAACATTAAACAATGGAATATTCTTTTATTTTTCTTTATTTAACATTAATTGCTTAAACAGGGTGAACTACTTTCTTTACTGTAAGCAAAAGTGATAAGAGCAATAAATAAACTGTAATTGTTTGTGGATCTGATTGCAATTATATGTGTATTACTTTTTTTTACCATAGCAATTAATCAACATCAGCATCAGCGGTAAGATTTTTATAGCATAAACTGATTGGAAACGCATATAACAATGCAGACTGTTCAGCAGCATGCCACTATGATATATCACACTCGTGAACAGCAGGCGAACCCCCGGCGCTCTGTCCCGCAGACGCGCGCAAAGCCGGCAGGAGCAGCGCCTTCCCCCGCCGCTTGCGCGCCACGTGTCGCGGGGTCTGCAGCAGCTGGAGACTCTCACCCCTGTAAATGTGCATATCAGAAGGCTGCCAACCCACACCACACACGCCAAGCGCAGTCTTTACTGTTAGTGGATTATGACAGACCACTAACTGACAAGTCTATTAGTTCATGATAGATGGCAACGCATGCAATGTGTTGAAACTGTTCGACAATCTATATTTCTGTCAAGCGCAAAATGTGCTTGGACTTTGTTATTTGCGTTTTCAGTGCGTACATAACGTCCTGACGACGTACAAGCAGAAAAGCATGAATGAATTCAGTGTTTTGTGGCGTTTGTTATCGAACTCATCCGAGGATCATAAAATCATGACCTAAATTAGAACCGCTTCTGTCAGAGTGATTCAAGGACGCTATCCGCGCAGTGCACGCTTTCGGTCTGAAATATCTTCACACTGGCTCGCATTCCGATAAACCCGATCGAGCTCTCGGTGGGCGTGGTTTTCCCAGGCTTTTAGAACAGCAGCTGCTATTTACCTTCCCTCTAATGTAAACCACCACCGCCACCCCTAGCCCGCCAGCCAAACCTCAACCACCGAGGTAATAAAACATCCTGGCACGTGCTCCACATTCACAATAGCGCTCGTGAGCCGACAGATGTCAAAATGCCAACAGCAGCGACGCGCTTAAAGAAATAGCGACACCGCTGCCTTGTCAAATAATCTAAAATGTTTAAAGCTCAAAATGTTTCTGAAACAAATATTTAGGCTGCAGTGATAAGTATGCAAATACTTTAACCACTTTAAAAAAGAAAAAAAAATATATAATGAAAGGCTGAACTGATTTCCTACAGTGTAATTTGATAGAGGGAGTAAAACAGTTGAAGAAAAAACATAACTTAATTTTTTTCCCTCTCAGATTTAGGCTATAAACCTAAGGCCCCATATAGTGTTACATTGTAACATACACATTTCGGTCTTAACAACAGGCAGTTTATTTCGATTGTAGTAAAAGGCAAACTCACATGCGTTTCATTTACCTTTTTAACATTAATATTGTTATTAAACTAACGTCTTATACCATACCATATTATACTTTCTATAATGAGCAAAGCGCATGTATGTATTTTTCAGTTTCTTTACTTAGTTTCAATGGATCTATATGTGTATTAAATTATAATTGCAAAGTTTGCTGTTTCTTTGCGGAGACTGGCTCTTAAGTGTTAATATGTAAACTGAATGATTGAAGGCAGTCCCGGTTGTGCCCTAAACCCGGCCGCGCGCCATTGGCCACCCGCTCAAACGCTAAACAACCAATGGAGGGGCGCCGACCACGAGCCATCCTCCCCTCGGGCCGCGTGTCCCTCGCGCTGATTGGTAGAAAGTTACTGTGGGAAAGAAAGTTTGGGAAGTTTCACACGAGCCGTTCGCGTGCAGTCGGAGATATAAATAAGACCAACACGGCGCTGAGGCAGGCAGTTGCTACGACCGCTGGCAAACGGTGAAATCAGAGACCGTGACATCATTGCCGCACCAGTTGAACTCGGGACACTTCGTGCGGATATCCATTCATATCTGGAACTGTATCTGCGTAGAGCGTTCACTCCAGTACGTGATACAAGAGGATTTCTTTTTAAAATCATCTCAAAGGATACTTCCCAGAGAAGATGCCTGCCGATATCATGGAAAAAAACTCCTCTTCTCCGGTTGCCGCGACTCCGGCGAGCATGAACACTACACCTGATAAACCCAAAACGGCTTCTGAGCATAGAAAGGTTTGTATTGATTCTGAACTGTAGCGCACTTATTTTCAAACACCGCGCATATGCGCACTAGGGTGCATTGAGAAATAGTTTCCGAAGTAGTTAGAGAATTTAACTTATTTTTTTTTTCTTTCGCATTTTAGTCTTCTAAACCTATTATGGAGAAAAGAAGAAGAGCGAGAATCAACGAAAGCTTGGGTCAGCTGAAAACGCTTATCCTGGATGCTCTGAAAAAAGATGTAAGTAGCCTGATGAAAGCCTGATTGATTCTTACAATTGCATCTGGATTGATGGATCTCATCGCATAGACGCCTATATCTAAATCAATCCCTATTTCCACACAGAGCTCCAGACACTCTAAACTTGAGAAAGCGGACATCCTGGAGATGACAGTGAAACATCTTAGAAACATGCAGCGGGCACAAATGACCGGTAAGTCGCCAGTCTCGTGAAATAAAAATAAGTAGCTAAGTAACTTCCACGCGGGGACTCGGCTTTCTGCGTTTGTTTCGATTTTTTTCCTCTGCCGAATTCAAGTCGTTTGAAAGCAGTTTTAGAAATGACTCAAAACAGTTTCGTGTTCATCTGCTCCGACCGATCTGACCGAATGTCTTCCCTCATTCTCCCAACAGCTGCCCTAAACACAGATCCCACCGTTCTTGGGAAATACAGAGCTGGATTCAGTGAATGCATGAACGAGGTGACCCGGTTCCTGTCCACCTGTGAAGGGGTTAACACCGAGGTCAGGACCCGGCTGCTGGGACACTTAGCCAGCTGCATGACACAGATCAACGCCATGAATTATCCAACACAGCACCAGATACCTGCCGGGCCTCCTCATCCATCCTTCAGTCAGCCAATCGTTCAGATCCCCAGCGCGACTCAGCAAGCCAACGTTGTGCCTCTTAGCGGAGTCCCCTGCAAAAGCGGATCTTCCTCCAACTTGACATCTGACGCTACAAAAGTATACGGAGGTTTCCAGCTTGTGCCGGCAACAGACGGACAATTCGCCTTTTTGATTCCCAACGCTGCCTTTGCTCCAAACGGTCCCGTTATTCCGGTGTATGCCAACAATTCCAACACACCGGTTCCGGTGGCCGTGTCTCCGGGAGCACCGTCCGTCACTTCAGATTCCGTTTGGCGGCCTTGGTAGACTATAAGAAAACTCTTAAAGACTTTAAAGACAAATGACACTTGTTTTCTTTGTTCAGCGTTACTTTTTTTGTTCTTTTTGTATGAAATGTGTTTTAAGAGATGATGCACTATATTTGTATAGATCAAAAGGGAGAGAAGTTCATATTGAAATAAGTTTTGTATTGTTGAATTCCGTTCAATGCATTTTTATATTTGCGGTATCTTTTCCACGTTGTGATGCCAAAGATATGTTGAATGCGCTTTGAAGTTTCTTCTTTTTGGAAGATAAATAAATGACATATTAAAAATGAAACGTTTGCCTCCGTGGTTTAGTTTAAATTTCACGTTTTCACAGTTTGTGAACCTTCTTATTCTTACTTTAAAATATGCAACATCTCGGGCCACATCGCATACAGATTTAGACTAAACATGCTGCAGTCTTCATATAATCAAGTCTTCCTCCTAATCATGTGATATCACAGACTCCGGAAGGCTTGTGTGAAAGCAGGCTGGCGGAACACATTAAACGGTCTCCGGTGTAGTTAAAGGTGCGGAGCAGGCTACTTTGCGTTCAGTGTGTTGCCCAAAGTCACATAAACCGTTCAAAGTATTTTTCTGTTATTAGGTTTCCGCGGAAAGGCGGCAAAATACAAAATCATTACAATCCACACTTAAATTTAGCAAGATCTGTCACTTGCAGCCTCAAGATAAAATAAATATGGCGTCCACGCTGACTAGCTTTGTCACAGGCTAAAAACTTCTAGACCTATAGTGAAACCCAGGAACTATTTATTTATTTTTTATAAAGTTATACTTTGTTAGAATGTAAATGGTGTCAAATTATAACTCGATATTAACATAGCTATTGTTTAACTTTTTTTCTTCTCTTAGCGCTTAAGAGCGTTTTTATAAACTAGAAAGCTAGAGCTAATTAAATTAGTATTCTCATAAAAAGCTAAACATTTACAATGTTTTTTGGTGTGACGAACCTTTCCGATGAGAGAACGAACAGGAGGTCGGAGGTTTATTCAAACCTTTTTCGATTTGCAGATATTTAAAGATTTTATCACGGCAGTTTATAAGTAAATAAGTTGTGTGTGATGGCCAGCAAGAAGATTGCAAGATGATGAAGCTGAATGCAAGGTTCAGCAGCAGAGAACGATTGGAAACGACTTTTATTACTCGACCGTTTAGCGCCATCTAGTAATTTAAATGTGAACTGCACCTGCAGAGCCACCGTGGACTAGTCGACAAAGTTTAAAAAGTTTAGGACACTTGTTGTTTAGTAATAATAACTATCCATGTTTCGTGCATAATGACACGGTGACATAAACCTAATCTATTTATTTATTTAAATTAACGCACCCAATAAGTGATGATGGTAATAAAGTACATTTTTGTAAGCATAAAAGATGCAGAAATATTTACACACAACTCACATGGCTTTTTTCGTTTCAAACAGGAAAACACTTGACATGATGAAACGTTTCCTTCTTCATGCATCCCTGTGTTTCCCAGGTGTTTGTTGCCTATAGCTATTTCAGTGTGGCCATTCTTTGAAGGGGGCATTGCAGGTGTTTGCAATTACCTCCTATGAGGCACAAAGTGTGGATAAGTGCAATCGTTTTGAATTTCCATCACACCTTTTGTGGTGGCGAGAGTAAAAAGATTGAAACCACATGTTTAGAGGAAAGCCTGTGAGGACACGCTCATCTCGTCACCCTGTTTTTGCCCATCTTAACTTAGAGCATGCCACCATGTCAACAGATTTACAATGTTGTGGCGGGCCACGCATTCATTTCCTGTTTATACTAAGGTTACAGCTGGATCCAGAGGCGAGCGGCACAACCCAAGAAAAACCGCCCAACCCGCTTCAGACGTGCCTCCTCCTTCCTGCCCCTGGAGAACAGCTTTACGAGGGGCTCAGGTTACCGGCACACTGACCACTGTGCCGGGGCGCCCGTGCACATGTCACAACATGACCGGAGGGTTAGCCAGCATGCATGTCAATTAACTTTTCCCACACTCTGTGCAAATGCAAGAGGCTCGAGAGGAGAAAGAAGGGGAAAAAAGGGAGAAAAATAAAAAGGACTAAACGAAAGCCCCCTCTCTGCTTCCTCCTTGGCTCTTAAGTGTTACCATATGGCAAGATCTCTCCCTCTCTCTCCTTCTTTTCTCCTTCTATCTCTCTCTCTCCTCCTTTCTCTCTCTTAACTCGTCATCATTACCGCCTCGTCTTTGATTGTAGCCCTGACAAGCCTGGGATTTATAATTTAAGCACAGGGATTGCTGTACCAAGCTCTGGACTCGCTATGCAGCCCTCTTTCTCCCATTCGCTCTCTCGCCCTCTCCTGCAGTTGCAGGGGAAAGGCTGTTTTCTGGCAGGAAATGAATAGCTCCCAGATGAGCTGAGGAACCTGAGAGGTCGTGAGAAAGAGGCGAACCCCCTTCCCACAGCCGGCGCACTGCCAGCCGCCGGGGGAATGTGGGAGAGCGTCTCTCTGACACACGCATCAACTCTCCCGCTGCTTGCCCAAACACCCCACCGCCTGCCTGCCAGCAAGCGCTGACGCACAGGGCCCGTCTGAGGGGGGTAGAGCGGAGATGATTGGGGCAGTATGTGGGTAGTTAGACAGCAGAAGCGTACGTGAGGACGAAGGCAGGAGACGGGAAGGAGGATGGAATGATGGAAGCCACGACAAGAAGAACACGTTCCCTAAATATAGAGTCACAGAGTTTAAGTGTTTTTATCTGTGCTGGGGATATCATTCAGAGGAAAGCAGCTGGAGAGTCGATTACAACTGGCTGCAAATGCATTATTCATTATAATATTCACTTCGGTTTACCCTTGAATATATTACCTTG
The DNA here is from genome assembly GCA_034779775.1 of Enteromius afrohamiltoni. NCBI lineage: Eukaryota > Metazoa > Chordata > Actinopteri > Cypriniformes > Cyprinidae > Enteromius > Enteromius afrohamiltoni. The sequence continues at coordinate 12,324,461 of JAUYWG010000039.1, read as the reverse complement.
CTAACAAAAATCTGATGAACACTGTGCCAAAAAAGTGTCTTTTTAATTACTATGGGTTGTTTCACTTTTAGATAAACATAAAGCGTAACTTGGTTTGAGATTGAGAGCCTCTAAACAACTTTTTTAAGTCGTCAGACAGGAGCAGCAATGGTCAAGGTCTTTTATTCTGACAGGGACAAATAAGGATTAATGTGAATGACCAATGAGTAATCAAAGTGACACTTTTGGCACATGAGATGGAAAAAGCTCTGCAGCATTTAAAGTTAAAGCAAAACAAATACAAAAACACTATATAGATGCATGGAAAAGAGTAAAGGAATATTTATTTTGCTTATTGCAAAAAAAGGGGATCATTAAAAAATGTTTATAATCCACTTTGTGATGAAATGTTTTGGCTCGATGTGGCTTGTAACAATCTACAATGTATTTAATATCTAATATTAAAACAGTAGAGGTTGCTAAGATTTTATTCATTTATTTAAAAAAAAAAAGTCTGAACAATGCTGCAGTGATGTAGTGAAAATTGTTACAATTGTAATTTTCCAGCATTTTATTGTAAATATTTCACAATGATATTTATTCTAGTAATGGCAAATCTGAATTTTCTCTGAGCCCTTCATAAATTACTGTAATATTCTGATTTGGTGTTTAAAACATTTCTTATTGCTATATGTTGAAAACAGTAGTGCTGCTTAATATTTTTGTGGAAACATTGATATACTTTCACGTGTATATATATATATATATATATATATATAAGCTACATTTAAGCTACCTCTCATCAAAAGCTTCTCCAAAGACAAATATGTAAAGCCATAAAGTACATAGGCTATAATAAAGGCATAAAACAGTGAACAGTTTACCCAGTTTGTAACTCTTGAATACATCATTTTAATTTCAATCTTCAAATTAATAATGGATCAACCAGTTACATAATATTGATTGTGCAGCTGCAGTTGCTCTCCTGCACTTTTTGTTTGCTTTCGTAGTTCTTTTCCTGTAAATCAACTACAATAAAATCAATACATTTCCTTTCTGGATGTCTGATGTCTCCGGTGGTTTGTTTTTGTCCGAATACTGACACTTTACCAGCACCTTTCCTTTTAATCTAAAGTTGCAAGGTTTTTTGGTCAAGGGGAGACGGATATGAACGTCAAGACATAAAAAGGATTCAAGCAGGTGTGAGGACACATGTTTCCTGTGATAGGCTTGAGTGATGTCCGTCAGGACCTTTGGGAATCTCTTAGGATGTATATTTACACGCACAGACACGCATACAGATATATGCAAGAGACTGACACATAAAAGCAACTCTGTGGCTGTTGTTGTATTCCTACTTCAAACAACTAGTCCAATATCAGCTCTAGGAAATGTTTTAAAGCTTAGTTCATTTTCCAGCTTGTGTACTACAATCTTACAGAGCACACACCGTTTTAAACCTATAGTCAAATTATTGTACGCTTCTGTCTACATTGTTTCTTTTAGATTAGGTGGTGCTTGTATTCTAAAATCTCGCCCATAGGTGACGTTTCTTTCCCATTGTCATTCATCTGGACTTTGCGGTGCCAGATAGAAGCTCAAATCATGCTAAAGGTTCCATGAGCTTCTGAAACACAGGGATGTGAAATGGCATTATCCCACCGCCTCTCACACCGTCCACGCAAAATGGTTTAAGCTGCAGCGATGCTTCCGTGGGCCACTGGCTAATCCCCTTTTTTGTATAAAACCAGTGGCGGGACCGCTACATCGCTGGCCAGTGCGATAGTGCACTAGTGTGACAAGCCATTAAAGTGCCGTACTGTCTGTGTGTTTTTTTACATTCTTGTCTTCCGGATCCACCACTGAGCTTTTATTCTTGCCAGCGATCACTCTGTGAAGGTACTCTGATCTGACACCCACAGGATGCGGTTCTGCCGATGCTCTTTTTAATGAGACGGGTAGGGGTGGGCATGCTAAGGTTGCATCACGTGTGTCATATCTTTTGAACGTCCGTTTTTAAAGAGGGTTACTTATGTTTGTATTCTTTCTTTCTTACAAAAGTTAGTTGCTGGGTAGTGAAGCATGTTCAATAGGAAATTGAGTACTGTAGCAGTGTCTTCTAATGCCCCCTGGTGGCTACAAAGACACTGCGAATCTAAAACTGTATATGGTTCTTATTAAAGCGGGAAAACGAACTTGTTAAAACCTAACCTGTTCAAACATGAGATTTTTTTGTTCTTCAGACTTCTGGTTCAGTAGATTTACAGTATATTCTTTGTGCAAAATCTTTATTTCCTAGCTGAAGCTGACTCTCCTGGCCTTCATTGAAATGTGGTTTTGTTTCAGTGGTAAGTAATGGTGGAAACTAAGATGTTTGATGGCCTCCAGATCACCTTCATCGCCTTGAGTGGGACTGAATTGCATCTTGATCAAGGCGAAAAGAATGACATTACTGAAATAAGGTTTAGAAAAGTATGTTAATATGTTTGGTGATGTATATCCAACTACATTTCTTGAAAATTACTACAGACAGCATTTAATTAGCTTCTTTACTTTACTATTAATATTGCATACCAACTGCTATACTGCTATGTAACACACTAGACTGACAAAAATACATACTGCTTAATATTCCTTACCTTTTTATTTCATATACCCTTTTTTATAAATCGGTTAAAAAAATGCTAAAGATATTATTGTTATTATTTGGCTGCAATAGAAGTAAAATATAATCTTTTGTCTGAAATGACATGAGGGTAAGTAAATGATGCCATAATTTTCTTTTTTGGGTAAACTATCCCTTTGACCAGTGGAAATGGAACTTGCTATGGGCCATCCATAGATCAAAACACATTAAACAGTCCAAAAATATCCACTATTAAAGCAGACAAAATATTTTCAGTTCACTAAAGTGCAGGAGGAGGGAGACCGAGTATCCTGTTCCCATGTGCCTCGGCGCATTGCAATGTGGCTTCCTTTTCCCCCTGAAAGCCAGAACCCTCTACAAACGGTGTCAGAGTAATCAGCAGTGACTTGAAATATGTGGCGTCATTGAGATGTGGATTCTGTGACTAATGTTTTTATAATCCTCCTTTGAGCAGTGGCCTGTCCCAAGAAGGCACTGGAGGTATTCAGTTTGTGTTCCCTTTTAGGTCAAAATCCGCCTTTATTAGCATAATTTAGGTGAGCTTTCTATGTATGAGGCCTAGGAGAATATTAATAATAGTCAAGTTGTATTACCATCTCTGTGTAACTCAAAAGACTGCACGATGCACTGAAAGCAAGGCCAATTTGATTCAGATGGCAGGAGACTGTTCCTTCATCACTGCCAGTATTTCTCCACTTGTGGCCATATCCAATCAGTGCCTACATGTTCATTTAGTGGCATGGCACATCTGTGTATTTTTAGAGGTCTCCTGCATCCTATTAGAAATGTAGACTTTACTGAGTTTCAAATGCAAACACCTATATAAACACACCACAATCACTATATGGACAGTAAAATCACTATATCTGCAGTAAAAATGTAGATGTGCTGTACAATAAAGACCCTTCTTGCTTTCATTTATAGACATTCGGTGGAATCTACCTGCTTGCATGAACTTTTTTTCAAACCAAACTTTTAAAACTGAAGCCCCCTTCTATAAACGTTCCAGTGTTACAGTCCATTTTGCAGTCTCACCCCCCTCCCCAAATCCCTGTAAATCTAAACCTTTTGTAGTGGCAGCAGCAAACTCCTGTAGTTCCCAGAATTCTCTTTGACAACACGTTGTGCTATACGAGACAGCCGGGCAGACATATAGAAATCTAACAAGACTTCCTCTTCTGCGCCGCTTGTCTGGTTAAAAGGTGAAGAAAGACATGTAACCATGGTGAGATGATAGTAAACTCCATAAAATGATGGGGGGAAACTGGAAAAGGCTTTAGTTTCTTGGCCAGTAATAGATGTAAAGAATATTGGAGTGCTACAATAGGGTCGGACACAGATCAGTCCTCAGCAGAAAGCTGAACAGGTGGTCACTGAAAACACAGACAGAGAATGTGAAATCATTCCGTGGTGTAGATTTCACTGATAGGGCCCAAGGGGTTATTTGCTGCCTTGTTCCTTAGGAAGCCCAAAATATTTCAAGTCCTTACATCCTGGGAAAAACTGACAGAAATTTCCTCACAACAACTGCAGGCCTCCACTGAGAGGAATAGTTCACACAATTCACATTCTGTCATAATTTACTCTCCCTTACGTAGTTTTTTTCTTAGAGCACAAAAGATGAAGTTTTGCAGAATATCTGGTCACTCTTTTCAACTGAAATTGAATTTAAAGAAATCCAATAAAAGCAGTGTAAAAGTGCTCCACAAAATTGTGAGCATTTGTTTTTACTGAAAATCTTTGATTCTATAATCTGCTTGCAATAAGCATCTTACTGGAGGGAAATTTATTTTTGGTGTATATTTGCTACACAAAGCTATCATGTGCTTTCAGAAGATGTGCAATAATTTGTACAAACTGTATGAATCATTTCTGCATCCCCTTATTACCCTTACCCTTATAATCTTATTATAAGTAATTATAAGTAAATTATTAAAAATAGAAGAAAAATTATTAGATAAAAGCCCAGATTGCCATTTAAATACACTATAATATTTATGATAATGGATGGATGGAAGTATGGATGGAAAGGCAGACATATATAAAAAAAAGTTAAATAAAGCACATTTTTAAAGCATATTCTTTTATATAAACTTTATATAATATAACTATATCATATAAACGCAACCATATCACACACGCACATACATTTGTACCCACATACAGAAAACCTGTTTGGATTGTTACACTTTTAGATAAACTTTACTACAGATAAAATTGACTGTTTTTATTATTTTTCCCTCATTTAAAATTTCTATGTGGGGACAAATTGGTCCCCAAAAAAGTTGCATAAACAACACACACACACACACTACATTGTCAATTACTTTATAATAATCAATAAAAATTTCTGGCATCCCAACTTGCACAGTCAAGGCATTAAAGTGCTAATGCAACATGGGTTGTTGGTTGATTCTGTGTCTCATACCTTTATTGTACAGAAAGGAGAGATTTGTGGGGGAGGGAGAAAAGACAGTAAGCCCGCATCCAATCTTTTTTTAAACTTCCTGTGTGAGAGAGAAACGGCACACTACAAGTGATGAAAGGATCTCGTTCTCCCAGTGCAGGATCCTCACAGATTCTTCAGGCTCACTTAAGCAGAACCATACACACACATCCCGCTGTCCATCTGACATGATCAGATTCACAAAACTTCCAGTTTATCTCACACCTGAAGCATCTGTTCCGAACATATGAATCTATGTTTACACACAAATGCGGTCTGTGGGTGAACACGCACTCATTCACACACCAAAAACCACAGACAGCCCACAGTTTGCTTACAAATATACCTGGTGCTGTATATTTTTATACAATTTGTAGTTGAGCTGTAGCAAAAGATAGATCAGAAGATAAATCTTAGGCTATTAGTATATTTCAGTCTGACCTATTGTCTTGGTAGTATTACTGCTTTTTACAACAGTTTTTACAAATTATTTGAAGTCTTCTGAAAGCACATGATTTGGGTGCTTTGTGTGGCAAATATACACCAAAATGTATTTTTTATTCACTGATAATCTTCCCCTCCAGTGATCTGATACCTATCGCAACCAGACTATAGAGTCTGAGAATGATTCAAATGAATCAAAGATGTTAGTGTAGAACACTTTTATGATGCTTTTATAGGAATTTAAAAATTCAATTTCAACTGAAAAGAGTGACCAGATCTTCTGCAAAACTTATATACACCACAAGGGAGAGTATATTTTGACAGAATATGAGTTAAGCGAACTCTTTCTTTCAATGGAGGCCTGCAGAAATTAATTCCATTCTGTCACAAGGGCAAAAAAAGAAGGTAAATTATATTTATCTGAATGTGCAACAATGCAAACATAAAGAGTAGGCTTAGGGTGATCAGTAAATTATTTTCCATCTACTGTATCTGACTATATAAATACATATTGTTTTTTTTTTTTTTTTACATTTATAAATAAATAGGTTAGGATTGGGTGCAATCTTCTTGCTCAGCATTTAACAAACACAAAGAGCCTTTTTCAAATTCCCCAGAGGCACATGATCTTAAATAATAATGTGTGAACCTGTTGTTGATAGCGGCTCTTGAGAGGATCTCAATGGCTCTGAAATTCTCCCTAGACCACTACCAGAGGGACCTACACAGAAAGGAAGAGCCCTTATTAGGCTTTTCAGAGCACTGAGAGAATAATGCCTATTTAACCTCAACATCTAAACCTTTCACCCGCTCAGACAAGATCAGGGAGAGACAAAAGAAGCAGCAAAATTAGAAAAGGCTCTGCATCAGGTACTAATGGAGCTTGAAGAGCAGAAGAAATCCCTGTGGTGTAGAGCATCATGTTTCCCCCAGCCGCTTCCCTGAAAAAGTGTTTTATCTGTCATCTAAGCATCCCATTGCTCTGCTTCAGCTGCACACCGATAGAGTGATGGCAGGCAAGGACGCGTAGCGCAGTTAGAGTCAGGGCTGTCAGAGGGGACCACCTGCATAGCCCTCTTTTTCCTGTGGGATTACTGAGGGTGCGGGCCAGGGTCTGGAGGGGTTGTTGGTGGAGGTCCCAGGGTGGAGAGTGAGCGGCGTGGAAAGTGGAGCTGGCGTGAGGTGCCAGGAGGGTTCTGCCACATACTGCATGCTCCCCGTGCTGCCCCATCACAGTCACATTGGTTTCGTGCCGTGCAGCTGCCAACCCGTCTTTCATGGGCCGGCCGCCTGGGCTGTCTCTCTGAGGTGGGTGCTCTTTCACATTCAAAGCAGTCTCACTGAGTAACCACACATTCCCATACAAAAACTCAAAGAGCCCCCACGCACCCCTCCTGCCCCACGCCAAGTTAGGCATAGCTTTCCCACCAGCGGCAGACAAGTGTGTTTACCCCATACCATAATGCAACAGAGATGGGTGAAGTCCTTCCACATACTCTCCTTTGGCGAGGGCACATTCCATGCTTTGTGTTCCAAACCATAAGAGTTGAGGACCCTCAAATGTTTTAAACACTAGGCACTGAAGTGACAAGTGGTCTGATAACTGCTTTGACTGGATTATTAACACATCTTTGAAATGAATAAAATACAGTTAAATATTATTTAAATGTAAACAAAATATACATTTGAATATTATTAAAAATAACCATATAAAATGTTTACTACTTTAATATATCTATATTTTATCTATATTACTTTAATACAATAAAATTATATATTTTTTCAAAATACTTTTTATATACAATTAGGTAACCTTGTTTTAGTGTTTATTATTTTAATTATGTTAATTATTTTAAATCTGCTACTTTCATGTTTAACACTGTCTACCTGATTTGAGCGCTATACAAATAAAGTTGACAGACTTGACTATAAGTGTGTTGTTTTTGATTAGTTGCTTGTAATATATGCTTTTATTTTTTTGCAGATTATATAAATGTAATGAGAGCTGAGCAAATCAGTCTTTCTGTGTTGACATTGTTGCATTAAACATTAATATATATTTATTCCAAACATAAACAGAGCCAACCCAAAGATTTTGAGCACAAGGTTAGTCATTATTTTAACACAAAAGCTACAGCAAATGGGGGTTAAATGTCTTGTTTAAGTATACATGCTTATGTCAGAGACTGCTTCTTCTCTTTCATGACACATAACTCTAACCTCAGAAACTGCGCTTCAGCATCCTCCATATTTTTAAAACACAGCCGGAAGTGCAAAATATGGCACCTTAAATAAATACATACCCTAGATGGAATTTTTGTTGTTAGCAAGCAACTGGTTATAAAGCAACCAAGAAAGGAAACGCAGTCTTTAAGTCAGACAGCTGCAAGACTCTTGATGATCGTGGTTCATTCATTCATCATTCCTGTGCCTGCCCCCTTGTCTCATTCTAAAATTAATAGTTTGTTTGGGTTAATTATCGTAGGTCTTGCCATTTCTTAACTGTTAAACTATGGCTTTGAAGTCAATGTATAATGATTCCCTCTGGACTTTGCTTTTCATTCCCACAAACTCTGTAAACTAATAATTGTTGGCTCACTTTTGTTTTGTTGCTGATTCAGCTAATTAGGGATTAACTCCAAGAGCCTTGTCCTGGGTCTTGGCCATGCCACCTTTTGATGGAGCAGTTCTCCATGTGCTCTGTGAACAGTCCTTTCAAACAGACCTCCATCCATTTCCCTCGGCCTTTTCAAGGTGGCAGATTTGCAGGCCTCAGCATCCCTGGACTGTGATTGAAAATCACATTTGAAAAGAACACATCTGAGCACCCCCATTTTCTTAGGATTGAGCTAAATGTGTGAGGTGGGGGTGCTCTTAGCCTTTTTTTTAGAGGACTTGCCTTATGGCAGGTTGGAGAGGATTCAGGCTTTAGATCCAGTATGTGCTAGTCCACCTCTGAACAGCAGGCCAGCTCGCAGTCACTCTGACATTCTAATCATAACCCTGACGGCATGCCTGCTCAGAGGAGAACTCCATGAGCTCCTGCCATGCCAGCTCTCTTTGTGTGACAGGAGAGAGATGAAAATGGGATTAAAATGGTGGATAATGGAGGGAAAAAAAATCTGTTTCACTCTGCAAGCTACTCAGAGCTACAGCTGCACTGGTGTAGTGTGTGAGGGTATAAGAGGTGAAGAAACCCCCCCCAAAAAAAAACAAAAAACAAAAAACAAAACAAAGCAAATATAATTACATGTGTCCTGTCAAGTTTATGTTACATTTATTCATTTGTATGTTGCAATGATTATTGTGGTATACTTGACTTGAAAAGCTTGGAAATGCCCAAGGCATAATGGGATTTTGGACAATATTTGAAGAGATAATTCGCAAAAACTCAGATTTTGAAAAAAATCTAAATTCAAGTTTTTTCATTGTGTATTCCAATACACCTCAATCAGCTGCAGTTGTGTTATTTTGCTGAGACTAAACCTAAAAAAAATATATGTATTGTAAATATATATATATACACATCACAATATATATATTTCACAATGTTGTTCCAGGGTCAACACAGATGTTGACCCAGAGACACGCATAACTCAGCAAAATCAGGTTATATATA
>JAUYWG010000039.1:12286483-12314774 GCA_034779775.1 Enteromius afrohamiltoni | reverse complement strand
TTCTAGCCAAAAAGGAGAACTAAAACATGCAAGCATACCAATGACAAGAGTATAGTGGAATTCCAGACCACTTGACAGCTCTCACCCACTAGATGGTTTGCTCCGGCCGTGGTAATCTAATAAATGTTTAGGACTATAATCAATTTGCAATGCTTGATGGGCATCTCCATGATTCAGCTTGTAAAAAAAGAGAAAGAGAAAGAAAGGGAATACTCTTACAAAAAGAGTGAGCCCAAGAAAAATAGTCTCACGAATAATGACTCCTGGAGTATAAATCTTATTCATGACACACAAAGTGGCCATTGGGCAAATAGAAGCGAGAGCCGCAGTGCTCTCATTATCTGCTAGGCTTTCTTCTGAAGAGTTTTGGGATTGGCTTCCTTTGTGTGAAACAGCAGGTATCAGAAGAGTGTCAGGTCAACTTGAGGGCCCCCACTTGCCACCTCTCTTTAAGCACTCATTCTTAAAGAATCCGACCTGTACGCTGCTGCTGTAAGAGAGCAAAACACTGAGAGGTCATTTAGAATTGAGCATTTTTTTTATTAGTACTGTAGCTTTATTATTACTTTTCAGTATAAATATTATGTTTATGTTTTTCATTCTTTCTTTTTTTAACACAAGTTCAATCATTTATGTATGCTTCTGAGTTAAAATAGTCAAATTTGTAATGCGGCATTGAGGGTCCATTCCAAAAATCTCAAATGGCAGGCTTGATATTGATGTTACTGTACTGCCGTCATTGATAAAAGCCGCACCATAGCTGTCTTCGGTGTCAAGAACCCGCTCATTACAGACTCACAGACAGCCTTTTTATTCAGATTATAGTTGCACACTCCCTTTGATTCGCCTTGTCTCCGCTTTCGCCCCTTCATAGTTGAGAAGAGCGTTAGCCCTGTGGGAGGCTAGCTGCTCTCTCAGAATGTAGAATGGAGCTCCCCACTTAGCGCTGCAGCTAATCGAATAACAGCCCCAGCATGGTGCCCAGCATGAGTGCTCTCCCAGCGGGATGGTGAGGGCAGCTCGTCTGGGGTCTGCAGGTACTTTTCATCCTGCCTGGCAGGCGAGCTCTAGCATCCTGCTGCTGGAAATTAGTCGTCGACTGGCCTCTCTTTCTGCTGGTGTCAGACGTGGGCCCCTGATGAGAGATTTGTTGATATGATAACTCGATTAGGCCTCGGGCTTGAGGGCAAGGTGGCAGAGAGCCAGTACGGGGAGACTTATACTCGTCTGGAGACCACTGTCTCTATTTAGCAATACCTGTAACCTCAGTGCCGTCTGAATGACAGCATTAGCAGGTAATCCATGGACAACTGAGGTAACGGAGGGGACATCTAACATTAGCAATGCTAAAAAGAAAGGATTTTCAATTTAAAGATGCTTACAAGTTAACTGTAAGCATTTGTGGCATTACATTGATTCATAAAATGAAATAGATGCATCAAAATACTCACCATTTCAACAGTACAGCCACAAGATGTAAACAATATGTGTTTGCAGGTTTTAATCCATAAAAAGTACATAAAAGTTTTCTGTATAAATTCTAATCCAAATTTCACCTTTGTTGTCTTGACAGTGCGATACTATGAGCATTAAAACAACTATTAAAAAACGATACACGACTTAAACATTTATGCTTTTCAATCCTCCAAAAAACGGTCCCATTTAATACATTTCTAAGCAACTCAATGTAATCTCAACACAAACTGAGGTAAGATTATACAATTACAAATTTAGGGTCAAATGAGTTTAACTTGTTATTGAACATGGAACATTTCTTTAAAAATATAATTATTATGTCTTTGTATACAATGAAGTACATTTGGCATGCAAAGAGAGTCTATATCGTCCTTTTTCACAGCCACCATGGTATTATTTTTCCCCTGGACTCTCAACAGTTATTAATGTTTCTTGACCCTTAGGGAGTCCAGCTAGAATTTCTCCCATGCGAGAGAAGTGGGAACTTATTGGTACACAATACGTTTATTCTGCCCTCTCGAATTATTTGTGGCATGGCGTTTAGGGGCCATTCAGTCAATTAACTTCACATCTCCGCTTTACCAAACAACAGTGTCCAGCAATATGGGCAGGCTAAAGACCAAACAGAAGCCTCCCCTTCCCAGTTCAGCTATTGAAGACCTTCAGAAAAGACACCAAACAAAGGCCAGCCCCTCTCTGTCTCGATGACTCCTCTCTTTGTTGCTTCTTCGGCCTTCATAAAGGAAAAGGGACGCTCTTGTTTGCCCAGGAGGTGGTTTAATGGCCCTGGGTGCAACAATGGGGCCACATTCAACCTCGCTAGAGAGACTCATTGTATGGGGCTGCTACCAAAGAGCCAGGTCCAGGGACATTCCCACTGGGCCTAGTGAATGGCAGGGAGGAATAGGGGGTAGGCTCAGGGGTAGAAAGGCGCCATTGAGGTGATAGGCAGGTTCCATCTGCCCCCAGTGCCTCCTTACCTAGTCTTTCGTGAGGCAGGGGCCTCTCCTGCCACAATGGGCAAATTTAGTGTGTCGGGATGGCTTAAAATGCTCACTTTAGAAGGAGCCATTGAGGGAAATATCAACACTGTGGACGGGGGTATTGGTTTATTCATCCATTCCAGCCCCTTTCCATTGACTAAGTTCCTTTTCCTTTCAGCTTCTTTCTCCTTTTCCCCATTCAGAGAGCTTCTCTCATCCCAAAAACTTCAGACCACGCTATTTTTCCCATACCTTGCAAAGGGGCGGATGACAAGAATTAAGTTAGTTCTGCCACAGCCCACCGTTTTTGTGCCTTATTGGTTGTGGCAGGTATCAGAGACAGTGATGAAATGGACTATTAATCAAAACAAAAACTAAAAGGGTACATAAAGTATATAGGGTGAAATATGGATTTTAACTTTCATTCATTCATAAGTTTTATGCTTTTACTACACACATGCAAATATTAACCATTCAAATGGAAGTAACAACATCAGTATTTATTCATCCTGTGTTGTTTGCACCCCCAATTGGCTTTCATTGCATGTACAAAGAAAGTTGAAACATTTTCTAATATAATTTGTTTTCCACAAAAGCCAAAAAAGATAAGAAAATTGGCACTTTCTGGCTCTTTTTGCAGGTGAGAGAGTAATAATGTAGCCGCCCAAGCCATACCAAGAGTCCTGGACAATATTTCTAAACCCTCTTCTAACAGCATTTATGCACCAGTTTGGATTCAGCTTTTCAAAGATTTCAGACCATGCCAGAACATGCTAAGGCTCCAGATTCAAATTCACATTCAAATTTTATTTGGCACGTTCACATACATACACGGTATGACATGAAGTGAAATGTATTGCACGACTGGCCCAACAAACTGACACATTAAGAAAACAGTTAACAGTTCAGTAAAACAATTTAAGTAAAAGTAAAACAGCAAAATAGAAGTTGAATATAAAAATAAGTACAGTAGATAAATATAATAATATAATTTCAAAAAGTAAACTAGCAATAAAAATAAAATAGAATAAAAAGAGAATAGAAGTAGAATAGAATATGATATAAATATACAAAATAAAAAAAAATATAAGCAAGACAGCAAGAAGTGTATCAGTGCAAGTCCCATGTGCTTTGCTGTGCAGTGCAGTATAATAGTAAAGTGGGTAAGGAGGTATCCTGGGGATAAATGGTGTGTAAATTTCACTAATTTATCCCCGCGTTAGATGATGCCAACCTTGGATTGTATAAAACTCTCAAATATCATCTTGTAATCATTACAAGCACAAGCTGAACAAATGCCATTTGGACCATTTTAATGGAATCTCTAGCTGATGACTTAATACTTCCTAACTGTAACACTGAAACAAGCGTTCTCTGTAAAGTTGCTTTAAAACATTAAGTACTGTCAGAAATGCTTTACAGAAATGTGTCAGAAATACTAGAATTTTGGATCTTAAATCGCTGTTCATTTTATGCCCAACTGAGAGTGGTCATCCAAATGGCCTTATGCTTACTGTGTCTACAAAATCAATCTATGAATATTCTCTCAACCTAGACTTTAGGAGATGGGTACCCAGCTTATCTCCAGTGTCACCCGTGTGAAATGTCAGCTCCAGGACCAGACCAGGGGGTAAAGAGACCCCCAGCAGATGGTCAGCTCTCAGAACCCCTAGTGGGGTGCCTTAGAGTCCCTGCTGTGCAGAAATGAGGTAATCAAGTTATCTGTAGAAAAAATAACTATAGATGAGAACATTTATCATATGAGATAATGCGAAGCTGTGAATACAGACACTTAGTTTTACACTTAGTCTCCTGTTCATAAAAAGAGATTGCTTCATTGTGTTCTACAATGAGCTGTTCCCACTCTGGGACTATTAATGAATCTACTAAATGGGATTACACAAAATTGGCATTAAGGACCAAACAAAACCCTTTTTACACAACCACATTATTTCACTTAAGACCAAATGTACTTTATATATGTGCTCAGCGTAATTAATAAATTCATAAAACAAAAAAATAACAAAATAAATATGTAAACAAGTCTAACTTGAACTTTTTTAACTTTAGAATAAAAAAGCTTTTTTGAAAATGAAATAATATAGACAAACCATAATTTCACAATTTAAATAGCTTAATATCAAACAAAACATCATAGATTACTATTACCATATTTTTATAACAAAACCTAATCAAATGTATTGCTTGAAAAAGTAAAGGAAAAGGAAAAGTCAATATCAATGCAAACATAACTATTCAACAAATGTGTGCAGAAAAAAAATGTAGTGGTCAAGCGCATCTTATCCTAGTGACCCTATAAAATTTAACAACACTTAACCATGGCACTTCTGCTTTTATACAAGCACGAAAAACAATATTCGGTTTTGGGAAAAGTGCAACAGCAATGATAGAGAACGTACACACTAAAGTTCACAATAATGCCCTCTTTCAAACTTCACGGAGATCACTAGAGATTATATAATCACAAATATTATTTTTAAGCTCCAAAACTGCAGCATGAGCGAAAGACCAGCATCACTTAAAACCTGGACATGGATTTCTCTAGAGGTTTTTCTCTGCCTTCAGTAAAGTAAAAAGGAGCAGTGTTTCAACTGCTTGTAGCCAGAAGGTATGAAACAAGTGCCAGACTTCTAAATCATGAAAGCTCTTGGCACTGGGGAGGCTTAAGCTGAGAGCTCTGAGCAAAAAGCTGCCCACTTTTTTTTTCCCAGGCACTTTCTCAGAGCGGGGTGAGTTTAGGGGTGCAGCACCTCGTAGTGGTGGTTCCCGGTGGGCCTGTAGAGGAAATCTGCATCGGGATGAGTTTGGTTTTGATGTGCCTGAGCTGGAGCAGCTTGTATGTGATCTGAAGTAAGACCGAGGTTCCACTGGGTTCTGCCGTAACCTCGACGCAGTGTGACCCACACTTCAGAAAGGGCCACGCGGGGGAGAAAACACTCACAAGTCGTTGTTTTGATCTTTTTATATCGACAACTTGCAGCTCTGTGTTAGCTCTGTACATCTTTTATAGGGTTTGCTTGAGATTCATGTTCAGAGGGTCTCATGAGAAAAGAAGATATGCATACTGGAAAAGAAGATCAGTAGATCATGTTCTCTGCAATAGCCTTAATCAATTCAACCATTTTTTTTATACAAAACAAATCTTTCAATTTTAGCTTTATTTACATGTTATTTGTAATGATAATATAAGACAAGCTAATAATAATATAAGCTAAATTTATACTGCTCAGTAAGTAAAGAGATGAAAATCCCTTCATCATTAACTCACCCATTGCAAATTCCTTGCAACATTTCGAAAAATGTCTATTTTTTTGTGCATGCATTGAAAGTCAGTGGGGTCCAAAAATAACATTGACTTTCATTGAACGGACAAAATGTCCAGAGGGTGAATCAATAAAAACAGAGCTATAAGTTTTAGGTGAACTACCCCTTTAAGAATCATTTTACAAAATGCTTCCTGTCTAAGTAAAAGTAAGTGAGGACTACTACAGTTTACAATGATCACCAAACGATTTCTTAACAAATGTTTGTGTTGGAATCATTGCAAGGTTTGTGTGAGCTCAGCAGAGCTGTATAGGATAAAATGTAACTCCCTTTAACTGTCATATTCTACTGTTGCAAGGTTATGAATGCCAAAACAGTAATATGATGCAATGTCACAGCAACATCAAAAAGGTTCCTATCATAAAGTACTGCTTTAAGCCTCAATCTCAAAGTAATCCTCTTCTGTATCAGCACAAACAAGAGGGGGTGAAGAAACAGGAAACAAGCCAGTCTGAACCAAACGATGAAATTGGGGGTTCCTGGGAAGTTAAAATGATATAAAAATAAATAAATATATAAATACTTTTTGTAGTAAATTACTTACCCTGTCATTTCCAAAAGCAAATTCATTTATTTTATTATTATTATTATTTTTCTGTGGGAACAAAAAAAAAAGTAATTTATCTATTTATATTAAAAAGTAAATAAAGGTAAATATATAAATATTTACATTATAAATTACAAAATAAATGTAATAGTATGTTATAATGTAATAAGTTCCTATGTAAATACACACATAGGTAGGTTTGGAACAATGATGACAGAATTTAGATTTTTGTGTGAAGAGGAACACACCTTATAGCAAAGTCAAAAAAACTGAAAGGAAGAATAAAAAAATAAAAAAACAAGATATCTATATAGATATATATATATATATGTTCAGACTGCGCTACCTTACAGTTAGGAAGTGAAAAAACAAAACACAGTGGAGTGCAGCCAGCTTCTAAAGTGAATGAATGTCAGATGGTGAGTGCTGGCTGAGGGCCCGGGCCGAAACACAGGCACAAGGAGAGGCAGGGCTGCAGCATGTAACCTCAGCCCTGTTTATGTTCCACATTCTGATGGTGGGGAGGCCTTAAATTGGAGCCATGCTGCAGGGGATTAGGCCTATGAACTCTGGGATGTGTGCACAGGGAGAGGGTGACAAGGGAGGCGGGCAGACATGTGTCCACAGGGCTAGGAAAAGTGCTACCCACACACACACACACACACACACACATTCACGGTATCTTTCCACCCTTCTCTCATTTTCTCTCTCCTTCCTTCTCTCTCTCTGGCAGAGAGGACACAACCGAAGCTCTCCATGTGTGGCGGATGTTTTCCATGAGCAAGGTGGCCAGCTTGGCTGCAGCTGTCCAAACCGGAGGGCCTTGGGAAGGGGAGGAGCTGAGTTTGGAGGGGGCGGGGGGACGGTGCACTTGGCAAAGGTCAGACAACCCAAGACAGCTTTGAGTGTGGGAACTGTCCGAGAAGGCATGTGCAAAATGCTCTGTGCTATGGTATCGTTTTTCTTCAAGGCTGCCTGAAGGGAGAAGCTCTGTAATATATGTACGTCTGCTTGTTTGTATGTGTGAGAATGCAGATGGTGGGCTGCTGTTGAGACACAGAACATGACTGAGTGTACATGGTTAAACTCAAACACAGCTGCACATTGACTCAAGACCATGTCCAGCGGCATCAGCATACATTTTTTGAGGAATACATGTTGTTAGACTAAAATAGCAACATTATTTACTTAACTACACTTTTCTGTAGCAAGACAGTGTTTTAGCTGGTCTCATAATAACTTTTCCATCAGTAAAAAACTAATTAAACCAGCGATGTTGAAAAAATTCTATATTGCTGTTATTATTACAACAAATATATTACTGATATTTATGCTATATAAAGTAGTAATCAAACATACTCTCATGTAAAATACAATTTGGCAATTTTATTATTGTTATTGTCATTTCTGTGAATTTGTTCATTTGAACAATTCAGGTACATCAACTGATTTAAAACAAGAATAATACACAGATTTGCATCTCTGCATGTCAATATTTATTTGCTAATATAAATTGATATGCATAATACTTTTGTAATCAAAAACACAATTACTACAATTATATAAAAATATTTTAACAGCAGTGAAATATTACAGTTTAAAATAACTGCTAACATTTTAACAAACAAAAACAATATTAGTGTGAGAGCAAAGCTGAATTTTTGAACAGCAGGTACTCAATCTGTGTCATCTTATTATTCCAATATGCTGATTCGGTGCTTAATAAACATTTCCAATTTTTATCAATGTTAAAAACGGTTGTGGAACTGTTTTTGTGGAAACCTTGATGTAATTCCCATGTCTCTTTGAAGAATAATATGTAAAAAGCTTTTATTTGATATATATATGTGTGTGTGTGTGTGTGCTTATATAGATTTATATAAGCAGCTTCCAATTAGTATCCATAGACATCTCAGTTTGTCTTCATTGCAGTATTCAGATGATCGACATTCTGTCAGAACAAGTCACACTTGAAAAAAAAAAGGTACAAAAGTTGTCACTGAGGTTGTACCCTTTCAAAAGGTACACTTTTGTAACTTTTAGGGACTAATACGTACACATTAGGTACGAATATAGACCCTTTAGACACAAAGAGGTCCCTTTTGAAAAAATATACTACCATAAGTGACAGCTTATGTACCTTTTTTTTTTATTCTGAGAGTGCAGGCAAATTTTTTAGGCACAATTCTCACCTAATGATCTAAGCCCTAACAGGAATGGCTTAAGACTTAAGCAGGTGTATCTGACAACAAAGAGCCGCCTGAACATGCATTCTGCACTTTAATACACACACGTATAATAGATGAGTAACAGGTGTGTGTGCGTATCAGCACTACCAATGTTGAGGCACTTCTTTCTCACCCACCTTTGTGCGCGTTCTGCTCCCTACCATTCATTCAGCTGCACCTTTGAAGGCAGATAATCCCACTTATTTGCTTTCCCATGCCCGAGTCAAGTCCTCCTCTGAATCAGCTCTGGAGAATACAGTATACATCCACACGTCCCACAACACAGACTCCCTTTATTTACCCAAATAGGATGTGGCTCAACAGGCTTTAAAATGTTAGTGAATGGTTTGTAAATATGATCTTACCGCAACTCTTTTATCGTCAAGGCTACAGTCTTAGTGTTGCTTTGAGATGCCTTTATGTCTCCTGACATGTATTCATTGGGGGAGCATTGAAAGGCCTCAATAAGCGGTCTCCACAGGACCCTATGCTCATAATAGGGGCCAATTCATTACAGTAAATAACAGTTGCTGTCATTATATTGTTTTCCATGAAACTGATGATTTGGAGCTCTTAAACTGGTAATTGTTTTAAAAACCAGTGGTGGCTCTTTCGCTCCCATTCGGGGGCAGGAAACCGAACACGGGTAGTGGGAATTTGGGAGCGTGCCCCAGGGAAGGTCCGACTGGCGAGACAGGAGATCCAGTCCTGCTAGCAGCTGTGAGGGGTATTAAGCTCTAATGAGTTCAAGAGTAACACAGATAAGCAGAGTTATGGGGAAGCCCCCTTTGATTTACCATCTTGACATCTGTATTAATACAGTGGTTTTACATTAATCACACCAGTTTATGTTTAACTACTAAAATAACTGGCATAACTGCAAATAAATACTAGCAACCAGCACACATTCTCTCAGTTTAGGCTTTTCCTCTGACAGCTGTTAAGCCCATCTTCGACCTTGTGTCACACAGCGAACATGAGAGGCTGAGGTAATGCTCTCTAATGTCCGGATTGTAGTCGTCCAGGGTTGATCTGTTCCCACAGTCGCTTAACACAAAGCCCTTTACTTAGTCCTCCTTCTCCATGCCGGTGATTATATCCTAAGTAATTGCAGGCCTTAAACCTTTCCAGACAAATCATAGTGCATATTTTAAATCTCATTAGCTCTGAAGGCCTTCTAGAAGGAGACCACAGTCGTATAAAAAGTCCAACAAATACTATGTTATCATGACCTGGACTTCTATTAGTATCTATTGTTTTTACAATGAACTACTGATATTTTTTAGCTGCTACTTTCCCTGAACTTATACAATCCTTTATATTTTTCATTTTTATTAAGATTTTTTTTTGCATTTTAATTAAACCATTTGCAGTGGATGGCTTATTTCTGCCTTGGAGCAAAAAGCAGTAAAAGGTAACTACAACTTGATCTCACAATTCAAATTCTATTTATAATTCTTATAACTGTAAATTTATCTCACAGTAAACCTATGTTGTTTAAACTTTATCACATGATTACCAGTTTTATTTTTTATTTTTATTGAAGGAAACAGTCTCCCTTTGTCTTATTATCCTAAATGTATGCATAGTAATACACTCACGAGAATCTTCCGCTGCATTGTTTGTGTAGTAATTACTTTCCAATATTCTAACACACTTTTGCCAGCTATCTGTGAAGCAGGCCAAAATTTAGACGCGACCTGTTCGCAAGTGAAAGCTGCCCAGAGCTGCTCAGTCTAAATGTATTAGGCCTACATTCAGACTAGGGGGTTATACAAACAAATTTGTAATCCTGCTAATTGTTTTAAGAGCAGTAGTGACCCATTAAGTGGTGGACAACTGCATTAATAAACTGCATGATATAATTTAAAATGCCCTTTTATGTGAATACAAAAAAACAATGTGTGATGTCAGACAACTATAAAAAGCTTGATTATGTGTTTGCATATCCCATGCTATGATCTCAAAATGCTTTCCTCAGTCCAATGGTCCTTTTCTTAGAGGGGCTACAGATTAACAGGGTACATTCCTGTGCAGGGAAATCTCTTTAGATTCACTTCCAGATCAGAGCAGCTATCTGCACACGCTGCATGCCCTAACCAGGGCCTCTGCCCTCTCAGGAGTTTGGAACTTTTTCCCATCAATTTGGCCAATTATAGAGCAGGTCCCTGTGTTTATCAGAGAGACTCTAACCTCAGGCACTGAAGGCATAAAAGTCATCTAAACAGATTTTTTTTTCACACACTGAATCAGTGTTGTTATTGTTGTGTAACCTAAACAAAGTGATTGAAATAAAATAATTTATATATATAAAAATATATAAATATTATAAAAAATATTAATTAAATATAATGAAATAATAAAAATGACATAAAACGAATTACTAAAATAAAAATACATAATACTGTAATAGTAAATGACTACAATAATGTGCCACATCAGTGTTTTTGTCATTTAAAATACATGTTTAATTGCTCATTCTTTTTTTTTGTTTATTTGTTGTTTCATTCATCATTCACTTGCTCATTTTTAATTCTGTCATCTATTTTGCTCATTCACTTGCCATTTCATTAATTTCTTTACTTATTTAATCATTCATTCATTAATATGTTCATTTGTACAAGTACTTGAACCATTAATAGTATCATTATTTTTTATTTATTTTCTTTTTCTAAATCATTTATTCTGTTTACTGATTTGTTTCAGTAAAAACAAACTTCTTTTTTTTTTTTTTAGATTGCCAAAACTTGTACGACAGGAAGGGGATGTGTAATCACTACCCTTTAGAATGTGACTAACCTTTATATCACTTTTACCACCACAGGCAAGCATGACGTAAATGTTAAACCAGTGCCTCGTGCTCTGCTGACTACCAGCACCTATAATAATCTTCAAAAGACACAAGGTGGCATGTCTGGCTGTCAGCCCACACACACATATTAATGAACGTACACACGCTCTTAGCTATCTTCTTGCACGAACATGGAACTAGCCTTCAGGCTGGCTCGAGTTTCTGCATACAGCAGTAAAGATACTGTTTCACTGCAGGTGTCCCATCAAAGGCTGCAGCATGCACTGGCCAGCAAAACTAATAAATTAGCAGGACTACAGGTCCATTTACCGGGTGCACCATTTTGCCTTGCCATATGCAGGCTGTCTAGTCTCAGCACAGAGTGCCATCATCAGCAGCCATTATTATACTCTTCGCATGATCATTCAGAATCATACAAATTGCCCAATTTGTCCTCAAGAAACCTTTCTTATAATTAACTATGTTAAACAGTCATGCTTTTTCATTTTATTGGGACTCTTTGATAAACAAAAAGTTAAAAATAACTGCATTTAGACCGTAATTGCCCAAAAAGCGACCCTATTATGGGTTATGAAAGATTCATTTTGGTCCCATACAACAGATTGACTTGCATGCAAGGTCAGAAAACACTTTCATTTTCTTATAATATGCATTTTTCTTTATTTTTTTACATTATTTGTTTAATGACTCCCAAACGATTCCTTCAAGGATTAACATTTCCAAACCCTTCCGGTGATTGCTATTAATGCTCCAAATGCATCACCTAGTGGCAAAGAATGAATTCGCATTTTCATTCACGCCAATGCAAAAAGACCAACAATTGGGTGGACAATATGCTAATATTTCATTTGGACGTCACCATGAAAGGGCTTGGGAGTCGTTTTAAAAACGACTCGTTTCAATGATTCAGAGTGGACTCTTTCTTTTGAAACACAACACTTTGCAGCATGCGGAGCTGTGTAACACACTGCATGAAAATCTATAATGGGGCAATTTAAGATTCTGAAAACCATATTGATCTTCAAAATTTTTCATTCATTGTTTTTTTTAAAACAGTGGTCTTCCAGGTAGATAGAATCCTCTATATCTTTAAGAGGTCTAAATAGAGGCCTGGGGGTCTTCTGCTTTCAATTAAAATCTCAAACATAGTTTCCCTTCTCTGCAGACCCTTGAAAATATGCTCGTAAATTGTCATTATTTTTTACGGGCTTCCCCTTTTCAGTTGCACATCGGAGACGTCTGGCACAAGCAGTAGCTCACTGGATTGGTTTATCTCAGGATCTGCAGTCTCCTTCTAAGCCCTGGGATAAATGACATGACTTACAGTGTATGGCTGCTCCCCATCACATACTGTACGTGCATCCTAAGTGCACTGCTCCGCTCCAAATAATGGGAAACAGGCTACTACTAGGGTTATGCAAAATTTAAAACTGAAGATCTGGCTCATATTGAGCTAGCTCACTTTTAATTCACTGGAGTTGAAATTCGACAGGATGTGGAATTTACTGAACCACAGTGGACCTTTTTCACATTTCTGGGGTTATCGGAAGCGGACTTCTATAGTGGTAAATGAAAACTACAACAAATATATTTTGTTGCCTTCTCATTTGCTCAAAATACCAGAAAACCCATAGCATTTACAGTTCTAAAACTGGTCAAACATATTAAGAAATTAAATTGCTGTCATTCCCTCAGCCTTTTTTTCAGAAATACTCAACAATGTTAATGTGAAGTAATTTAAGGTAATAAAACACAAAGCGATAGTGTTTTAGATATACATTAAACACGTATTAACTAAAATATTAAAAACTTTGCTATTTAAAGGAATAGTTTACCCCAAAATGAAAATTCTGTCATCATTTACTCACCCTGAGTAGATCCAAACCTGTATAAATGTATTAATTCTGCTGAACACAATGGACAATATTTTGAAGAAAGTTTGTAACCAGTCTGTTTGGGGTTACCATTGACTTCCATATATTTTTTTCCTCCTATGGAAGTCAATGGTGACTCTTATTTTTCAGTAATTGTATTAATTTTCTTTTCTTTAAACTGACGTTTTGCATCCTGTTTGCTACCTCAATTTAAATTCTTTATTTATTACTTTAC
The DNA here is from genome assembly GCA_034779775.1 of Enteromius afrohamiltoni. Taxonomy (NCBI): domain Eukaryota; kingdom Metazoa; phylum Chordata; class Actinopteri; order Cypriniformes; family Cyprinidae; genus Enteromius; species Enteromius afrohamiltoni. The sequence continues at coordinate 12,301,274 of JAUYWG010000039.1, read as the reverse complement.
TTTTAGACAGAACTTGTTTTGGTCATCCAAGTGTCTTCATTTAGTTTAAGAGGCACTGCATGCATACAGTAATGTTAATACTGTGGTCTTTTAACAAGCATAAGTGTAAGCCATGGGGTATCTTTCCCCACTAGCAGGTCTGTATTCCTTTCCACACATCTGTGTCTGTTTATGCCCCGTTTATTTCTGAACCATCACTAAAGAACCTCCAGGTTCTGCTGCTAAGTAAGAGAATGTGATTTTCCCTCCAGTAACAAAGAGAGAGGGAAATTGCAGGGGAAGTTTGCAAATGTGTTTCCTTTGTGGTAACCTACAGGAGGATGGAGTGAGCATATAGCTTCAGACGAGAGCCAAGGCACAGCGGAAGCTTTTGGCTGTGACGATTATCACTCGCATGCATTTCCTTACTCAGTAGAAACAAAACTATCACCAGAACTCTGGAACAATTGGACAGCTAAAAAATTAAAGAAGACATGCTGGTGAACTAAAAAAAATCACCCTGGTGGATACTCGCTAAGAGTTTTTTTCCCCCTGTTTATAAGGGCTGGCCTGGAGCGAGCTCTGTGGCAGATGCTAGCATGACAAAGGCGTTTTAGCGATAAGATAGAGAGAGCCTGGGCGGTATGAAAATGATGGCCGCTAGCATTGTCTCGCCTGAGTTTTTGTGACTCCTCTATGACGAATCCCAGTAACGGAGACTCTTGGCAGACTGATGTGGGCTGCATTGCAATGGATGGGCCCTCCACTCTGAAATAAGCCAAAAAGGCCCCTACGAAAAGAGCAAGATGTAATGCCACTTTTTCATGCTCATTGCGGGCCTCTGATAGCTGCAATGGCATGGATTTGTATCCCAGTTACACTGAAAGAGCTTGCGAATTGGATCGAGCTTAAAAGTGAAGCAAGAAAGCCCTGGAAAATCAGCGCTCAAAGGCACATTTCAACTGGAAAGCATTTCTTTAAAGCCTGTACTCCTTAGTGGTTGACAATCCTATTAAAGAATCAACGCCTTGCAATTAACAGAGAAAAGAGATATAAAAATAAATTAGAGAGGGGAATACACACGCATTCAGTTTAGGGGCATTTGAGTGGGACTAACCATGCAATGGTCCTTTCTGATATAAAGATACCATGGGCATGAATCATCTTTTTTTGCATTGATGTTTGAGTGGCATGACCAGCATCTGCCAATTTCCTATTGTCGCCCCTCTTCACTTTACTGACGGCATAAAGGGTTGTGACAGAAAATGGGCTTTCTCTTTCCTTGGAGATTTTGGATCAGATGAAAAAAAAGGAAAACAGACCATCAAAGGAAAGGCACCAGGCCTAATGATTCACCATATCAACAGACTCAATGACGACAAAGATAGAAGCCTCTCAATGTATAAAAACAAGGCGTTCAGTAGCTGTCATTCGCTTATTTAATGAGATAAAAGCGCTTGGTTTTTGGACATACAAAGGAAAACACTATTAACACAATTAATTAGTTTTACTGTCTTTAGGTGAAACACAGAAGTGCCTTTGACTCCAGTTGTTTCTGTTAGACGCATCGTTAACACTTTAAATGTTCAAATTTTATTAAAAACATTTATTTTAGATTAATGGCTAAAAATTGGTTTAAACTGCCTTCATGTCAGTGATCCCACATGATTTGAAAATTAGGATTTAAAAAAAACATTTAGCGTATGGCCAGCTTTAAGATCTTTGCACACTAAATCTGAATTCAAAATAATTAATACGACACAATGCATTAATAGGATGCATTTTGATAGGAAAGGAGGGCAAATGTGAAAAAAAGGACAAACACTTGTGAAAATTTCAGACTCAGTGCGGAAGGACCTTTAGACTGATGTTTTCATCACAACTTGTACCTTACAAGGTAGCTGTTCAGTCAACAGTCACTTCCAGCCAGAATCTATCATCAGCAACATTCGGCCGCTGCAGACATCTGAAATAAAGAAAGGTAAAATAATCTCTTAATGGATTATTTCATTTCCAGAATTAAAATTTTCTGATAATTGACTTACCCCCATGTCATTCAAAATGTGCATGTCATGTTTTTGAAGAAATCATTTAAGGCTTTTTCTTCATATAGTGGACTTCAGTGGGGACCAATGGGTTGAAAGTCTAAATTGCAATTTCAATGCAGCTTCAGAGGGCTTTACACGATCCCAGCTGAGGAATAAGCATAAGTCTTATCTAAAAAAAATATAAAAATTTAAATATTACACAATTTTTAACCATGCATGATCTTTCCAATGTGACCACACACATTGTGAAGCTAGTGCAAGACAAGCATTTGTAATAAAAAGTATGTACTTTTATGCAAGGATGGCCCTTTGAAGCTGTATAGTACCTGTTGATGCCCACTATATGGAGAAAATCCTACATGTTTCCCTCAGAAACCCTTTCTTTTCGACTGAACAAAGAAAAACACAAACATCTTGGATGACACAGGATAGGTAAATTATCAGAAAAAGAAATTCTAAAAGTAAATTAGAATTAGTAATGGAACTTTGTACTAAAGTGCTAATTTAGTCCTCATTTAGATACCTTAAGAACCAAAGAACCAGAGAACCAAACTTTCCCATTTATTTTTCTCACCAACTCAATCAATATTGTTACTCCTATGTTCTTCGTACTTTCCCCATTAAAAAAAGAGAACTTCCTTGCATCATTAATTGTTAATGTTAGTCTTAGAATTGTATTTGAGAGTACCGCATACATCAACTCTTGCCCTTTCATTTAAATCTTTACCAGATGTAATGACTGTTTTGACTAATTGTGCAGAAATTGCCATAATTGCTCTACTAACAACACTAGCCGTGCAATTTAACTTTGATATGTTGAAGTGTTAGTAAAGCAGTAGTTCACCCTACTCATGCATTTCAGCCCATCAAAGTAAGAGAGAAATTTACATAATGTAGATCCATTAATTAAGCCTGTTTCTGAGAAGAAAGAATTTATACACAGCACAATTTCTTCTAAGAATGCGATACATCTTCTCAGAGGTTTTCCGTTCCTCTAAACCCTCAGGTTTAAAGGCATGGAAAGAAATGGTCTTTGGTCCCAGACTTAAATTTATGAGCGAGTGGGTGCGAAAATGATGATATAGACAGGAAATTGTGAGAATTTATGTGAGTCTTAAGGCATGAGAGAATTAACAAGACCACAGCATTTGTTTGTTGGTTTGCCTTTGATAGTTTGCACAATTGTTCTCAAACCACACATAGTCCTTATGCTGTGCAACTGCAAATACATAATCCAAATTCTTTGTGATCTGCAATCGATTTTTGTCACTACTGCGTGAAGAAAAGGATTAGTACATTTTTAACCCTCTGAGCAGAAATGCATTAAACAACACAGTCATAAGTAACTCCTTGATGAAAGCCATTGAGGCTCAATGAAACATTCATTATATGGGTATTAAAGGCACTTCATCAGGAGTGGCTGTGACTGAAGAGGGGGTCACTACTACAGAGAGCCTCCCCTTGTCAGAGGGGATGTGATTCTCCACCAATAATTGTAATTCAGCAATAAGGAGCTTACAGCTCTTGTTATCCGCCTGATAGAGAAGTGAACATGAAGAGCACCATGGGGAGAGTAATACAAGAGATTATCGTTCAAGAGGGTCTCCCTCACCCCTCTCACCTAACCTAACATTGGCTTCAGGTCAGCCATCTCTAATTGTAGTTTCATTTTTTGGAGTGGACAAAGGTAAGCTGGTTCACCCTTGTGGGGACAGAGTAATGAACATTATGGCCTGGTTCACTAACATGCTAAAGGACGCCACAACAGCGACCACCAAAAGGGCTTGAAGGCTCATGCTTGATTGAACAGGATTTTACAAGCATTCACTTTTCAAGAGGTCTGCTCTTATAATATAAGGAGATTGCAGAGTGGCTAGTGTTTTGTGTTTTTGTAATACCTTGGCATTTCTGGAAACATGTCTTAAAAAACGTGTCACTTGGGAAATTCCTGCCAAATGTTCACACTTGTTTAAGTAACACACAGCTATTAGATTGAAATAGATCTGAATAGAATAGTTTGGTGTGTGTGTGTATATATATATATATATATATATACACTACCGTTCAAAAATCTGGGGTCAGTAAGATATTTAATGGTTTTTAAAGGTGTTTCTTATGCTCATCAAGACTGCATTTATTAGATTAAAAATCCAGAAAAAATTTAATATTGTGAAATATTATTTCAATTTAAAATTTTTCTGTGTGAATATATTTTAAAATGTAATTTATTCCTGTGATACAAAGCATCATTACTCCAGTCTTCAGTGTCACTTTCAGACCTTTCAGGAATCAATAGTTGAGCTGCTTAATAGTTTTTTTTAGGATTCTTTGATCATTAAAATATTAAAAAGAGAAGCATTTATTTAAAATGGATAATAATGTTGAAAACATATGTTATCATGCAAGGTAAAAACAGCTGCTTAATATATTTTATTTTCTGAAAACCATTTTATTTTGGATGAACATAAAGTTCAAATAAATAGCATTTTTTGTCATCAAAATATGTTGTAACATTATACATGTCTTTACTGTTTGATTCAATATATATATATATATATATATATATATATCCTTACAAAATAATAAAAGTATTCATTTATTTTTTAAAAATATATAGATAAAACAAATCACACAATGCACACCTGGACAACATGGATTTTACGAAAATTAAGTAACATATGTGCAGTAAATAATTCAGATTTTTTGAATGTTGTTTTAAATCAATGCACAGCACATTTTATGAATGTAACACTGGTAGAAGTTCTAAATCTAACTGTGTCTTATTTAAGTGACACAACTATGTTATATGAGTAATGACTGCTGACATGTCAGTCAAAGGCGATTACGGCAAAATTTCAAAGCTCTAGACTAAATGTTTTCTAAATAAATAAGAACAAACATGTTACACTCAACCCTGCTTTCCCAGTCTCTAAGATGCACTCCAGATGTAGCTTGCAAGTGCATGCAAAAGTCCTTAGTGTTAGTATGAAACATGTTAAAGCACACACATAACTGTACGCTTCCTTCTAACTGCATCTGTGAATCTATTTAAAAGGCTTCAATTTAAAGCAAATGAAATCCAGTCGAACACTGTGTATGTCTTCAGATCAACACAGGCGTCTTCTCAACACATATCTTCCCACATCATTCCATATCCTGCCAGTTTCTTTCAAGCACAACAAAGCTGAAATAATGATAAGCACCTGGATCTCCACAGGCTCCCTGTTAGAACCAATTGGTGGTAACTGATAAATTAGGGTGGGATCTAAACTGGTCATGACACTCAATGATTCCTTTCACGTTGACGTCAGCGACATGAAGCAAGTCTTTATGTGCAGCACGTCCTGTGGCTGGAATGTACCGCAATAAAGAGGCAGAGAAGCGTCTGACTGAAAGAGAAAGAAAGAAGCAGTGACAGCCTCCCTCCCAAACACCCCGTGAGAATTCACTCCTACATGTCTGGGCTTTGCATGTGCCCTGTTTACAATCACACAAACCATGTGGTGCTCTTCCAAGACTAGAGACGACTCGAAAGCATCTAGAGCATCCTGAAAGACTTCAAATCACCTTGCTTGATAAATGTGGACATAAATCTCCCCCAACCAGCTTGTGAACTTTTGCCATTCTGTGTTCTGCTTTAACACTATACAATCTGTGGTGTACATCACAGTGTGGTTTAACTGCACTTGAAAGGCCACGCTGGAGAAGCTTTTGAAACCTTTTTTCTCAATGACAAAGAATAAGATAAAAAAAAAAAAACGGTTTTCATTTTTCACAGAGGAAGCCACGGGAACAGGCTTTGCTCGCCATAGATTATATCCTTTGAGCATGGCATAGAAGGAATCACAGATGTTGACACTGTTGTGGTAGGTTAAGATGGACTCTAAAGTCTATTGTTTCCCTTCACTTTCTTTCGTTATTGTATTTTTTTTCACAGATCCCCCCCCCCCTCTTGCTTTCTGCCTTGCCCCCTCGGCTCTGGTACTTGGCCCTGGCCAAACGGGGCCGTGCTGAAAGGCCTTTAGATGGTGACTAGAGCTCCAGGGGGTCTTTCTGCCAACTGTGGCCTGGGGAAAAGGCTGCATTGTGGGGATCAGCAGGCAGCCCTGGCTGCCTCAGTGGCCTCGTCCAACAAGAATAATGTGAGTGCCAGGGTTAAGGGTCACCCCACTTCTGCAGTCCCCCACTGGGCTTTCACCATACCTGCCCTATCCCTTTCAGTGCATCTGGTCAAGAGGAGATGAGAACTAGAGAAACATCATCAAGAAAAGAGACTAAGAGTGCTAAGTGGAATTTGTCCAGAAAGGCTAATTCCATTCAGTTTTTCAATTTGCCCTTTTCAACATCTCCAAAACAGCTCAGAGAGCATCTGCATAGACTCGTGACTGAGTCTAAAGAACACATGAAAACTGGATTTAAAGTTGCCAAAACATTTGCCAGCTTTTGCATTAGCCATTGGGTACTTGAAAGCACACTCAGTAACTTATTATATGTTGGCCACTTATTACCCATTAAAACATTTTAAACATTGAAAAAACAATTAATATCATACATTTTCAAAATGATGTCTGGATGCGGTGAAGTGCGACACAAAAAGTTGCTTAACATGGAGTGGGTCCCGTCAAATGGGGGTCACCATGTTGGGATCACATAAATAGCCGGAAGTTATGTCTTGCACGTGCTACTACTTTTTATTTTTTATTACACATTAATTTCAGCCTCAACACATACAATGTGTGGAATTTTACATTTTCAGTTAATAATAATGCAAAATATCCAATAACTCTAAAAAATATATATATGTATATTATATTTAAAAAAATAATCAAAATATATGCATATTAAAAATATATAAATATAATAAAATATAATTAGTCTTTGCAAATAATAAAAATAAATAAATAAATATATATATATATTAAAATAAAATAAATGATGTATACATTTATAACATCTATACATATTTATATTTATTTAAAGCTTTAGTATAATATGTAACTGAGCATGTAGCATTTTTGTGTAGTCATTACACAAAGGCAAATGATTAACATGATTATTCAATTATTAGCTGGAAAAAACATAGTGTATGCTTTTTCCCCTACCCACTATTAAGAGTAACATCTCATTTATTGACTTTTTCATACACTTTCAAAATAACACAGACACATACAAACACACACACTTTGGCTTTTGTGGTTTATGGGGACTCTCCACAGGGGTAATGTACAAACCATATTTTCTATCGCCCTACATCAACCCTACATATCAAGTATATTGTTAAAAGTATCTTGTTTGCAGTTCAGTTAACTACTTATTACTTATGGCTTGACAAGCTACAGGTGCCTTCCCCAATACCGCTGACAATAAGCAGGACAATCCACTGTAACGTTACTGCAATCTTTTTGCTCCAGCGGTTTTGTATAAAGTGTGAAATGGTGTTCTGTGTGTGCACTGCACATGTAAGCCGTTTCATCACGGGACAGCGGATACCTGAAGACAGAGTATGTCAAACATTCAGTCATGCTTTAAGCCAGATCTCTCCTTCACCTTCTTATCTTGACATCGCGTTTTAGCACCGGGGAGTTCCAAACCTCATGCCCACATGGCTCATCAGCCAGCAGAACATAAACATCTCAGTGAAAGCCCAGGGAATGAACCACACAGCTTAACTTTGGCTGAAAAATCAGTCACTGCACGTCTATAAGAGAGTATAAATTATCAGCGAATTTCTGCAAAGTAGTCATGAAGCCACGTATTTTGACTCATGGTTAACCAATATTTTATATTCCCTATAATATAAAGTAAAAGAGACATGTAATTACACTGGGTCTCTGTAGCTTTTCTAAAGGCAAATAACTTAAAGACACTTTTAAGACCGAGTGACGAAAACATAAGAACGAAATTGAAGGGAATACAATACGTCAATATTTTCTCTAAATATCTAAGGAGCATACAAAGCACTTAAGTTCAAAAATACTACTCCCAACTTACTTTTCAATTCATTTTTAGTTGGAAAAAAGGAAATAACTTACTGTAATAATAACTTTTTATCACAATACATTTAACTGAAAAGTTAAATAAGTCTTGTTTACTAGGAAATTGATCAAAATGAAGTGAGTTTATGAATAAAACTAAAACAAATATCTGCCAATAAGTTCAGAATAACTTATTCTTAAACTTAAGAAAGACTTCTTCTAAACCACATGGTATTTATTTCACATTTGCATTTCAAATAAATGCACTTTGATTTAAATGTGTTCAGATATTTGTATAGAAAAACAAACATACTGATGAAGATAATTCCATGACTTTATACATTTAAGACTTTCTGCACTGATTTATGACCTTTTTAAGGAATAAGTTGTGGAAGGACGAATTAAGACTTTTAAGACTTGACCCACAAAAACTCTGCTAGTGCCGTTTTTATCTTCATTTTATTCCACACACTTTATGATCTGACCTCAGAGTTACAATACAATAGACTTCAAAACGAGCCTTCTTACCCCAGATCAGAGCCTTCTGCTTCAGTCATGGCTCTGAGGGGCTGTCACTGGTGATGTACTGCCGTGAAGCCTGCACCCTGACCCCACATAACAAGTACATTAACCTCTTCAGAGATGCACCACTCCAACCCTAAAAAACTCTGACCCTAAAGCCCCTCTCGTGGCCACGGGAGGTCCCTCAGTTCCCCTCTACACTCTGCATGATCACTGCATTGTCTGCCCCTGTTCTTTGTTTACGTTGCCAAATAACGTTCCTCTAGCTCTCTATGATGCTACTACCCCCCTTCCAGTCAGGACACAGGGAGAGCGCGCTCTGTTGTGCCCAGCGTGAGTGCTCTCCCAGCGGGATGGTGAGGGCAGCTCGACTGGGGTCTGCAGGTACTTTTCATCCCGCCTGGCAGGCGAACTCTAGCATCCTGCTGCTGGAAATTAGTCGTCGACTGGCCTCTCTTTCTGCTGGTGTCAGACATGGGCCCCTGATGAGAGATTTGTTGATATGATAACTTGATTAGGCCTCGGGCATGGTGATGGAGAATGAGAGAGACACTGCTCTTACTCCTTAACCTCTCCTCAGGAGACTGCAATTAGGTCTGGTAATTGGTTAATTGGCAGACTGTTTCAGATCTGTTTCTTTTTGGGTTTCCTTGTTTTGACCTTGGGAAACAAATACATTTAAATGTCCTGATTTTTTGTTTTGCTGTTTAATGATTAAAAATGTATGTTTTTTCTTTAGTTGTTTAATGTTCTTTTTAAAGGCCCGTTCATTCCGAAGCATGGTAACTATAATTGTAAATATAACGTTTTAATAATCATTCTACCACAACTACCACAATGGCACAGAGGAGCAATGTTCAGCTAAAAAAAATAGTAAAAGCACTGACAGCCAAACAGAATCTATCCTGCCTTATTGAGATTGAGCATTTATAATGGAAGAGGAGATAAATGCAGCACATGCTTACAATAAACAAAACATTACTGTGTCGATATGCTAACATAATCATCATAGTAGTTATTGTTCTTGATGCTAATAGGTCAAATGATCAAGATATCTATATACATATATATATATATATATATATATAATCATAAATTCTTAGTTTATCTAAATTTGAATAAGTATAACACAAAAATATAAGTAAACAAATAAATCTGTCTTTTAACACTAGGTTCCTTTATGAGTATTTAGAAGTCCTCCTGAGAGATTCTAAGAGCTTCAATTTAAACCTCTGAAATAATTCAATTAATCAATTTATGTTTTGCATCTGAAATGCGTCTTTGTCAAAGTGATTTGCATCATAAAAAAAAACTAAACTCTGATGCAGCTGAGACTTTAAAGCTTTTTTCTTCTTCTTTTCATTTCATTTCACCATGGCTAGATAAAATATATGCATTATATAGCTATCACCATGGCTGCAAAATTCCACCATACATCACCATGGCAATTCTCTATGGTCTCTCTGGAACTGGAACAGTGTCACTGAATGTACCGTTATCCCTCTAGGTCTATGAATATCCATGGCTTTGGTTACACTCTTAAATATCTATATGTTGGTTTTATGTTCATGAGCAAGCCACAAAACAACAACTTAATTTAGTCATGATCAGTGCATCTGCAAGCAGGTTTGGATGTAACGTTACTACTCACCAGTCTCACTTCCAGAGAATCACTTTTTTGATATATCTCATATCATGCAGGTGATGAGTTATCTTTGTAAACAATGATGGCATGGTATTTTATCTCTTAGATTATTAGCTATTTTTTTCTTATAATTTGAGGAGATTTTAACTTTGAATAATTTGAAACGAATAATAGAAGCTGTGGTGAATGGCCGAGCATTTCCAAATCGCCAATGATTGCAGTCCACCATAAAGGCCATTTGGTCACATCGCCATCTAGTGGTACTTCTGATAAAACATTTAGGGAATATATTTTGACCACAGATGTGTCTACTTCTTTGCAACAATCAGTTGTATTTCGTCTTACAGACATCGCAAGGGTTGCAAGAGAATGATAATGACGACGAAATAGGCCGGTTATAGCTAATATTGAAAACGTGGTAACGTTACACAGAAATAATAAAAAAAATGTACGTATTTGTGAGTTTGATCTGTGCTCTACTGTAAAATATGCACAATACACACATAGGTCAATAACTTTTAGATCAAGAGGTAATTTTTTTAAAGATACTGCAGATTATGTAAGTTTATAAATCACTGTTTGGACGAAACGTACCGGAAATCATTGGACTAATCAAATTAAATGCGGCTACACTGACATCTAGTGCTTGTCAATGAAACGACATGCATTCACATATCAGTTTTGCTTCCTGACTACGAAATTTGCCCCAAACATTAATTATTAAATAAAAAGGCTACTAGTAATTAAAGCATATTAAATACTAAATATTAAAAATATATATTTATTATATAATAAATAAATATAAAGCTAGACTAATATTTAAATTCAGTGTAAATGAGGCCTATGACAAATAACTCTTTGAATTAGCCTCTTGTTTAATTTTATGACCCACCCCAAAAAGCATCTGCTATGTGACCAAAGACTTATGCCTACAAAGTTTTTCTTCAAAGGATAATTGATCAAGACAGCTGACATTTAATAAATGAAATGCAAAATAATTGCTTGACAGTAGCCAAGTTCAGTTGAATTGTATTGTAACTGCAGTTCAAGAGTTGTGACTGCACTTACAAGAAAACCTTTAAATAAATACAATAAATAAATAAACAAACATGTTACATCACATATTAATTGCTTTTGAGTTTTTTCGGTAAAAAATAAACATGAAACAACTTGAACCACATAGTTTGTACAAAGCACACATAGTTTGGTCAGACATATAGGGATTGTTTACCTAAAAAATACATTCTGTCTTTGTTTACTCACCCTTATGAGACTTTGGGCAATCTTCAGAACACACATTAACGTTTATTTAATGGAATTTATGAGTTTTCTGTTTCTCAACTGAAAATTATCCCATGCTTATTATCACTTTCAATGCAACTATTCATTTAAATATATGCATATATTATATATGCTAATTCTGTAATTATATAACATAAAAGTCTTTTTAATAGAAAAACACAAAGAGTAGATTCAGACCTGTGGACCCTACCGTAGATGAAATACAAGCATAAAGCCCCATAAAGCATCAATTATACATGCAGTTTGGGAAATAATTTCCTAAGGAACAGTCAACTCTTATAAAAGACCACCAGGTGCTATTTAAATTTCAAAGGGAAAAAAAAAAGATCAAAGTGCTACAGTCTCTTCAACTGGTCTAAGTACAACATTCTTAGTATAGGAGAAGTGAGTCAAGTTGACCTGGGTGTACAGCCTCTCCCTTTGCTCCAGTGAGCAGTATAATGTATGAGTGAATTTAGCCAGCACCAGAGTACAACAGATTTCCACCAGCAGCACTGTAGTATAAAACATCATCAGTTCCTTGCATGATGAGTACTTGTAAGCGGTAGTGTGTGTTGAAAGGATTGGCTGAGGAGAGCCAGTACAGATGAAACTACTATGTGTGGTGAGAAAAGGAGTTGTTATAGTCGTGCTGGGTGGTAGGGTAGTTGTTGTTGTCTCTTGACTTGTTATAGTGGTGGGGATTAATGTAGTTGTTATTCCTAAAGTTGTTGCAATTGTTGTTTGAACTGTTGTTGTTGCTGTGGTGGGAATCAGTGTAGTCGTCACATGGGCAGTTGTTGATGGTATTGTGGTTATAGAAGTGGTGGTTGCAGCTGTTGTTTGGACTGTCATTGTTGGTGTGGTGGGAATCGATGTTGTTGTCATATGGGCAGTTGTTGATGGTACCGTGGTTGTCGCTGAAGTTGTCGCAGTCGTTGTTGTTGTAGTGGGAATCAATGTAGTGGTCAGGAGGGCAGTTGTTTGTTGTTGTGTAGTTGTTGATGCTGTGGTTGGAACTGTTGTGGTTGTCGGAGCTGTTGTTGTAGCAGTGGTGGTAGGTAGCGTGGTTGTGGTTAGTAGTAAAGTTGTGAGATGGGTAGTTGGTGCTGTGGTGATGACTTGTGTGGTTGTCTGTGTTGTAGTTGGTTGAGTTGTTGTTGGAGTAGTTGTAGTTGTCATCTGTAAAGCAGTAGTTGTTGGAGGTGCAGCTGTTGTTGTTGAGACAGTTGTGGTCATGGCAGCGGTACTTGTAAGGATAGGGGTGGTAGTTGGTGAAGTTGTGAGGCATATTAGTTGTTCTTCTGTTAAAGAAGTGATCGATTGATTTAGCAGATATTTCGGAGACTCACAAACCTCTGGGGGTTTTGATTTAATCTTGTCCTCATTGTTCTTCATCCAATCAAAGAATGGCAACAGATTACAGTCACAATGCCATGGGTTCTTGTTCAGGTACAGTTTGCTGAGTTTTGGAAGAGCATCAAAAATATCACCAGGAAGGCTTTGCAGTTTATTATTTCCCAGTCTGAGTGTTGAAAGAGACTGAAGTTTTTCAAAGTCCTCTTGTTTTAATGACTCTATCTTGTTATTTTGAAGATTCAGATCAACCAGTTTCTCAAGGCCTTCAAAAAAGTCAGTAGATATTGTTGAAAACTTGTTTGAGGAAAGGTCTAGCTTCTTGAGCTTCTTAAGTGGACTGAAAACTCCAGTTGGTAAGTGAGTCAGATTGTTGTGGCTTAGACTAAATTCAGTAATTTTAGGCATTTTTCCAAAAAGGCCATTAGGAAGACTGACGAGTTGATTGTTGTGCAGAGTTAGAGTCTTTAATGAAGAGAAACCAACAAATAGATCTTGCTGCAGTTCTGTTAAAAGATTATGGTCCAAATAGAGTTTTGTTAATTTATTTTTGTGTGGAAATAAATTTGGTTGCATAAAGGAGATTTGGTTGCCTTGCAAGGCTATCTCTGTCACATCAGGAAAATGATCAAAAATCCCATCAGGTAGAGCAGTCAGCTGGTTCTCATAAAGCCGGAAAATGGCCAAGCCCTTAAGTTTGGAAAAAAGAGACGTTGATACAGAACTAAGGTTGTTTTTTGCGAGATGAAGAACTAAGAGATTGTCTAAATTGTCAAATGTCCCTTCCTCGATAGATTTGATCTCATTCATATGCAGATATAATTCTTGAAGTTTTTTTAAATCATCAAATAACCCCTTTTCGAGGCTTTGAATTTTGTTGTTTTTTAGAACAAGTTTTTGAAGGTTGTTGAGATCCTTAAAAACACCCACAGTTAATGATGTCACGTCTGTGTTAGCTATCTCGATGGTCGTGATATTAGGCAAACCCTCAAAGGCTCCAGCCTCTACAGAGTGAGTTGAAGTACCGAGAAATTCAATTTTCTTTATTTGAGGGTTTTTAGAAAAAACTCCTTTCGTTATCACAGGAATCTGACTGTTCACAAAGAATATTTCATCGGCTCCATCTTTGATTTTCTCAGGGATTTCTATCACGGTATTGTCATACACGTCTTTATTTTTGCAGTCATCACCTTCACATATATCTTCAGTGCAGCTCCAGTGCAAATGCACAAGAATATAAATGAATACAAGTGCAATTTTTAAATGCATATGCCTGTTGAAGAATTAAACATAAAACCCAATTTGAGTTCCTCTGAATGACTTAAAAAATAATAAAAACATGTTCCCGAACTGCATTTGTCTTATTAAATGTCAATAATTACTCTTACCTGCTCATCTCAGATGTACTGCAGCTGATTGACGATTCAGAATGATGTTCCTAAAAGCATATTTAAGTATTTATGTATTTTAAATGTGAAGAGTAATATACGTAGTGCACTACTCCTATCTACACATCCCAAGTGTTTACTGCATGTGCGTGAGGCATCAGAAAGGGCGTGGACAGTTTTTCTGTTTAAAGAGATAAAAAATTGCAAACTCACTTTTAAAAAGTTTCACAAAGTACACATATTTAACCATATTTTTTTTTCAGTTCAGTTAATTATTTTCTAGTCTTTTTTTAATTTATGAGTAGTTTTAGAATGAACACATTTCTTGTTTATGTCACTGTATAGTGTGTGATAAGAGTTGTAAAAGGTGAAATATACATAAACATCTCCATATAGTATTTTACAAACAAAACTACTTTAAAGAACTAAATTAATTGCAAATACCAAAGTGCCAAAATGACTAGCATACAAAGTTGTAACATCCTGATGGTTCATAGATTATTTTTTAATATAAAATGCCTTACTTTTTCACATTTCATTATACATCAACAACTAAGAAAGAAAGAAAATATCCATAACAAAAAATTGTTCAAATTA
>JAUYWG010000039.1:12270335-12285850 GCA_034779775.1 Enteromius afrohamiltoni | reverse complement strand
TTTTTCACATTTCATTATACATCAACAACTAAGAAAGAAAGAAAATATCCATAACAAAAAATTGTTCAAATTAATTTGTCAAAAAAAGAGAGTTCTTCATAAACCCACTGAAAGCTGCTGAAAGAATAAAAAAAAAGTTTAATAAAAATGTTAGATAACTGAGTTTGTTTTCCTTTTTCTTTGACGGTCCAAGTCCTGACTTCCTCGCTTTTTCCTTCTCCACAACACACAGACAATGATACTGACAATGACAGCAGTACAGACAATAGCTAAAATTATATAAAGTGTGTCTTTGGACAGTCCTTGTTCCACGGCTGCACTTCCACTTGTGTCATCTATCTCTTGACTGTTGTTTTGGTTGGGGAAGTGTACGGTAAATGTCTTTCTGTAGATTCACTGTACGCCAATGTACTTTCTGAAGAGATATCAACTGTTGTCATAGTTGCTGTTTGGTTGACCATGATGTCATAATTATTCAGATCTCTTATATTTCTACCATTGAGGGATGGAGGAGCAAAGCACATCAGAGAAGTAAGGTTCTTCACTTTCTCTGAATTCTGTCCGAGCCAATCCTTGAAAGGTATTATGTCATGATCACACCTCCAAGGATTCTGATGAACCATAATATTATCAACTATAGACAAAGAGTCTAGAAATTCTTTTGGCAAGTTTGGTAGGGAATTGTTTTGAAGCTCCAGGAGATGTAAATGGGACACACCATCCAAGAGTTTTATGGGCATGTGCTGTATTTGATTGTTCTCTATAGATATGTTAGCTAACTTTGGAAGACCTTTAAAAATCCCCGCCTCTATACTGGTGAGTCGATTAGTGTGAAGAGAGATCTCTTGTAGTTCCATCAAGCCATTGAAAGCACCTGGAGAAATGTGCTGAATCCGGTTTCTACTAAGCACTAAAAGGCGAATCTCAGTTAAGTTGTTAAACACATTCTCCTCGAGGTGGGTTAACAGGTTGTCATATAGCCAGAGCTCCTGGAGGGCCATTGGACCAAATGTATCAGGCATTAACCTACTGAGTCGGTTCTCATACAGTGAAATATGAGTAAGGCTGGGAAGATTCAGAAAGATTGTACTTGGAAGCAATGATAACCTGTTGTTGGAGAGGTAGAGTTTCTTTAGCTTTGGCAAGTTGGAGAAGACATTTGCTGGTAGCTGTGTGATTTTATTGTCTTGAAGATGCAATAACTCAAGGTTTACCAGGTCATTAAAGATGTCTGCTGGTAAATCTGTTAAATGATTTTGCTGCAGAAACAGGGCTTTAAGATGACCGAGTCCTTGAAAAGTACTACTGAAAAGCTTTCTGATTGCGTTTCTCTGCAACATGAGCTGTCCCAGGTTTTCTAAACCCCGAAAAGTATCTTCTGGCAGAGAGGTTAGAAGGTTTCTGCTTAGGTCTAATTTGTTCAAATCAACAAGAGGTGTTAGAAGAGACGGTTGGAGAACTTCTATTTTGTTGTTACTCAGTGTTAGAGTTAATAATGCTTTTTGATTTTGAAACAGATCCTGTGGCAGAGAGGTTAACATTGTCCCACTGAAACCTAAGGCACTGAGATTTCTGGTCTGGTCAAATGTATGAGGTTCTACCACAGCTATTTTTGAATCCTTGGCTACAAACAAAGTGAGGGTCTCTGCAAAATTCTCAAAATCAGCTGGTTTTAATGATTCAATGCTGGTGTTGGAGATTAAGAGGATTTCGGTGGTTGGTGGTATGGAGGGTGGAAATTCTTTTATTTTAAAGCCTTGGCAAAGGACTCTGCTTGCCTTACACTGACAGTTCTCGGGACAAGCAGAGGCAATGGCGTTCATGGCACACATGCCAAAAATAATGAACCACACAAGATCCATTGACTCCTACAAAGAAAGTAGAAACAATGTCATTATTATTGACACAACTAAGAAGTGCCTTGTTAAATTCTGGTCTTTTTATTACCCTTTTACTTGATTACCTGTTTTTCACCAACAAATAGGACCCATGAAAACTCAAAGGCACAGAAAAAAACTAAATCTGTCATATAAAGTCGAGGGAGAGCAAAAAAAGAAAGTGGATGGTCACTATTTGTGACAAAGCCTCTTGGGAAACCTTGCTATTGTGACATTAGTCATTTCTCCACCCAGATGACACAAACATTTGGTTCTGTTAATGGTTTTATTGTAACTACACTAAGACTTTACTTGCACTCACCCCAACGAACATAATTCATAATAATAGGAGTAATAATAATAAAAAAAATACTTTGCTTTGTTTCTGCTTTGTTAAAAAAATACTTTAAAAAGGAATGTATCCTTGCACAGACATTTAATGGAAACAAGTATATATGCAAGCATGTAATTTTCAGTCAGGACAAAAGTGAAAAGCACATGGAAAATGTTTTGTGACTTCTTAATCCCTTCCAGAAAAACCAAACCACAGTCTCCGAGTCCTGGAACATTTAACTGTGCAGTCTTTCAAATAAATACAGCTACTTTTTGCTGTAATTTGTCCAATAGTTTATCTAATTCCTTTTTTTCATCTCTTAATTTTCTAATTTTGTAGACTTTGTAAATTTGTAATAAAAATAAATATATATATAAAAGATTTGATTTGAAAATTATAATGTAAGAAAGTATCTTACCCTTGAACCAAAAGATGACTTGTCAGAGTTACTGGTGCTTTGCTCTCCTTATTGCACACAAGCCTTTCCAGTTCTCTTTTAAACAGCTGCAATGTTTTCTTTGTCAGATTCCTTTCTGCCTCCTCATGTCTTTCTGGTTATCCTCTTTACAGTCAACCGTTGACTCCACTGCTTCGTACAAAAGCTCTCATATACTCAACCACATTATTTAGAAATGAGTTGGTGGGGAAGTTCTGGTTTGGGGCCACACCCTTGTGCTGCTCTTTAAAGGGGCAGGAAGTTTGTGAGCAATCAGATACACAGCAGGGACCCACCGGATGTTTTGATGGTGTGACATTAAAGTTAATCAACTATTGTCAGACTATTTTTAGCTATATTTATAAAGTTGGATACATGATATGCAGAAACTGGAGGATTTCTTTGCACATGGGACCAGATTTAAGACATATTGCTCCAATTACAAAATGCTAATAAAAATAAATGACGTCAAAGGACAAATGGAACCAATTCCAAAAGGTATTCAGTTCAGTTTAAATTCTGCTGTGCAAAAGATGACAAGAAATCACTTTATTAAAGCAGCAATTTAGAAAATTATCATGATGACCTCTAAAAGAATGTTCCTCTGATGTACTATAAACGTGGGGCCCACCCTTCCTTTTATTTTGCAAGTGCTGCTCGTTTTGCTGAAGTGAATTTTCCTCCATCTATGATTAATTCAACATGTGAATCACTGTGTGCGGATGCTACCTTATCTCCCACATTTTATGCCAACAGTGTGATTGCATTTCTCCAGTAAAGTCAGCTTTTTTAACAATGCTTTATACAATAAATTGTTTCAAAGTGGCTGTGCTGTAAAGCAGCTCTAACACAACATTGTGTCATTATTCATCGTCAGTGAGTTTAGTGCTCTTAACTTAATTTCTTAACTTAATTTTTAAAAGAATTCCATTATAAGCAACTTAATGTTGATTCTGTTCAGTTCATTTTATGGACAAATTTGATTCAGCTATAAAGCATGTTCCAATAACATGGAACTTAATTGCTTCCTGTACACAGGTGACATATGTGACCCTTGAGTCATAGAATTCTATTCAGGAAAAAAAAAAAATTTGGTCTGGATATTTACGGTAAGGGAATCTGGAAAAACAATCACACATTGTTTAATTTTGATTCAGTTCAGTTCATTTTATGGACAAATTTGATTCAGCTATAAAGCAGTTCTACAAAAGATAATATTCAATTCAAGAAAATGGAGAACAAAATGGAAGAAACCATGTGCTCCTGTTTCCTAAATGAACAAACCCAGTGTTGTTTATGAAGCTGCATCACTGTTGGGTAAGTTACTTTAATAAAGTTATTCATTATTAGTTACTAATTAGATCTTCAACAGTGTAATTAGATCACTGTACTAATTACTCTCTCAAAAAAGTATTGCATTACTAATTTCTAAATCCCATCAACCACTTGATCAATACAAGGATAGATAAACCACAAATGAACAATAACATGTAATAACATGATGTTAAGCCTAAATTTCACAAAAATTATGAACTGGTTCTTCAAATCTTATTGGCTAATCACAATGTTGTTCCAGGGTCAACAAAGATATTAACCTGTCGAACTCAGCAAAATCAGATTCTGCAAAAGGGCACATGTAGCCACCACCACTATATTAATCACACCTCTCATGTCTGTTTGTCCTCTGTTGCAATCAACTCTTCGTATACTCAGGAGAAGAACTTATCAGCTGGATTTAAAATTGGAAGAGTTATAGTGGGATGTGGGTGACTCCTGCACACTGGACTGACTGACACTGTACATCATCACAAGCTAAAGAAAACATTTGTGCTATCTGTATTGCCTCAGGAAAGAAGATAAGGAGGATTTCTTTAAAACAATAAGTATTGTTATATGTTCTTTTTGACTGCAAGACAAGAAAGTATGTATAAGAGTATCATGTAGGTCTGGTGCTATTATCTTCCACTCTGGTATTTTAACAGGGATCTAGGAATGTACAGTAATAAAAGCAAAAATAAACTTTGGATTTACATTCCTCAAGGCCAAGAGTTGTAGAACATTTATCAGTTCTTCCTGTATACATGTCCCTGCTCCTTTTTTTAATCACTACACTCAGGTCAGTAAAAGTTTGCCTAACATTTTGAACTCTTATTTATTTATTTATTTATTTATTTATTTATTTATATTATGTACACTTTAAATGCCAGAGTATGACTTGTGCTCATTCCTACAGCAACAGAGATCATAATAAGGATGTGAGTGATCAGGGACATTTTAGATGTGACATTTTCCTTGAAACTTTATTGCTTCCTGTACACAGATGAGATATGTGAAATTTGAGTCATAGAATTCTATTCAGGAAAAAAAATGTCTTGGTCTCGATATTTACGGTAAGGGAATCTGGAAAAACACTCATTGTTTCCTGCACCCAAAACTCTCTTACTCTGTCCGTTTTCATGTATACATCTTTCAGATTCCTCTATGTGTATTTGTTTGTATGTTTGGTCCCACTTTATATTAA
This sequence comes from Enteromius afrohamiltoni, assembly GCA_034779775.1. Taxonomy (NCBI): domain Eukaryota; kingdom Metazoa; phylum Chordata; class Actinopteri; order Cypriniformes; family Cyprinidae; genus Enteromius; species Enteromius afrohamiltoni. Next base: position 12,280,682 of record JAUYWG010000039.1, on the reverse strand, counting down.
GTGTCCCTAATACCTGTGTACTTCCATAGTAACTAAATGTGTATGTAGTAACCACAGTGTAAGTACACACCAGTGTAGTATATACAGCTCTAATATTTCTGTAACTTCACACATGTAACAAACCTCAGAATGGTGTGTGTAAGTACAAATGTGTAACAGGACATTGGTAACAACACTTTTTGGTAATGAAAGTACAAATGTGTAACAGGACTGTGGTGTCCAGAATGTTACACTTTATATGAAGTCGGCAGTTCCTGAGGCATTACTATGTATATACACTGGTATTACAGAGGTGCACCAACTACACCCACTTTACATATCCCTAAACCTACCCAACAATACCCTCTGTTCCAGTTATTCTTATTGTTACGAACCGCGCCTCTGTGGTGCATTCTCAGCGGCGCCAGCGGGAACCATCTCCTGAGAACTAGTTTCATTCCGGACTGCTTTCCATGAAACCCCACCGCCCGGAACTCAGATCAGTTCCGGGTTAGGTCTTCCGTTTCCTATTTAAACGGACCACTAAGCTAACTCGTTGCAAAGTTTTGTTTGCCAATGCAGCAATTCCAAGCGATCTATAACCTGGACGGACTTCTTGTATATGACCCTGCCTTGTATCCTCGACTACGAATCTCGCTGCCGGCCCTGAACATTGCCTGGACTGTTTTATTCTGTTGGATTACCCTCATTGTACTGTCTGCCTGTGAGTCTTACCTGCTAGCTGTGTTTGTCAATAAACCAACGCAGATGGATCCGAAAGACTCCGCCTCTTCCTTACATAAAACTTTGCCATCACAGGATCCAGCGGCCATCGTTCAGCTCGTCCAGGAGGTATCCAGTCAATCTAACATTCTGCTGGCACACCATCAGCAGCTTGAGAAACTTTCAGCTCTGACAGAGGAGCTGGTTACCTCGATGCGCGCGCTTACCGCGATCTCCACCGGAAGCACCGTGGCCGCCATTTCGAGTCCGCCACCATCTCACGCAGCTCCCGCGGTCATGCCGGCTCCACTTCCCGCCGCGCCGCGATGCCGCGCCTATCCCTTCTCGAAAAGTTCGATGGATCCACGGGCCGCTGTAAGGGGTTCTTAATGCAGTGTACAAACTTTATTGCTCAACAACCCATCTGCTACCCCACGGACGACAGCAAGGTGGCTTTTGTTTGTTCACTGTTGACTGGAAGGGCACTCGATTGGGCTACCGCCACCTGGGATGGTCGTCAAATGACCTACCCCTCCTTCCAGGACTTCCTTCAGCAGTTCAGGGCCGTATTTGAACACCCCACAGCCGGAAAAGCTCCGGAGGACGAACTACTGTGTCTCAGACAGGGGAATATGACCGCAGCTGACTTCACCCTCTCCTTCAGAACCCTCGCTGCACAGACGGGCTGGCCACCCGCCAGTCTCTACCCCAGGCCAGCCTCGCCGAACCCATGCAGGTGGGTGTTACTCAACTGTCTCAGGAGGAGCGCTCTCGCTGGATGCGTGAAAGAAAAACTAATGCATCTGGTAATAAGCATTAAAAAAAAAAAAAAAAAAAGGGGAATGTGTACGTTTATTTTAAAGCGATTCATTTATTGATTTCATGTAGGTCAGTGGCTAACTTCGCCTATATTTTTCAAAACACCTTTGGGTGAAAGAAATTAAAGAAAGAAATTAAATTTTTGAATGAGTAAATGCTGAAATAATTCTCAATCTCTTGAAAATCCCTTCAAAAGTAATCTCTATTACATTTTTCTGTTAGGTTTTTCAAAAAAAAAATAAAAATAAAGGTAGTGTAACTGTTCATATGATTATTTTGATTATAGATTAGCAGATTAGTGTTCATTCATTCACAAGATTTAGCTCAGAGTTGAGTTTACTATAAGTGCACAAGCCTCCTCTCCTGAAAATACATCAACAGATGGGCTGTTAAAAGTTGTGCCACATCTTACAGCACTCTGAAAATATGTTTATTATTCAGCTGTAATTGTTTACATCATTTTCTCTTTGTGTCTTGGCATGTAGAGTGGGTCTAAAACCTCTAGTAGTCTCCCTCCAATGCATTCTTAAAAACCCCTAGATTGACCATAAAACACAACAACCCAACAACATGGACACTCATAAACCCAAACACTAGGGCTCTGGACACTTTTTCACTGATATCTATACAGAAAAAAACAATAGCTAATAAACAAATATTCTTAACACAGATTACTAAGCCACAGAACAGCACTGATGAAGTCACATAGATGAGGTATGGTGATATAGCAATGAGCCAAACAACAACCACAAACTAATATGGAGCATGCTAGTAAAACACAGAGAACCATGCCTACTGCGTTACAATATTAAAATAAAATATCCTTCTGCATGCAAAAAAACATCTCAGGTTTATGCATATAACCCCTGTTCCTTGAAGGAACGAGACACTGTGTCGAAACGCTTTGGGAACGCCTTCAGCGAGACCACGCTCTGAATCTGCCGTGAAATCCATCTAGTTTAGAGTCAGGCGCAGCACCCAGAGGTGACGCCACTGACTGGGGGCTTACGAACACCTGTGGTGAATCAAGAATCATGAATGAAGCAAGCGCAGGTAGGGATGCTGTGGGTGTGGCAAAAAGACGTAGTGTCTCGTTCCTTTAAGGAACAGGGGTTATATGCATAACCCTGAGACGTTTCTTTTCCAGAACTCAACACTGCGTCAAAACGCTTTGGGAACAAAATACCCATGCCTCCAGACCCACAAGTCCCTGCCTTGTGTAGAGCAGCACGGCTAAGGCATAAGGACGGCTGAGCCTGGGGTAGATGGGCGATCTAGCCCGTAACCCCTCCTAGGAGCGCCGAAGCAGACAAACAACTGGTCCGACTTCCTCCAAGATGCAGTTCTACGAACATAAGTATCCACTGGGCATAAACAGTGCAGTCCTCCTTCTCCCACTCCTTGGCTGGGAGGAAGGGACAAAGCCTGCAGCTCGACAGGTCCCGGCTCTTGGAAATATAAAGACTTTAGCCAGACTGGGGCGCAAAGTCTATACAAGAAGGGGCTACCGAGAGAGCCTGCAAGTCCTCCACCCTCTTTAGAGAGGTGAGTGCCACAGTCTTGATGGCAAGGATGCGGTCCGAGACCTGCTGCAGAGGCTCAAAAGGAGTTAAGCGGAGAAACTCAAGTAGCACCGCCAGATCCCAGGTTGGAACTCGGGGTCGAGTCACCGGCATCAGCCTAAGTGCACCCCGGAAGAAACGAATTTCTTCCCACAGACCATTCGTTAACCAGGAAATGAAAAGCTGATATAGCTGCTATATACACTTTCAAAGTTGAATGGGCCTAGCCTGTAGCCAACCTTGACTGCAAGAAATTCAAAACTGTGCCAATCGGGCAGTTTATGGGATCTTGCTGATGATCAGCACACCATGAGGTGAAAAGCTTCCATTTCAGTAGACAGAGCCTTCTTGTTGAAGGAGCTCTGGATTGGAATATAGTTTGAATGACCTCGGTCGATAAACCAGACTCTATGAGTTGCGCCCCTTCATGGGCCATACCCATAGGTTCCATATATCTGGGCGGGGGTGCACGATTGCGCACCCTGCTTGAGAGAGAAGGTCCCTCCTGATCGGAATCTCCAAGGGGGAGCCGTCGAGAAGGGAGACCAGGTTCGCAAACCATACTCGGCATGGCTAGAGCGGTGCTACTAACAGTAGGCTGACCTCGTTCTGGCGGACTCTATCTAAGATTCTTGGGAGCAGAGCGACTGGGAGAAAAGCGTACAGACGAGGCCTTGGCCATGTCTGTACCATAGCATCCACCCCTAGAGGACCTGGATAAGCTAGAGAGAACCAGAGGGGACATTGTGCGTTCTCCTGATTCGCAAAGAGGTCCACTTCTGCTCGATAGAAGACTGACCAGATCTTCTCCACCACATCTGGATGAAGTCTCCACTCCCCCAGCCTCAACACCTGTCTCGACAGGCTGTCTGCCACTTGGTTGAGGTATCCCGGAATATAGACTGCCCTGAGAAAGCAGAGCCTACTCCGAGACCAAGTCAGGATCTGGTATGCCAGCTCGCGGGGGTGCTCGAGAGGCCACGCTCTGTTTCTGACTTCCTCTGTATCATCAACCATGCCGCCGAATAGCCCTGATGGTGAGAGAGGGGCATCCATCAGACACAGGTGTCTCTCACCTGCTACCATTGCAGACATAGACTGCGCCAGGGCTCTAGCGGTCTCTTTAGTAGCCCTGAGTGAGGGATCAGCTGTCTTCCCCAGTTCCAAGATGTCTTTGACCTGATCTTGCTCACTCAGCTCCCTCAGGAGATCTGCTTGATACACCTGCAACACAGCGAGTGTGTGCAGGCATCCTCCAGCCTGGCCTGCCACTGCATAGCTCTTCCCCACCAGCACTGATGTCACTCTCAGCGGCTTGGAAGGTAAGGCTTGCTCTCTTTTTAATGATGATGTTCCCGCCGGCAAGAGATGATACGCGAGGGTCTGCTTTTTCCGCTAAGCCAGCCACATTACCGTAGTAATCCGAAGTTGGCACGTAGGTTCGTGCAGAGAAGGGTCTGGACCAAAACCTACACACCTCGGAATGTTCATCTAGCCTGCTTGCTGGGGGCTCAGCTCGCGGTGCCTCGGGCCAATCTAAGCTGAGCCTCTCCACAGCGCGAGTCACAACTTCCATCAGCTCCTCATAGCGCAGTGACTGGGGCGGTGGTTGATTGTCCACACTGACCACATCGACCTCCTTGGGGGACGATAAGTTTTGAGCAGACTGGCTTTCTGCCCGAGAAGAAGTAGCCGCTCGCGGCGCTTCTTGCTCTGGGTAACTGGTGTCTCTGATGGGCTGAAATGGAGATAGAGGATCACTCGTATACATTCCTTCCATCAGATCCACTTACGAACCCCATGACTGCAGGCGCCGGTTCGCCTCGGCGACAGTGGGGCCTGAGTTACAGGGAGCACTCACAAAAACCCTCTCCGCAAAGAGGGCTTTACGAGAACAGAGAGCAGCCAGTGAGAACTGCATGCACTCCGAGCAATCTCCGCTCTCGAGCGCAGCTGCTGCATGTTCCTCTCCGAGGCAAGCCACACACAGAGAGTGTGCGTCCCGAGGCGTTAGAAAATGACCACAGGGCGCAGCACATTTCTTAAATGCCTGACTATTTTTCCTTTTCTTTCAGTAGCAAGTTTTTAGTTGTTTCTTGAAGATCCCTGTGACAGACTCACAGAGAACGCGCTGAATGAATGAAGGCTGCAGTCTGATTCACCACAGGTGTTCTTAAGCACCCAGTCAGTGGCGTCACCTGAAGGTGCCGCACCTGACTCTAATCTAGACGGATTTCACAGCAGAATCAGAGCGTGGTCTCGCTGAAGGCGTTCCCAAAGCGTTTCGATGAAAATAACAAAATAATAATAATTAGAATTGAACTAAGTTGATCAAATCCCACAGGATATTGACATGGAATGACAGGAGGAACAATTTACTGGATTTATCCAAAGAAAACCAACAGTCAATAAACAGAAGAATTATATAAATTTAGTACAGTAACTTATGTTTTGTGACTAAACTAAAATAAATAAAAAATCTAAATATTTATTTCCTGCTATGATTAGATGTGTCTATATTTATTTATTTATTTGAAGAAATAATTACTTTTGTTAATTTGTTAATTAAAAAGGACATTTAACATTTAACAATATTTAAAATTATACAAAAATTATAAAAAAACAAAACAACAACAAAACAAACAAACAACAAAATAAAAATGCTGTTCAAATAATTCTTCCACAAAAATATTAAGCCACGCTGTTTTTAAATAATAAATAAATACATTTAAAAAAGTGAAATCCTTTGTTATTTTAAACTTGATCAATTGGATAATTCTATTCTATATTAATTCTATTAAACTGTTAATCCGTGGTGTGTATATATATATATATATATATATATAAATATTTTTATAAATATTGTTTCGCAAATAAATAACGCAAATAAAATCTTAACATATTGCCATTAGACAAATTACATCTAGTAATGATAAATTACTCTAGTCTATGATTGAAACAAAATATTTGCACTATTATGTTACCAATATAAAGCAAGAGTGAGCAGAAGGAGCGTCTGTAGAGTTAGTATAAAAGAGGAAGCCACATAAAGCACTTAAAAACTCTGTCCACCCCACAGGCACCCCAACACCAAGACCATGTTGAATGTTTTTGCTTAACATAGAATAATATTATGACTGAGTTTTTTTTCAAACTGTCACCACAATAATAGGAAGCTCACCTGATACTGAAGTACATGCAAAGCTAGAAAGAGATATTACAGGCATTATACAATGATCATTTGTATAAACATTCTAACATACTGAATATCCTCTTTCAGCGAAAAAACTGTGTTGTTGATAAGATTGGATGTTTTTTCTGCATGTGTTGTCACTTTTTTATCGCAGTTCCACTCATCTCATTTTCTCCTCTTCTTTAGCTTCCAGGCTTGTAAGCAATTCTGTGTTATCATATGCAAGGGCTCTTTCTTAGTAGCACTATAAGCCTATAAAGGACAAATCATATACTTCCAAAGGAAATGTGAAATATTCTTGTTGAATACTGTAGCTCAAACATAAGTGAGCTATCAAGACAACAATGCTCAATACAAACTAATGATAGTTTACAAGCAAAAATAGAAAGTCATAGTGAGTCATAGTTCAGACGAGAAGTAGAAAAATTTTAATTTTGTTCTAAATTCTAAACTGTTTCTTATATTGTTTCTTCATCAGAACATATTTGAAAAAATGAACAGTAAACAACAAAATTCATTATTTGACCCCATTTCATGTATTGGATTACTTGTGGATTATTGTGATGTAATGTAATGCTAGAGGCCTCCAAATCTGTTCCCATTAACATATTGGATAGCTTGATGGTGAATGCATTTTTATTTTCTGGATAGACCAAATAATGTGTAAGTAGAACCAGTAAATTGAGAAAACATCAGTGGGAACAAAACTATATTAAAGTAAGAGTCCAAATAGAACATAAACATAATGGATAGTTAGTTTAGGATTCTACACAGCATGGGCTAATAGTAAGAATACAATAACACAATAACAGGAAAAAAACTTCAGGCTTCTGTTAATTTTAACAGAAGTTGTTATCTGTGTGATTTGAGCCAGAGGAACTTATTAGCAACACTGCCTGTGTATCTGAAACAACCCTTTTTTGGTCAACCCTCTGGTCAGCCCTGAACTGCAAATGGGTTTGGAAATTGCTGATGTGTGTTCTATTTTCCTGTGTTGTAATAGATAATAATAGTGAAGTGCAATGAAAGCATTGCTATCGCAGCTCCCTTTCCAAACACGAACAGCAGCCTATTAAAACATGTTTAGAGTGGTGTAACAACAATCTAAAAAAATCAGTAGTATTTTAAATAAATAAATAATACAACTACACTTGGGATGAAAAGTATTTAAAATATGACGTTTATTCTTGCCTCTTTCATACACATGAATTCCTTGCCTATAAATTATTCATTGACTTTCTAAGGTGTTGAATATTAGGGTAATGGCTGTATATATATAATTTGATGTAATAAAGTGATATTATTAATATCACCTGTGAATATTTTAACATTAATAATATTTTAATAATTCATATAAATAATCTTGTAATATTTTTTTAGAATATTATTATCTAATAAGTTTACACTTTGTATTGATAGTCCACTTTAGATATTCTACTAGCTATAAGTAACTTAGCAACTGCATATCAACTAACTGATTAGATTTTCATTTATTTGTAGGTTAGGGTTATGGGTAGTAAAATATTTGACGTACTAAAAAAAGTAACTTTTCCTAAGCTAGTCAGTAAAATGTAAAAAGTACTATAATGATTGATAGATGACATACTGTAGTTGCAAAGTCAGAATGTCTAAAATGGATAATATAACCAAGCTGTGAAATTTGCCCCGATCTCCGTTTTTCAATTTCCATTATTGCTCTTCCATTATTACTCTTCTACCACAAGAGGGCCCTATTAGATCGCATTTCCTGTTAGCCTAAACTTGCTCTATTTCTCATTTCAGTCTGAGCTTATGCCTGTCTGGATTTTGACCATTGTTACAGATATATGATAAGGTTACATCACTGTCATCATTAGTATGAGAGAGAGGCAATAATGTCACGCTGCCTGTAACTGATAGATGAGATCTGAGAAGGGAAGACAGGAGGAGGACATTTTGAGACAGTAAGGTGGATATTTCGGACAGAGCAAGGAGACAGGCATTGAGATATTCAGGGCATTTCAAATATAGCTTTTTCAGAACATCATGTCACAACTTTGCACTGTCTGTGCATTGCTGACTCACAAAATAAATAAATATATGAATAAGTGTTTTTTTATTATTATTATTTTAGTTTGTTAAATCACTGGTAAAAGAAGTGACTTAAGACATATATATGGATAAAAACAAGGCTTTCTTCTACCGTATGAGTCTGGAAGAAATGTTATGTGACTGTTGCTGCTGGCTGAGTCTAATCTATGAGGTATGTTCACACAGCCACAGCTGGGACCACAAACCATTTTTGGTGTGCAGTGGGGGCACAGCAGCCTTATCTTTACCGGGTTCCTAGGAGGAACATTCTGTTTAGACCTAGAGACCTGGAATAACCTACTTCTCTCCGTTCTCCCAAAATTATTTTACTACAAACTTGATAAGATCACCCCTGACCCCCTTCTGTTCCTCTATGAGAAATATAAAAATGATGCATAATTCTAAAAGAATTTAGATTATAGGTTCATTTCTTATCAACATAAACTGAACCTTGTGTATTTCCCATTCTGTTTGAAAAAATTGGTCTTATGTAAGCATAATATTTTTGTTGTTTTCTGTATCAGTAGGGCAGAAACAAACATGGATTAATAAATTCTAAAGTTAATACAGTGCTGAACTTGTTTCTGCAGACAGCATTCTGAAGGTTCAGCAAGGGAATGCACACATTTCTTTCTTAGAGAAATGCTTTGTGCATCCTAATAAAGGACCAGCTGAAATCCCTATTTAATATAACAAGGTATTATGTATAGCAGATTACATAAATGTGGTATTGGTTTCCTTTCAATTTCCTACTTGCACATTTATATTACCGTTTAAAATGCAGTATCAATGTGCTTAATCTCAGAGTGTGTTTATGTTCTTGCCTTATACAGGAACAGATGGGTTGAATTGTGTACCCACCTGCTATTTGGCAATAACATAAGCGGCACATAGGCTTAACGTTATCAACAGTCTGCAAGGCCATTGCAGAATCAAACTCCCAAATGCCATTTGTTTTATTATACTGTTCCACGTTCACATTATGCAGTCCATTCCATTTACGCTAAATGAGAACGACTGGAATCAAATGCAGTGGTGATAGTTAGTGCCAAATTTGGTTAGTTATATAGTAAATTGTAAAATTCTCATAACAGCTGTCCAAATGTTTCTGTTTATTTTTAATGAATCAAATGAATTATGAAACAGGAATCCACTCCCAGCTGGGCCAAAAGGTGTCAGAACAAGTTGTGGGAGACATGAGAAAATCAGCACTTAAGCTAAAGGCCCTGAGAAGCACAGTGGCCTCAAAGTTCTTCCTCAGTTCAGACTATGATTGCCTGATGCACAATAGTGCACCTGAAACATGGCCAAAACATATTTACAACACCAGCAGTTACATACTGTATTTTTCAGCCAAAGAAATAGCCCTACCTGAGCAATTTTTTTTAAAAGAAATGGTTCCAAAAAGAACATCCTGAGGGATCCATGGGAGACAAGAGGTGGAATATCAGAAACAGGATGCAAGATTTATATAACTTATGATGAAACTCACCCATTCTTTGTGGTTGATTATGTGTTTATGTGATGTGTCAGCTCATGACAAACACACGTTATGTTATCTCATTTTACTAGACTCCAGAAACTAAAAACAGGTTCTGTAATGCGATTTTTCAGTGCTTAGTTATACACAGGGGCTGGAAGTTATTTATTTTCCTTCATATTAAAGGCACATACAGGCCTAAAACTGTATACTATAGTAAAACAGTATGTCAAAAGAATAGTATCCGAATAGACAGTATTCACAAAAAAAGTATGCAAATATGATGTGACGCTGTAGGTCACATGACAGTATACACATTCTTACAATTTTTGGGAATTTTATTGTCATGATTAAATTATATATTGGGTAATAATATTAGGTAATAAACTTGCAGGTGCAGCTACAGCCATAATATATTTAAAATATATGTACTAATATTCTAAGTGTCACACGCACCGGATCACGTGAGGTCACGAGGACCCGGAAGTAACCTCACGCAGGTATTTAAGCAGGAAGTAGGT
>JAUYWG010000039.1:12250839-12270235 GCA_034779775.1 Enteromius afrohamiltoni | reverse complement strand
GGAATCTCAACTCCCAGTTGGAGCGTTCTCAGAATATAGCCGCGTGATTAACCTGCTCACTCGCGCTTTCTCCGCGTTTGAGTATTCCGTCACGCTACACTGGGACTAACCTCGATCATTCATCTCCTGTCTGCCTCCGTGACACTAAGTTTTCCATGGCAAAGGGTAGGGTTAAGATAGGGGTGGGGTTATGTGCTCCAAAGAAAGTATACATTTATATATAATTCACATGTTCACGCTTCCTCATTAATAGAATGGATAAAAGCAAATTTGGCGTGCAGTAAGGGGGCGAGCTGGGAGAACGGAAGACTCTGAACCCCAGTGATTTGAACCCGAGAGTTAGGGTTCAGCGTCCGGCTTGATCTCCATCTGCCCCCCCACAGTAAGTAGTGGAGCTGAAGAAAGAGGAGATGTGGAGGAGGAGGGGTGCAAAAAAAGGGAGATGCGGAGGTAGGGGAAATGGGGTTATTTATACTAGGTAGGAAGGATTTGATTGGTTATTCGTAACAAGGAGATTGATTAGATGATGCGATGCCAGCCACGATTAAATCGTCCAACGTTCCTCCCGAAACAAAAAGTGACACTAAAGGGGTACCCTTTGCATAAAAAATGTGCTAAAGAAGTAGCTTGAGTGCCAAAAACAATGCCAAAGGGTCCTGACAAAGCAACACAGTCTCACAACCAATTCATATGAATTGGCAACTCGTAAAATACGTACAATTTTGTAAAAAAACGTATGAATTGGTACAAGTGAGGTCATACGTATTAGCCACCACGTACAATATGTTCCAAAAGCATACTTTTCTCTTGGTTGTAAAGCAATGAGTTATTTTAAAACGTAGTTCCGTCTCAGAGATTATGTGATTGTGGATGATTTCTGCACTGCACTACTCATCTTAGTGTTATAATGACTCCTAGTGATGAGGATGTAATTTCATGTCAAAGCGAACATTTCAGTTGCCAGTGCTACTGAATTAACACATTTCTTTTATAAACAATTAAATAAATACATAAAATAAAATAAACCATCCATAAGGTGAGCGTGTAGAGATTACTGAGATACATGTGATCTCAAAATGCCTGCCACCATGATACTTCTCTGGGAAACAATAAAACAGCTTTTATTAAGCTGATATAACTGGAGTTTGCATCTCTAAGATGACGGCACCTTTATATATTAAAAACAGTGAAAATAACTCTCATCACATGATTGCCGTTAGAGATCTGTTTGGTAATATGACTCTTTTTAACTGCTCAAAACTCATTCTGTGGTGTATGATCTCAAGAAATACAGAAAGGATGTCTGCTAAGATCCATTAGAATGACTTGTGAATTCCTTCACTTGGTCAGAGGAAATGGCATATGCTTGTCCACTGAAACCCCAAGATTTTCTAACAGTGCAAGAAGATACCACAGAGATGGTGATGAGAGTGAGCACTAAACAAAGAGAAAAGGATAGTGGGGTGGTTTAAAAAGACTCAGTAGGATGTGTTGCCAGGGGAACAGGCTGCCTTGAGTTGCACTGAGTAAGATAAGGAAATGCAACATTGGGGCAAGACAAAGTCCTTGGCCCCCGCTGATGTTTGGCTGATTGTGCTGAGGAGGCCATCTGAATTCTAATTACAGAGCAATAGGAATACAAAAGAACTGGACAATGTATTTATTTATTTTTTGCTTTTTTTGCCTCAACTTATAAGGAATCCAATGTAATATACAGTAATATAATACTTTATTTATTTAAAGCAGTTTTATAAAATAGATAATTACATGTTGTACATATATACCTGCATATGACGTTAAAAAGTGTACACAACACTAGTGTAAAACTTCATTTTATTATATTTTTATTTCTTATCATTAATTTACATATATTTACAAATAATTAGCTAGTAAACAAAATTCTTATTTTTTAATGCAAGGAGTGATAGAAAGCACATCCAATCCGGTGTAATTGAAAATGCTGTCATAGGCCTTTTTGTGCTCAGCTGCTTGTTTCCAGAATGCTTAGCCTAGTTATAGATCTGTGCAGGTGCTTAATTTTTCACTGCTCTTTTGGGAGAACAAACAAACACAGACGCGTGTGCTCCCACATTACTCATGCTAATTGCTTTACATAAATCACTGTGGGGAAACTGACAGTAATCAACAAAAGACAAAATATGTGCTTTGGCGACCCAGCTTTCCTTTTCCCATTTCCTGCAGTTTGCCTCATATCTGTGCCATCTTCTTAGCTAAAGTCTTAAAGGAGCATTTTTCTTCTATTAAGTCATGAATTTCCATGATTTCTTGCACTAGGAAATAAGAAGTAAAGGGCAAAGGCTGCCAAGACGATTTCCATAAACGTAATTACTGAGAAGGAGAGTGAGAGGCCAAACCTCTGCCCTTTAACCACCTTCAAACAGAGCCACACACATTCTTAAATATACAGAGAGAGAGAGAGAGAGAGAGAGATGCTCCACCTGAAATGAAAATCATACACCGTCAGTGACCATCATCTGTCATATCTCTTTGGTCAGGTATCTACCCCATAAATACAGATAATGACTCTCATGGAATTTTGGACATCTAAAATGAAAGATGGGAATAATAAAATTTTATCTTCTCTCACAGTTGGGCTAACTATCCAAGCTATTGGTTTGACCAAGTGTAAATAACCATATTTAAAAAGAGAAACCACTCAGAACAAGGAACAGACACGAGAGTTCAGGTGACGTAAATATCTTGACTTCAGGTGGAGGAGAGGGCCCTGTGTGCTCTGTGGAGGAAGGGAAGAGAGGGTCAGTGTATGTTTGGAGCATGGAATGTGAGACGTGGAATGTAGAGGAAATTCCGTACTGATCGGGTAGTTTGAGCTGATAGGTGACATTGTTAATGTGCCTGACAATGGGGAATGGACCAATGTACCCGGGGTTTCCTGCAGGGCAGTCGGAGATGGATATCTTTGGTTGATAACCACACTAGGTCCCCTGGCTGATATAATGGGTTGGAGGAGCGCTAAGTGTCTGCCCAAGCTTTGTCTCTGTATATGAGGATATTGTCTATTTAAATGATGACAAACTGGTGGAGCATCACAGAATATTTCATTCATGAAGTTCTGGAAAATGATGGGTGAATTGGCCCATACGGTATAACCCTATATTCATAGTGGCCGTTAGGGGGTGATACAAGCCGTCTTCCATTCACCTCCCTTGCCGATCCGAATCAGGCTGTACACGCTTCTGAGGTCTAATTTGCTGAAGACGCGTGCTTCTTGGTGGAAGGTGTGTGGCGCCAGTCTTACTGAAGACATCCTAGAAGGACTGATATTCTCTGGGTATGGCAGTGACAGAGGCGGTCTCTGGACTCTTGACAGTGGTGGAACAGCACGGTAAGTGGTCAACAGAGGGTTTGTATGCGGTTGATAGGAGATTATTTTTCTGGCTGCTCCAGAATCCACAAGGGCTTTGACAGGGGAGAATTGTGTAATATACACCTGCAAAGCATCAATGAGCGGTATGAGGGTAATAGGGCAATTGAAGTTATTCACACTCATCGCGGGTCATGGTGGTCTGACTTGGCAGTTACGAAGGAAGTGGAGGTTACATGTGGGTCCATGTTCGGGAACTCCTTGGATTTTGATGGAGGGGCTGAGCTTCTGAGCTTCATCTTATCTATGTAAGTGTTATATTAAAAGTGCCACACTCAGAACAAGGAACAGACACAAGAGTTCAGGCAAAGAAGGTGAATTTAACCACAACGTTAATATCTCCATTCAACAGAGAACAGCAGAGACAGCAAACAAATGAAAAAATCAAAGTTCAAAAAGTTTTTCCTTATGCAAGAAGGGTGAATCCAGCGGTAGGTATCTTGGGCAGTCAGGAGACCAGATCAGAGGTAGTAACTTTGAGCTCAGACGGTGAGCAACTGAGGAGTGTGTGTAAGTGGGTGCGGGTGCAGGTGCAGGTGCAGGTTATCATTAATCAGGTGAGTAGAATCGTGTGTAAGTGGATGGTTCAGCTGATGACGTGAGTGACAGCGTGACATCTAGCTCTCAGCCAGGTGGTTGAGAGAAAAAAACCCCCACAAATAAATAAGCACAGTTTTGATTTATATCATCCTTGCATATAAACACAGTTAATCATACTTGTCTGTTTATGAGAAGATCTCAGTGTGAAGCTCTGTGGGATTGACATCATTTGCCAAAGTCAGCAGTGGGCTGAGGTTCATTTAAGATTGTGAACTCCGCATTGACTTGCATATAGCAGAAACATATTTCTGACATGGAGAAATGTATAATTGAAACAGAGCTGCATTAAATTCTAATGTCAAAGGAGTGATTTTCTAAAATACTTCATAATGATTGCCCTTCTCAGTTTGCATTCAGATGAAAAAGTAATGCAGTGTTTACTCAGAAGTATCTCAGGTACTTGAAAGCAAATTAATTTCATATTTAAATGTATGAATCTGTAGCATAGCCCAGTCGAAGGGGGCTCTGTTTGTCTGTTTGGACTATTGTCCGCCAATCGACTGACCTTCACTTGCGCCCTTTACCATTCTTGTGTTTTGCCTCTGTTATTCCCGTTTGTTGTTTTCTCAACCCCTCTTATCTGACCACGTGTCTTAATAAACCCCTGCACATGGATCCGCACGTCTCCATCTCCTTTGTCACAAAAAAAGAAGATAACCACATTGTATTGCATTAGGTTATTCTGTTCTAAGATTTTAGAATCCATCTCCATCTCCATCTCCATCTCCATCTCCTTCGTCACAAAAAAAGAAGATAACCACATTGTATTGTATTAGGTTATTCTGTTCTAAGATTTTAGAATAACCGCAAAAGTCGTAACATTTCAATGCCATCCACATTTCATATTCCAAGTTTTAGTACAAGGAAGTAAGTCTGAGAATACCAGAATATTTAATCTTCTCTCTCTTATTCAAATGTAATTGAACACAAACAAAAAACAATAACATCTGCGTATTTGGTTTGTTTTATTAAAAACAGGCTGAAAAATGTGATAGTTTACTAAATTATGATATTTATTTCTAATCACACTTCTTACCTCCCTTGCACGGCAGAGGCAGGTTCATCAAAATACTGAGCATGTGGATCATCTCACACAAGACTGCACAAACATATTGGCAGAAGACTGCAGGTGACTCATTCTTTATATTGATTTGCAATGTGTTTTTTTTAAACAATGTGTGAATGATGCATTGAGTTATTGAGATAATCTTTTATACTCTTCATAATGAAGCTCTCATTTATCTATTGCAATCCTGGAAATAACCAATTGGGAGGTTTAAGGGTGGGCAATGAGGTTGAATGATGACAAAAGGAATGGCACACTTGCGTGCAAAAGAAGGCTACCTGTCCACCCCACTTACGCACTTGACGTGATTTGTGAGTCAGCTGCGAAGAACCTGTGCAGCTTGTGTCGAAAAAACTCCTGAACAGGTGTTGTAAAAGAGTGATGCAGCTGGGATTTGCTTGTGAAGCAAACAGCTCAGCTGGGGATTGGATTTCTGAACAAAAATCTGTCCAATTTAAACATTGCCAAGCATTAATCAATACGAATAATAATTGGTCCACATGCTCTTCTTTTTTTTGTGCCTTGGTGGTGCACTCCAAATGTTATAAGTATATTTTCGCTGTGAAATCTTGGAACATGAACTTGGTGAAGCCGTATCTCATGAGGTCTTTCAACTGTTTCAATTATTCACTTTCTAGTTAGTAGTGAGGGGAAGCAAACTTGTGATGTCACTGTTACAAGAATAATCTGCTTGTATAACAAGCGATGACAAGGACAACAGATGGCTCGTACAATGCATAAATATCTTGTCTGATGTTTACAGGCTTGATTGAAGTCTTTTTGATGTGATTTAGGGATGTTATTGAAAATATCCCACAGATCTGAAAATAGATTTTGAAATAAGCAGATAGCTGCATCAAATTTTCATTGAGCTGGCTGAAGATAAAACCACAAGTCTTACATAAAAGGTACAAATATGACTTCCTTTGAGCGGGGGTACTAATGCATTCATGCATGCAAGTTGTATATTAGCCAAATGAGCAAACGAAGAAACAGTTATTTGAGATGATGTCTATGTGAAAGTTTACAATAAAGGATAATCAGCTGGTCACAACAAAATATATTAATATGAAGTCTTAAAATTATTTAATTATTTTACCAGGAGCTTATATTATCTTAATGCTTTCTCTTAGAAAATTAAGATTAAATCTGATTCTGAAGTTCTTTTGAGGCCTTTTTGAATACAGTCACAAATTGAGATGCATGAGTTGAAACAGTAGGGATGGAAGATCACATGATTTCACTGATTGGATCTTAAATCTCAATCGTCAAAAATCAACTAGTATTTATTCAAAGTCTTTTTGTGAATGTTCAGTTGAGGAGAGTTTAATTTAAAAGGTCTATATGAAGTGGGTATAAAAAGTCTTTACTTTTTAAAGGGATAGTGCGCCCCAAAATGAAGTTTCTGTCATGATTTACTCACCCATCACTTGTTCCAAATCTGTATCTCTCTGTATCTCTGTTTCTTTTATCAGTTGAACACAAAATAAGTTATTTTGAAGAATTCTGGTGATCAAATGTTTGATGGTAGCTATTGACTTTTCCAACTTGAGTATGAGTAAATGATGACATTTAAAACTTTTTGAGAAATAATAAAACTCACCCCCCCCCCCTTAAACTTTTTATACATACTGTATTTTCAATAACTAGTTCCTCAAATCTTTAAATGCATTCTAAATTATGAAATTAGAAATCCAGAACTTCACCTTCCTATCAAAGTCATTCATTTTTGAACAAAATGATGCTGCAAATGTGCAATTTCTTTCTTTCTGTCTTTCACTCTCACTCACACACAAACAAACTAAAGTTGTAATAAATATTCAATCGAAATAAACAAATTGTTTGTGGACAACTCACTGCTAGTAACCCTATCAGTTCCCCTGATATACAGTGTTATCAGAACATTTGATCAGGGGACTGAATTTTGCAATTGACCAAAAGTAAGTATTCCAGAGAGTCATGCAATAAGGGAAAAGTAAACATCCCTGAGCACAAATGTTTACAGGTAATGCCAGTTTTAAGGAAGCCTTTTAAAGGCATATTAGTCAATGAAAATATCCAGGGAAGCTAGGCTGACACTGTAGGTAAACACTATGTATACATCCACATATTTGCATAGATGATTGGTGCTCCATAAAGTAATTGAGTTAGGTTTTTCCACAGGCAACCCTGATTTGAATACCCAACTCGCTGAATACTGAATGGATAATGCAGCGCTCTCATTTGTAAGAAAAACAGAAAGTTGATTTTTTTTTGCTTGTCTTTAGGGAATGTGGGGGAGAGTTGAATGAGTGTGCTGAATAGAATGATTATTTTCTTAATTAACTTTTTGTTATGACAGGAGCTGGATTGGGAGCTCCGTATCTAAATCATCTCATTTACATCCGCCTCTTTACTCATTAACATACAAAAAAGATTCCTGTTTCGATGAGAAAGTTTGGATTCCATCCTAACCAGTACCATCATAGTCTGATTGACCTGATAGGCAGGAATCCCCTGAGTTTTTGCAAACACAAAGGAACACAGTCAACGCATCTGGCTTCTCAAAAGATTGATTTTAACAAAAATACATATGGGTTTCAAAGATAAATAAAATGATTTCTTTTATTGCATGGTGTTTGTTTAAGACCGATATTGTGCTAAAGCATTAGCAAAAAAAAATCCTTATTATCTCATTTTACATGTTATGCAAACAGTCTCAGGCATCTTTGGTCATTCAAAATCAATTAAAAAATCAACTAAAATATTATAAATTATGTATAGAAACACTTAAACCTAAAAGGACAACTGGGCAAAAACATCCAGGTTTGGAAGTTGTTTTCATGTGAATAGTGTTGTTTTTCCAAATCATGTTTTTCACTGACATGCTCAAATGACTATATGGTTATACAACACTTTCAACAGTCAATGCATTAACAACATGGACAAATACACAAATCTCTGACATTAAATCAGCCAATACATCTTAATGCATTTGAAAGAAGCAGAATTAATCACCAATTTAATAAAACACACACAAGGTGCAGGTGTTATACACTGCAAGGCATTTCAGATACAAATAGATGGGCAAAAATATAAATGCAAATGTAAAATTATTTATAACACACAATGAACACCATAATAAATCTACTAACAGACTACATCATATTTTGACAGTTTATTTAAGGTCTGCACAGCACCTTACAGCAGCTTGTGAGTGGTTTGGTGCTGAATGTTATTAGTGTGTTTCCTGTGAGGCTAATATTGAGGCTAATGTGAGCTACAGTATAGCTAACATTTCAGCTGGAAAAAAGAATGCAATGCTTATTATATAAATCTAAGCAGACTTAGTAGAATTAATTGTTAGCATTTAGCAGAAACACTACTAATCCTCAAATGAAGGCTAATTGATGAAAGCTACCCTTTAGCATCAACATAATCAATCAATATTATAAAAATATTAAATAATAGTAAATAAATAAATAAACAAATAAATAAAATGTGTCAAATTACCCATTCATCTGTGATCTTATGACTGTTTAAGAAAAAATAAAACACTTATAAGTGGTATTTGTCAGCTTTAGGTAAAGTAACATCAGTAAAATGGCAAGATATGAGACTTATAATGCATTATAACTATAAGAAATATAATCCATTATAACTTAAGTGGATGAATCATGTTCATTGTGTGTTATAAATGATCATACTTTATACTATAATCTCAATAAGTAAATATTATTAAACACATTAAACATATTAATGAGATTATACAACATATCTAAAAAAAAGGTATTTATGATGCATTACGCATTCATTATAATGCCTTAAGAATACCCTTGTAATGTATTATAAATACAGGCTTCATAGAAAGTGTTACTTTATTCCAAGTGGAATGTGAAGAACAAGGGAAAGATTATGAATTCATAGTTAGCCATAATTAGCTTTTTCCACCATAAAGTGTAAAGCAACAACAACAAATATAGCTAATTCTTTCAGCGATTTTTTCAAGAAAGCCTAAAACATGGATTCAACTTTAAAGACATGCAATTTTCAAAAATGGAAGCACATGCTTTCTCTCTCTCTCTCCCTCTGTGTGTGTGTGTGTTGACTTCTTACCACAGCGTGGAGCTCTCTCTCTATCTAGCTGATTGTTCTCCTTTGCCAATAAGTAGAGGAAAGGGGCTCAGATGGATGTTCCTCATTTAAAAACACAGCTGGATTGCAGCCGCCCCCTGGACCACTGCTCTGAGACCAGAGTCTCTCACTCACAGCTGCTGAAAGACCTCTAAAATATTACAAGGCTAACCTTGAAATTCAGGTGTATGGGATTTTGTCTTCCCTGGCATGGGAATAAAAATATTGAACTAACCCCTTGTGTTGCAACTTTTAGTCCATTTAGAAAACATTTCTTTCCAAAATACTTGCGCATTAACTACCGTGTTCTTCATGGCTGCAGCTCTTTGGTTATTAAGCATGTTTGCATATTTTAGAGCTCCTGTGTTAGCTCTGTGGTTGATACAACGATGTAAACAAAGCCTGTTGGCTTCAGGATATCCTCCTCAACCATCCACAGAGGCTTTTGTTCATGTAATCCTCTTTGCTCTCAGCTGTTACAAAACAAGGGACGGCAATCGGGTCTCATTGCGACTAGCATGTGTAGGTCTACAACAAAGGAGGCTCTTAAAAAGGGACCATCCTTCTTGCTCTGTATATCCAAGTCTATGTGATAATTATAAATGATTACACCATTTGTTTCCCCTGAAATAATTCAAATGAATGTTAATTATTTATACTAATCAAGCACCCTATCATCCATTACAAGGAGATCTCACTTCCAAATGCGCTTGCAATAGTTTCGTTTTCATAATTTCTGCACAACAGCTTATTAAATTCTCTAGTGTAGATGTAATTGTTCTTCTGGGTTTTAATTCTGCTAGTTCTTATTTTTCATTATTTTTATAAAAATAGGAGTCCCCCTTCAACCTAGGTAATGAAAAAACGCCCCATGTTCTGTTAATATTGAAACATGGTCTTAGTGATACTGTGTTTATTTTTAGGGTGGTCCGATGCATGCAACTTATTGTTCTGACAAATCCAATTTTGAGAGAAGTATTGTAATGCAAGTATGTTATGACTGCTGATATCCCTTATGATCATCTTACTTAGCTGTATGGGGACAGACGCAGTTTCCAGTAACTTTCCACGACCGGATATACCTGCACAACCAGAACACATCTGCTTGGGAACAAATAATGCATAGTTTACACTATAACTCATTTGTTTCCTAATACATGACAGACAGTGTCATGCGAATGCCCAGGCATGAAATATATGCACACCAGTGCATCTGGTATTATCAAATGGGGAGTGGCTAGAAACAAGTTGTGTTATTTACCTAGAAATTGCTAGTAAATGGGTTGGACATTATTTTACAGAACAAGCACTTTCATGAACTTTATATATATACTTATTCATATATACTTATATAAGTTTACTGTAATATAAGGTAACAGGACTGTAAAATAAAGTGCTACCAGTAAACAGTGTTGGGGAATGTTACTCTTAAAAGTAATGCATTACAATATTGTGTTACTCCCTAAAAAAAGTAACTAATTATGTTATGGATTTTTTATGGAAAGTAATTACGTTGTTACTTTTGCATTACTTTTTAAAAATGTAGGCAGAGCTTGAGTTTGTTTTTAATATAAGAATTTAGAAAAAGTAAATTCACATCTGTAATGTAGAATACAGAGGAAAGTTCAATACTCTTCAGCAATCAAAAGATAAAAACAATAACGCAAAGTATGGTTGAACTGGATCATCAAAGGTCAGCAGCAAAGACATTGGTTAATAAAACGAGATTAGATACATTTGTGTAATTTAATTATTGCTGGTTTGCGTCATATTTTGATTTTATTTTAATTCATTTTGATGAATACTAAATCTGTTTTTTGAGAGTGAGATGAATTAATGCACATTCACATTAGTCTATAACTACACTGTATTCACACAGCGAGGAGACTTCTCATTCAATAAATAAGAAAACAAAGTAACTGGCGTTACTTTTTTGAAAAAGTTTTATTACTCTAAAATTAAAATGTAATGCGTTACTTTGCCAGTTACTTGAAAAAGTAATATTATTGCGTAACTTGTGTTATTTGTATTGTGTTACCCTAACACTGCCAGTAAATCTCATAAATAATTACAAATAAATTGCAAGTAACTTATTACATTAAATGTATACACAAATGTCCTTCTATATAATGGCAATAATATGCTTGTTACCTACTGTTATTTGGGTGCTTACATAATAACTAAAAATAACTTAATATGCATTATTATTTAGAAGTAGTAAAAGCAGTTGCATTAAAGTACATATACTGTGAAAAGAAAAAGTTAATCAGATATATTTTACACAGGTTTTAGTCATATCAGCCACTAAGCAAACATTTAATAAAGTACTGTAGATAAATCAGTGATTACCCAAGAAGCACATCAAAAATGATATACTACTTGAGAATGGACACAGGTTAATGAGAAGTACAGGATGACTGACAAAGTTCACACAGAACACACTATTTCACTATAAGTTGTGCCAGAAAGTTAGACTGATCATGTTAAAAAGGCAAAGGTTTAATTCTCAAACACTTTGAAGACTGTTATCAAGGTTGTGGTTGTTCATAAGAACTGTTACTGAAATAACAATGCTGCAGGTCTGAACAAGTAAAACAGAGTAAGAGGAAACTAGGGTGCCTGTATTTTACTGTTAAAAATTGTACAGTAGCATACCTGAATGTCTGTTACTTGAAATATTTACATAAAAACATATTAAAGCAGTCATTTTGGGTTTAGTTTGAAGCTGTATCGGTCAATTTCAAGGGCAGACAGCAACACATTATATAGTCTGCACAGAGCTTTGGCTATTATCAGTGTACAACTAAAACATCTAAGCTAAAATTGCTACTTCACATGTTGCCACCTCCCACCATAGTTACCGTTTTCTAAGTGCTTCCTTTTGGCAAATAGTTCAGGTCAATTAGAGCAAAAAAACACCAGCTGTGAAGTTGATCTGGTCCACAGATTCTGTTCTCTTTTCTCAGTTTTATGCTCTGCAAATAATTTGTTTGTTTGATTTTGCACCATCCCTAATTTTATCCATGACGACTTTCAAAGAAATGTCATAAACATTAATTTCTCTGGAGTGTAAAAAGCCAACTAGTTAAAGGAGGACAAAATATACTATTCATGTTAGTAGACATTGATTTTATTGACAAGAATAATTCAAAGTCATCATTTAGAGAGATCTAATGCTGTCTATTTGGGAATGGTCATTCTTCACTCACAGAGAGTTCTTTCAAATATGCAAATTCACCTGTCAAAGCCAATCACATTATATAGCGTCAACAACAACAAAAAAACAAACAATTGAGAAAAGAAACTGACACAAGATACTTTAGAAAAGTTTTTTTTACAAAATAACAAAACACTTTATTAGGGAGGTTAAATAACATAGGTAGTTCACTTTTCAGCTAAACAAGTTAAATTGATCTTCAGTTCTGTTTCTTTACAGTGATTATTATTAATGCAAAAAGAAAATAATATTAAAATTGAACTGATATATATGTATATATATATTAAGAAAAAGAAAGAGAGAGAGAGAGAGAGAGAGAGAGAGAGAGAGAGAGAGAGAGAAATCAAACAAACAAAGAAAAGAAGTCTTACATAATTAGCGCAGGAATATAAAGAATTTAAAAAGGAAATAAACACATGTTTGGACTCGTTTTTGTGGAAGCAGCAGTAGCAACACTGGTTAGTCAGGTGCTACAGACAAAATGCATTAGGACTATGACATTGTACAACCCACATCACATGACAGACTTAAAAACATTTCCATTGAGTAGCATATCTAGTCTCAATCTGTAAAACCTTTTTCATTCTTATTCTTATGCAATCCTCTCTCACAGCTGAAGTTCTGCAGGAATTGGAGTTTTTCAGTTTTTCAGGGTTTACACATGACTTACACATTTTCTTACACATGACTTCGTTGATATCTGTGTACATAAGAAATTACAACAATTTGAAATAATTTTAAATAGCTAGTTCTTGATATCTTTACTGTAATTTTATTTTATATTAATATCTGGACCACAAAAGCAGTCATAAAAACATGTATATTTTAGCAATAGCAATTTTTAATGCCCAAAACCATGAGAATATTATGTAATGATCATGTTCCATGAACATACTTCCTAAATCAAACCTTTATTTTTGATTAGCAATATGTGTTGCTAAGAAATTAATTTGGACAACTTTGAAGGCACTGCAAATTTGTTCGACCTCACTCAAACAAATTCATAAGATTTTTGCTAAATCGTATATTTTACGAGTTGCCAATTTGTATGAATTAGTACAAATAACCTGGGCCTAATTCCACCCCTAAACCTACACATCATTGGGGTTTAGACAAATTGTGCAAAATTGTATGAGTGAGGTCGTACAAATTAGCAACCTCGTAAAATATGTACAAATAAGATAGCGTTATGATTTTCTCAGTATTTACGAATACGAACCAGAAATCAATGGAATGCTCATTCATCTAATTAAAAAAAGTAAATAAAAAATCTTATGAATGGTTTTGTGTTCCAGGGTCACATATTAAGTGATTTTAAATTTGGCAACATGTATACTCACGCATCTGGCATGCCTCTTGCATGGTTCATGTTTGGGTGTCTAGGGAGAACATTTTCATCCTCATCCTCAGGAACCTATAAAAATAATAGCAAAAAATTCTATTTGCCCCCCCATTTAAAAACCAAGTACTTTTTTGACATATAAATGATCTAATTTATCAGTTCTGTTTTACTCTAGTTAATCTAAAAGCCCTTTTCTTACCTCCCAGTAAACTTCATCATCAAAGCAGTTGGCATCTGCTGGGTCTCCCCAGATTGACAGCTTTAGTATCCCACCTGGAAAATTACACAACATAAAATGCCAGCTCTAATGCATACTTATAAAAACACCTAATATAGTTTTCCTGTTTAACTTTATTTGCACTCACCAACCAAAGCTCCACCTACAAGGCCAAATGCTATGGCTACACAAAGACCAGCAGCCTGGTAACCACCCTGAATGTTGACTGTCCTGTTAGCAACGACATCCTTGAAGTCGAAAGTGTTAATCAACCTAAAAAGAAACCCCAGTATGACACGTCATGCTATAGTTTACTTTCATTTTATTTCCCGCAACAGTGCAAACAGTAGCACACAGTAGCATACAGCATAGAGTAAGTAATAATAAGAAGATACTTTATAAGTATGAATGTAATATGAACATGACATATATAAAATAGGTAGATAGATATATACTTTTTTACTTACCCTTCATGTCCATAAACAGAATCACTTGCAGTAGCTGCAGTAATTGCTCCAACAATACCACCTATAACTCCAGGCATTGCATGCAGGTTATGTATTCCACAAGTGTCTTGTATCTTCAAAGTTTTTTCCATAAAAGGCTGATGAAAGATACATTTAAACAATAATGTCAAAACATTATTATTATCATTTTTTCATTTTACTTCAATGCAGTATTTTGAGCATTTTCAGAACTATAAAACAGCAGAACATACAGTCAGGAAGACATATCCAAGAGTGGAAACAATGCCTGAGCAGAATCCCACTATCAGAGAGCCGTAAGGTGTAATCATGAACTCTGAAGCTGTTCCCATCGCAACACCACCGGCCAAGGTAGCATTCTGAATATGTACCTGAACAATTTCAAGGAATTATTTTTATGAACGAAGATTCAAAGTTCAACTCAAAACTTCAACCAGAGATTTAGTTACCATGTCGAGCTTTCCATGTTTCTGGAAGATACTAGAAATGGCAAAGGTAGCGAGAACTGAGGCGGCCAGAGCGAGGTAGGTATTTATAACAGCTCTGTGCTGGCCATCTCCATGATCTGCAATAGCAGAATTAAAACTGGGCCAGTACATCCAAAGAAAGAGAGTGCCTGTTAAAGGAAGAAAAAAAATGATTTGATAAACTATATAATTGGATACATCAGGCAGAGGCCCCTGGGGTGATAATATTTTTTCCTTCCAAAACACTAAATTAGCAACAAAAGCAACATTAAAAGGGTGAAATTGTACTCAATTTATGTTTTAATATTTTTTTTTAAATGTTGCAAATGTAACTAATGAGATTTTTTTCTCAACGGTGATTTCAGTGATAATTTTTCAACAAATAACTAATTAGAAGAAAAAAGAAAAGAAATGTAAAGAGGGGGAACATGCAAAATGTGCAGTAAATTATTTTACATAAATTGGGGTTTATTTTACAAAGAGGCTTTGAAATGCCAAAATATGATAAAATAGAAAATTGCACCATTTCCTGAAGTGATTATTTTGAACAAATATGTACTTAAATGTTACTTAAAAAACGTTGCAAAGCAACAGTCCTTCTAGAGCCCATTAGGCTTGCATTTTTCTTTGATTCATGATTAATAATAATTTAGCTCTTTATATAGACAGGCTTTTGTTATTCCCTGCCTGATGCAGTGAGGTAAAGCTAAAAGAGACTTTCTACTACTCACCAATCATTGCGAACACATCAGAGTGGTAAACAGATCCTTGTAAATGCTTGCTTTGGGATAGCAACGGTCTATATAAGACCCAAGATATGGCCAAACCATAATATGCTCCAAAAGTGTGAATGACCATGGAACCACCAGCATCTTTTGCCTGTGCATGTATAAAATAATCACAAATGACAAATTCTTTTGTTGACATTGGTAACTAAGTGGATTCAAACTTACATGTAGGAGTTCAAGAATGATATACTCCTCAACAGCAAACAGGGTGACTCCAAACAGAGTAAGAACCAATAGCTGCACCGGGCTGATTTTACCAAGACAAGCACCATATGCAATAAGACAGCCAGCCACGCAGAAATCTGCATTGATGAGGCTGATTGAAAAATGACAGTTCAATTCTTTAGATGCAAATTAAAGATGTATATATTAAGTATCTTTTCAAAAATGAAAGATGGAATTGCATGGAATGGTCTATATTCTTTAAAAATCAAAACGCTATAGGCCTAAACATGAAGATGAACATATCAGAGATATTTCATATTGTATATTACAAAAAAATCAATTACTTCTCAATCCCGATTTTTATCTTCCAGTCATTTTCGTCAAGGTGATGAAACCAGCCTTGCATCAGCAGAGCCCACTGAATTCCAAAAGCTGCGATGAGAAAATTAAAACCAACTGCACCAAAACTATAACGCTTCAGAAAGGTCATTAAAAATCCAAAACCAACAAAGATCATCACATGTACATCCTGAAAACCTGACGAAACAGAGGAAAAGAAAGACAAGAATTTATATAAGAAGAGATTAAACAATGCTAATACATTCAACAGATTGCAGCAAGACGTTCTTGTATTTTAGTTACTTACTTGGATATCTATAGTAAAAATCATTCTCTAAATGTGTGGAAATATTTTTCTCTCTTCGGTGTTTGATCCAGTGAGTGTCAGACTCCTCATCATAGCGGATGAACACACCAAACAGGATAATCATAGCAATCTGCCAGACAAAGCAGACTGCTGGGAGACTGATTCGAATATTGGTGTTTTTGGCCATTTTAAGTCAAGCAGATTTTCCCGAAGAGGACTTCTGAAGATGACAGTCAAATTTTTTTCTTCTTAATTTGGTCGGTTGCTTTCAATAGGAACATGTGACTCACCTTTTGTCATAAAGTTTTTATAGTGCGGTCCGGAGGTGTGTCATTACATCATAACGCAGCACCTCCTACAAAGACATACAGTACACGCACACACATACTTATGACAAGTTTATTGTTTGTTAAGATAAAGGAAGAAACAGCATCTGGGTTCTTATGTTTTTATGTATTGAGGTCAATTTGCTACAAAACATGTTGACACATTTCAAAGACATTTAAACATGCATGCATTTTAATGTATTTATGGTTTTTATTGTCTTGATAGATAGCTAATTTACAAAAGAAAATAAAGAACATTTACATCATAACCATTATAGATATCATCAATGCTTTGCATGCAAATTGGTGAGGAAAGTTATAAAAGGCAGCAATTTTATAGCTATTCATTTTCTAATTCACATTTCACTAATGGTCCAAGTATCATTTTAAACACATATTTAAAAATATTTAACATTTTATCTAGAATAAAAAATAAATAAATAACTAAATAAAAATAAATAAATACAATCCAGTAGATACATGCAGCTCATCATAAGTGTTACTAAAAAATATTTTTTTCTTTGTTTGTTTGAACATTGTGACTGATGCTCAGATAAAAGCCCCTGTAGCATCAAGGCTTCCCCCCTCAGGTTTACGTCAAACATGTGCAGAATGTGCAATATTTATATATGGTATGTGCAATATTCAGGTAACTGTTCTCAAAACAACATGCCAATGTGTCAAACCATCACCATTGTTTCTGAATATATCTAGCGACTAGATCTTTCTTATGCCAGTTGAAAAATAAAATGAAATTAAATTAAAAGTTATAAAACTGAGGTTTAATGGGATTGTACTACCGACCCTTGATGCATCCTGGTCTTATTTTCATCAATAATTTCAAATCCAATAATTTCTGTGATCAACAGATAGCATTCACCCCCCTTCAAAGTATTAGTTATGAGGATATAAGCAACAAGACAACCAGTCACTGGTTATATTTGTATTGATAACAATTCTTTTGCTGATAAATGTAGTTTTAAACTCTCATTTGGTTGGCTAAATGCCTTATCTGATTGGAAACAATGTCTCCCCAGCAGGTTCACAAAAAAGACACAGTGTTTTATTAGCTAAAGGCACATTGTGTGTCAGTTTCCTTATATCTGATGCAAAAGCACTTTGCAAAAGTACTCAGGTACTCGTTACATAGAAAGCTTATGATTTATGGTATTTTAATGCTTTATAAGATTGTACCTGTTACATTTTAATAATGGCATATTCTTTTCTTGGTTTCCATTGGTCTGTATTATATATTATACTAAACCCTTAAAGCACGGTGTCTACAAAAGCAGACAGATTAGTGCCTTTCAAAATAAATAAATACAATTAATAATAAAAATAAAAATTATAATAATTATAATAATTAAAGAAAAATATAAAGAATATAGTTTTGTGATATATTTTTATTTTTTTCTTTGCAAAAAACAAGTATAATTGCTGTTGAGTAACAGTCAAGGTGAAGCTTGGTGAGATTTGTTAGTTGGAACCATCCCTGAATGTGCAATAGACACCTTAGTGAGCCACACCCATATCTAATCTGCCTATGCATGTACACATGTGACACCTGCAGTTTCATTCAGCCGTGGGATTTTCACTTGAATCACCAGTAGCTAACAATATATATTGTGACTAAATCCACTGCATTTGTTTTAAGTAAGTACACATAGATTTGCTTATACTTTTGTATTTACTTATAATAATATAGAATACTATATACTGCTAATAGTTCAGATGATTTTATATATTATGCATTTTATTCATTCATTTATTTCTATTTAATAGTAAACTGACATTTCTATTTCCTATTGATGGTTTTATTGTACCAAAACACACACACACACACACACACACACACACACACACATTATGAAGACATATTTTATCTCCACCACAGAGATGAGCATAAGACTATTATGTTAGGTGTTATATACACCATTAGTCGACATATTTTCTGTTCAGAGTCAGGCCACTGTGTTTACAGATGTACTCTCTGATGCTGAATTCCAGTAATTCTTTAAGAGCAAGATCAGTAACCATGAAAGTGACAACCCATTAGTGATAACCATTCCAAACATGTTTTGTTAAACATCACATGGTATTACACAATCTCATCTGAAGATTGAAGTTTCTGCATTTACTGTATGTAATTTGACCTTGTTATTTTTTAATATGGTTTCATTTATTATTAATTATAAAGGCTATCTTATCCTTGAAATAATGATAAGTTGTCAATACCCAGTTCCTAAAATGTCCTATAACAGCGTTGCACTGCTTTAAGCCTCTGAAGTATAGAGTGGGAGTTTGCAAAAAGTTGATGTCCTTTCATTTAACCATAATCCATTTTTGCCAGTTTTTGATTGGCAAGAGAATAATAGTTTATTGACTCTTCCTTCCTCCTTCTAGCTTAATAGGGAGGTTTGTCTTGAAAAGGGTGATCATAAACTTGCCTTCAAGATGCTCATATGATTGATCTTTTTACATACACACACACACACACACACAACTAGTGTATTAGCAGTGTATACTTTCCTATAAACAACAGTAAACATAAACAGGGG
>JAUYWG010000039.1:12231603-12247515 GCA_034779775.1 Enteromius afrohamiltoni | reverse complement strand
TTACCCTCACCGCACGCCAGCAGTCCAACGAGGACACCAGCTTCCCTTTTATTTTGGACACTTTATTTCCCCCTTGTCACTTATTTAATTTGTTTATTTAATAAAAAGCCTCTCCGAGGCGTGATGTCAGTCCCACTGTGTCGGTGTGTGGCTCCATCACGTGACATCTGGTGGAGAATGCAGGCAGGGCGGAGACAAACAGCGCAGTGGGTAACATCTGATGACGTCATCCCCTCCTGCTCAAAGAAGACAGGAAGGATCAGCGCCGGGGCAGAGATGCTGAGGGAGGCCTCCCAGCCACTGAAGCCATTACCCAAGGCTGGTGAGGGACTAACGGTGCCTCATCACTGCCGCCGTTAAAAGGACAATGCACACCCCTCCTCGGGAGACCGGTCTCTTTCCCTTGTGCATGCACGCTGGTGTAAAAAAAAAACAATAATAAACTCCTGAATAATCTAAAAAATAAATAAATCAGTATAGCTATATAATTAGCTGTTGTAGTGTTTCAAATGGTACTACGCTGATTACCTTACCAGCAAATTATAATGCTTTATATCCATTTAAAATTCATTTTACAAAACCATGAAAGGTATTTTAAGGATACACAGCTATCTGAGTAATCCAGTGGTCTGAGTTTCATAGAGCTTATCCATTAAATGGAGAGCTACTGAGTTCCTATAAACAAAACACTTGACCCCAGGTTACTCCTGAGAGACCGTTCTTGTAGTAAGTGCTTGCCAAAATAACCAAATAACATTGGTACCATGGCTGCATGTCTTTAATGAGAGTGTTTCTTTCCATGCACTTTAAGAAATTTTTTCTATCCTTCTACTTAAGGCAACTGGGAAATTTAAGGACAATTATGGTGTTAACTAACCATAAATAAAAGAAAGAACCTTTAAATTAACATATATCGTGATTTTCTGTAAATGTAAAGCTACTTGTAAAGGTATCAAGGACCTCAAAGTATCAAATCAGAATAAAACAAAAAAATAATACTTCTAATTCATAATAATACTAGTAATAATACTAATAATTCACAAAATGCATATTTTAGGGCTAATTGAAAGTATATTTTTCCTTTTTTTTATTTGTCACTGGTCTCTTTTCCTGAAAGGATATTATTACTAACTTAGCAAAGAAGTAGCTATATAAAAATTGCTCTTGTAAATAGGTTTGATTCATTGGGAAATGTAGAGAGTAAATTAACTCAGAAAAAACATAGGGTCAGACATAATTGATTTGTTATTCTGTATTACATGCTAAGTAACCCTGATTATCATTTCATGCCAAAGATAGCTCATGTAAATTTACAGATAAAAAGGATTGCAGAGGTCTTCATAAAAGGCCCTTAACAATGAGAGAAGAAAGCAAAGTACCTCTCCTTTCTTTATTTCTGTGTGCCCTACATACTAAATCTTGATTTCTTTGTCAGGGGATGAAAGTTTCAGACCTGTAGGTCACTTTGATTCCAGTAATGCTTCCACTGGCTTGCACAGTAGACCATCCATGAATTGAATTGTTATTAAGGTTCACATGGACATTGAGTGTTTAAGTCAGGTTTACTTATGTGACCTAAATCCCAATGTTTTCTCAGCAAATATGCAAAGCTTTTTCCCTCCCACCTTTGCTTCCAATGACCAAATCTTTCATTATAACAAATCTTTAATGAATGTATCCCCTGTGTTCTGAACATTACCACATATTTTAAAACTGTCACACTCGGGAAACAGAAACAATATGGAATCTGAATGCAAATGTTAAAAAGTACAGCAATGCACATTATATCACTTATATAATATATCAATGCTAAGATATAATGAGTTCTGTTTATCTTGGGGGCAAGGAAACACATGCTTTCCGATGTGATATTGCTCATTTCAGGCCGTGCATTTACATCATCACTCATTCCCGACACACTGTGCTCAGCCTGTTCGCAGTGTGTTCTCCCATGGGCTCTGACTGTACTCTACAGTTGAAGTAAAGGTGAGAATGAAAATGTCCAACACTTCAATAGCAGCTCCATGAGCTAATGAGAGTCTACGCTAATGTATCTCTAGTGTTTTCACCCTTAAATAAAAATGGAAAAGACTGTAGTAGCAAATGAAGCTCTTCTTCGATTTTCTCTGTTGGCCAGTGAACAATGAAAACAAGTTTAACTTTTGTTAGGAGATTTTGCTAGCATTTTGCTTCCTGCAGTTAATCTGTCTTTTATTATGTTTGTGGTTGTAGAAAGTATTAGATGTTTGAGATTGGTTCTCCCACAACATTTAATGATATGCATGATTTGTTTTGTACTGTATACTCTTGAAATAATAAACCATTTTCCAGAATTTTGTTAAATACAACGGCCTTCACACTGATGCCAACCTTTACTCATCTCTAAAAACAACAATAAATAGATAGTTAACCCAAAAATGAAAAGTTGCTGAAACTGTATTCACCCTTGGACTGTTCAAAGCACAAGTTTGTTTTTTTCTTTGGAGCAGATTTAGAGAAATTTAGCATTGTGTTAATTGAATAACAATGGATCTTTAACAGTGGATGGGTGCCGTCAGAATGAGAGTTTAAAACATCACAATAATTTAAACAAATCCGTAATTAACCTAATTAAGTAATTAACACAACTCCGGTCCATCAGCTGACAAGTGTGTTTGTAACAAAAAAGTAATTTAAGTATAATATTGCTTTCTCTGGTGAAAATGTCGGTAATGCTTTAGATTACTACAGTGTATGTTTCTATAATTACAGTGTACCTATAAAGAACATACATGTAGGTATAAGGGAACAATATGTTTTGGTAATAGAGAGTAACAACCAGCTATACAACCTGCAAAGAACTGCGTGAGTAAACTAAAGTTACGATGAATGTTTCGTATTTATATTGTACCTACATGTAAGTATAAGGGAACAATAGGTTATGTTTGGTTAATAAGGGGGTAGCAAACAGACATCCTACAAATAATTTATAATGGAATAATTAAAAAAACTTAACAGGTACCTATTCTATTAAATCGTATGTTTGGTGTATCTATAAGTAAGTTTTTTTAAATTACTGGGGAAATATACTCTTGTTCCATGTAGTTAAGGGGTAAGTATGACATCTGCGGGTTGTAAATTAAAGTGGTGATAGTTGTTACCCTCTTGTTCAACGAAGTATGATATTGCCAATATGTATAATGTAATTCCTATGTATTATTACAAAAATTTAATAATTTTTCCTCTAAATGTAAAGATTGTGTACCATAGTGTTACGAGCCGCGCCTCTGTGGCGCGTTCCCAGCGGCGCCAGTGGGAACCATCTCCTGAGTACTAGTTTCGTTCCGGACTGCTTTCCATGAAACCCCACCGCCCCGAACACAGATCAGTTCCAGGTTAGGCCTTCCATTCCTTATTTAAACGGACCGCTAAAGCTAACTCGTTGCAAAGTTTTGTTTGCCGATGCAGCAATTCCAAGCAATCTATTACCAGGACGGACTTCTCGTGTATGACCCTGCCTCCTCGACTACGAATCTCGCTGCCTGCCCCGAACATTGCCTGGACTGTTTTACTCTGGTTGGATTACCCTCCTTGTACTGTCTGCTTGTGAGTCTCACCTGCTAGCCTTGTTTGTAAATAAACTTATTACGCAGATGGATCCGAAAGACTCCGCTGTAAGGGGTTTTTAATGCAGTGTACAAACTTTATTGCTCAACAACCCATCTGGTATCCCACGGACGACAGTAAGGTTGCTTTTGTTTGTTCACTGCTGACCAGAAGGGCACTCGATTGGGCCACCGCCACCTGGGATGGTCGTCAAATGACCTACCCCTCCTTCCAGGACTTCCTCCAGCAATTCAGGGCCGTATTTGAACACCCCACAGCCGGAAAAGCTCCGGAGGACGAACTACTGAGTCTCAGACAGGGGAGTATGACCGCAGCAGACTTCACCCTCTCCTTTAGAACCCTCGCAGCACAAACGGGCTGGCCACCCGCGCCCTTAAAGACTCTATATCATCGGGGATTAAATGATGAGCTCCAGTCCGAGCTCGCCTGCCAGGACGAGGGCCTCACTCTGGACGCCTACATGAACCTAGCCATCGCCCTGGATAACATGCTGCGATCTCGCCACGGATGGCGTGCTCCAAGGACATACCAGTCTTTACCCCACGCCAGCCTCGCTGAACCCATGCAGGTGGGAGTTACACTGTCTCAGGAGGAGCGCTCCCGCCGGATGCACGAGGGCCGTTGTCTGTACTGCGGCCTCAACGGTCACCTCCGCCTGAACTGCCCCACCAGACCCCAGCGTCCAGACGATCCTCGGGTGAGTGAGAATTTCACTAATAATACATTTGAAATACTAGTAAACCTAAGTGTAAATGAACTCAGCATAGACACAAATGCTTTAATCGATTCTGGGGCTGCGGGGAACTTTGTGGACAGAACATTTGCTGATTGCCATCTTTTACCTCTGGTTACATGTCAATCGCATATGGCTGTGGAAGCCCTAGATGGAAGGCCTATCGGCACCGGCCAAGTCACTTATCGAACCGATAAGTCCCATCATCACCTGCCCATCCCATCATCCTCGGCATGCCTTGGCTGGAAACACACAACCCAGTCATCTCCCGGGACACCAAAGAGATTGCACAATGGTCCAGTTACTGCCACCAGCACTGCCTCACTGGTCTCACATTGTTCAACAGCACCTCACGTCACTCTACACCCCTGGTGGAAGGGAATTTTCAGCTGCCACCTGAATATCACGACCTCCGAGAGGCTTTTAGCAAAGAGCAGGCCACCAAGCTACCTCCGCACCGTCCACATGACTGCGCCATAGATTTGCTACCAGGAACCTACCCCACGCATCTTTCCCTTATCACAGCCCGAGACCCAGGCCATGGACTCATACGTGAAGGAGGAGCTGAAGGAGGGTTTCATTTGGCCTTCGACATCACCCACCTCAGCGGGCTTCTTCTTTGTTAAGAGGAAGGACGGAACCCCCAGGCCTTGCATTGACTACAGGAGTCTCAATGAGATCACCGTGAAGTACCGCTACCCGCTGCCCTTGGTTCCCCCCGCTCTGGAGGCTCTGCGTCAGGCCAGATATTTCACCAAGCTGGACCTTCGGAGCGCGTACAATCTCATTCGGATCAGGGAAGGAGATGAGTGAAAGACAAAGGCTTTCTCAACAACGTCTGGGCACTATGAATACCTGGTCATGCCCTTCGGACTCTCTAATAGCCCCTCCGTCTTCCAGGCCTTTGTCAACGATGTCTTCCGCGACCTCCTAAACCAGTATCTCATTGTTGGCCAAGAGACTGAATGCTCGCCAGGCCCGATGGTCCCTCTTCTTTTCGAGGTTTCAGTTCAGAATAACATACCGTCCCGGGTCCAGGAACTGTAAGGCGGATGCCCTTTCACGAATCTATGAGGATGCCACAATGCCACCAGAACCTGAACCCATCTTGCCTGCCTCGGTCCTCATCGCCCCAATCCAGTGGGATGTCGTCACCGAGATAGAACACTTAAACACCCAGAATCCTCCACCCCACGACTGCCCGAGGGTAAACTGTTCCGGAGACTCATCGGCAACAAGTACTGCACTTGGTCCATGACACACCCAGCTCCGGGCACCCAGGCATAACAGCCACGATTGCACTCGTTCAGGACATTCTCCACTGTA
The DNA here is from genome assembly GCA_034779775.1 of Enteromius afrohamiltoni. Classification (NCBI taxonomy): domain Eukaryota; kingdom Metazoa; phylum Chordata; class Actinopteri; order Cypriniformes; family Cyprinidae; genus Enteromius; species Enteromius afrohamiltoni. Next base: position 12,241,850 of record JAUYWG010000039.1, on the reverse strand, counting down.
AGAAACTTTATTATGGATTATGAAACTTTTTGCTTTTGGCCAGCAGCAACAGTTTAGGTTAGCATGCCTTAATGATGGATTTGCTTCTTACAAGCATACTGTCACGTTGCACTGGCATGAAGACTCAGAACGAGGATTCTAGCAAAAACTGTGATTCTTTAATCAATGACTTGAACAAGGTACAAAAGGTAAGGCACATGCAGACACATTAGACACTTGACAATTCGACAAATAAGGTTTGAACTAAGGCACTATAACTACACAGATATAGACGAAACACAGCTGGACACTAATTAACACAATGAAATAAACAAGGGCAGGAAACTCTATGGCAATGGAATCGAAATCCACTCCGGGATTTTTAGCGCTAATGGAACCCCATACTGAGCAGATCCTGGGAAACGTGCAGCCTGCATGCACTCTGGGGAAGGTCGACATTCTGCCGACGTTGTGGAAGTGGGTGAGCGGCGTTCAACTCGGGCAAAGTAATCCTTCAGGCACTGGAGTACCACATCTTGCCAGCTTTGTCCCGCCCTGTCTGGGAGTATGAGGTATCGCCGGGACCCGAGCCGGAAAAATTGGACGATGTCCTCCTTTGGGAGATCAGCCATCTGCGCCAGCTGACAAAATTCGTCAGTGAATTTTTTTAAATGGCATGTCCCACCGTAGCAGTTCGTGGAAGCTGGCCGCCCACTCCATTCTTTAGGTTTTTTGGTCAAATCGTTCTGTCAAGGTTCCACTTTGGCATGAAGACTCAGAATGAGGATTCTAGCAAAAACTGTGATTCTTTAATCAATGACTTGAACAAGGTACAAAAGGTAAGGCACATGCAGACACATTAGACACTTGACGATTCGACAAATAAGGTTTGAACTAAGGCACTATAAATACACAGACATAGATGAGACACAGCTGGACACTAATTAACACAACGAAATAAACAAGGGCAGGAAACGCTATACAGTACACGGGCGGATACAAAAGGAACATGGCACATATAAACAAAGACATGGTAGAACACGTGAACATTAAACATAGACCGTGACACATACAGCTTTTCAGCTTTTTTTCTTTCTTTCTTAAAAATGCTCAGTTAAATTTGACAGTTTTATCTTGCCTTGTTTGTTACCAGGGGTGGATCTCAATCTGCTCCCTAGTTCAGAAGTACACTGCCCAGGGAATTTGTGAGAATCTAGTCATTTCTCAATCTCATTTTTTGTTTTTTTCCAGTGCACTGAAATGCTCACACTCTTTCCAGAATGCATCATTAACAATAAATCTAGAAATAAAAATGTATTTTTCTTCGGTCTTTGACAATTGCTAGTTTCGCACAACCTTGGCATTTTTGCTTTAATAAATGTCAGAATCAGAGGACAAGTGCATATATCAAAACAGCATTGTAATTTTAACAGCTCAGTGGATGCACTAAACCCCCCTCAAAACAAACAAAGGATATTGGTTACGTTGTGTTATATAGCAAGACTTTAACGAGCGACCTTGTAGTTGTGTCGCAGGTAATTGAATCATCAGTGTCCAAGTGTTTAGTGGATTTAGTGGCCAAATTCGTGTTCACAATATATTGAATCACATTGTAGGTGACCAGGGAGTGGAATGAGGTACAGCCCCAGACATCCTGTGCATTCAGTGGTTGTATTTTGTTTTATAATCTTCTGTCACACTGCTGACAGGCAGGATAAGATAAAATCAATTTGTCTTCCATCCCATAGGGGAATGCAGATGTTGCTCAACTATGAGACAAATCTGAGTCTGACTCTGCCAGAAATGGAAGCAGCTCTGTCTCATGCATGAACTTCCTAAATCAATTTACCCACACTGCTACCTCCAGCCAGTATTATTAAAACACACCCAGTTTGCACAGACTGACATTTTCTCTATATCAGTGAGAAAAACCTGAAGAGAGCTACAGCAGCAGGCGAAAAGCTGGTTGGCCTACTTCACATAATTATGCTGGTGGGCTGTTTGTAAAAAACAAGTCCAATGAAAATGAATCTGTGTGTACTAGTGGCCAGAAGCAAATGTTACAGTGCTTTTTAAATATTAAACCATACAATATGTAAATAGCGTATATCTAACGTAGGAGTTAGAGACTTGAGGATCCATGTGCAGAAAGTTTATTCAAGGTTCAAAGGCAGGGTAAAACACCGGCAAGTAGAACAATGGAGACAGAACAGAAACAGGGTTGAGGTAAACAGACAGATTTCGGGGCAGGCAACAAACAATCAGATTCCAGATTAACAGTCTAGGTAACAACAGGAAAAAAAAACAATACGGGAAGGAACGCTCCCAAATGTTAGCCAAGGTGTAGGTGTGTGTGTGTGTGTGTTATCAGTCTCAGGAATGAGGCATGATGGATGATGGAGTTTGTGAGCCGGACACAGTTTTAATTACACAGGGATTACAGCTGAATATTGTGACAGTATATAAATAGGTAAATAATGTCCTTTTTCACAGCCTCACTCCAAGTCGTCATATTTTGATGTTTGGTCAAGACCCTTTTGGGTCACTTTTTGAATCTTAAGGTACCCCTTTTTAGTCACTTTTCAACATGAAGGGTCCCTCGTTGTTTTAAATAGGAAAGCCTTAACGTCAATATGCCGACATGATATTTTTTTATTTTATCGTCATAATTAAAAGATATATTGGGTAAAAACACATGGCATTATTGCATATATGTAGGGGTGTGATTTTGCAATGTAAATTGTCAAAACAGTTATTTAAATGATATAATCTCTTTTGAGGCAAAAGTTTGTGAGAGGAAAAGTCTCCCTCTTCTGCATACTTCCTGTGTGCTGCTGCAGTCTGTGCAATTTCAAAAATGCCGCTACAAGAATCCTTACGTCAACGTTGGTTGTAAAATGAAATTGGTTCTTGTGTGTCTGGTGATCAATTGCATCATGCTGTTGTGACATACTATTAGCTTGCATGTATCTCATGATCAATTGTGGCATGCTACGCACCGGGAATATGTTTTCTGAATGAGACGTGAGCAAGTTAACTGAGCGGGATCATTTTTAGTTATTAAAAACTTGTGTTTTACTCTCTTCTTCGACTTTGTATGGCTTCAGAAGACTTGGAATGTGACACTGCTTGTTTATGATTGGTATGTGCAATAAATACCTGTGACTGCATTTGCCTGGCTGTGTTTTATAGTGCTCAGAAGTAGGTAGGTTTGAGGTGGGGGTGGGGATTTTTGTGCTCCAATAAAAGTAAAAAAATAATAAATTTATATATGCACACAAACTATTACATTAAGCCAAACACCTGAAAACAATGGAGGACCCTTCATGTTGAAAAGTGACTAAATAGGGTTCATTGAGCCTGGAAAAGCGATGCAAATGGGTCTTGACCAAGCATCAAAATGTGATGAGCTGTAGTGAGACTGTGTCGTTTTACAACCTGACCCCATTAAAAAAATGTCTCTGTCCACTTTTTGTGCAACACCATTTTTTCATGTCTTACAGCATATTTCACCACAGTTTCAAACAGAAATGTCCACAGAGTAATGCTTAAACACAGGTTTTAATCATTTTAATCACACTGATATGCATTGTAAGTAAATGTGTGTGAAAATGAATAAAAGTTGTTTTACTTCCTCTGGTGTTAATTTCTTTCGAAAACTTTTGAAAGTCATAATGCAAATGCTACATAATGTGCTACTTCACAAATATTATGCTTTAGCTTCAACTTAAGTAGCCAGATATGAGTTTTATCTTTATCCTCTAATTTATACTCTAAACAAAATATGGTTTTGTATGACAGAACTAGCTCTTATTGGACCTGGTCGTTTTGACAATGAGCTCCCATATACTGTATGACAGATTGTTTAACATATGTGCCCATGGCCTATAGATTTTGTCCTGCTGGAGTAGATGCCCTAACTCAAGCAAATGAAGCAGTCAGACAGACAGGCTTCAGGCTACACACACTCGCCCAAATATTCTTTGTACACATGCTACATTCACTCATACTACCTCAACTGAGAAACATAACCTTGTTTCCACTATAGTGGCTTCATTATTGATATAGCTAAGCAATTGCTTTCTGGGAAGCATGACAAATATATTTACTGATAAATATATTTTATATTTACTATTTGATATTAACTGTTAAGAGCTATCTGTTTTATATAAAGATCATTTAGTGCCTAATGGAGTCTATTTTATCTAAAGATAATTAAATCTTCTGTCATTTTTTAAATTTCCCAAAAGAATTAGCTTAAAACTGATGTGTGTTGTAATGTATTTTCAAGTAGTACTGTATATACATGCATTTAATATGTATGCACATCCAATATATATATTCATATATAAGCTGAAAATCTCTAGTGAGCTAACGGAAAGGTACCAGAAAAATCAATGTCAAGCTCCAACAATTTACCACAGCACAGAGTGATTGAAATGTTTTGATTATTTTGCCAGGGTGCCTTTCGCTATTAGACTATTCCCTTGTGCTTAAAAAAGGAAGCAAACTGTTGCCTGTATGTTTGTAATATATTTTCAAATCAAATCTGCGTGCTTATAAACTCAAGTAAAGAATATCCAAGGGTTCTTATTTTTATTTTATTTTTTTATATAGTGTAACATAAAATAACAGTGTCTGATGATATGGTTGGTACACCTAATTCTCGAGTTCAGTGAGAGGCGTATTCTGTACAACCTTTATGTGTCCTTTACACCAATCAAATAATTCTATTTCTTTTACCATAGATTGCAGCTATGAGACTTCAGTCCCACAGTGAACTAGCTAATGCTGAATGTCTGTCTCATACTCCTCGAAGACAGATGTTTCCTCTGTATTAAATCCGTAATGCACAAGGAAAAACTCAGTTTGACAGCAGGCAAGATGGGGATTAAATATAGACACAATTCAGAAGCGGTACATTGTGCTATCCAAACAAAACCTCCAATGACAAATAACAGTGGACATGTAATGGCACATACAAAAACGGACTACTGCATAATTACATGGTTTTGTTGTCAAGAATATGGGAAAATTTGTAAAACTAGTCTTTTACGATGCATTTTTTTAAAAAAATGTCACGATAGGCACATTTAAGAACATTGTGATGGTAAGTCATGCGACAGTTATACAGCATTCTTTGTTATGCAAGGAAAGCCTGCAATCTGTGTCTAACTCTACAAGAATTTATATTCACCTGAGGCTGGATTGGTTTGTCTATAGTAACCATACCCAGTTCTTTAAAAACCGAGTATAAGATTTGTCTGTCTAAAGAGAAAAAAAACCCAAAACTTTAATATCATGCAAAACAAGTTTACTATCATCAAAAGGATGATCAAAGTAAAGAGAAATCGATCCCTGAATAAACATGCTAACGCAACATATGCTATCCAAAAAGTAAACTAAAACAGATTTTGTTCTAAAGGGATGATGAAACACCTAAGTTTGCCTCTGACATCTCTGTTGTGCAGGCAGGTTGTTGCTGTCAAGCCCAATGTTTGTGCTCGTAGAGTGGAAAATCTTAAACTGGGAAATTGTTTATTCAAATTGACTTCTTTTGCTCAATAGAACTGGGAAATGTGCCAAACAACAGTCAGTAGTGCGTCATACAGTAGATCATGTGAGCAACACGGTTACACATTCTAGTTTACTGTTAATAAAAGTATGAAGATTTGGCAAAGGGCCATTCCATTTCTTTAGTTTGAAATTTAGCATCGATGTCTAAGATCGAGGCAAAAAAATGCACATTTATGCACACACACGTCTCAAAAATACCCCCCATAATTTCCAACTGTTTTATGTGATCAGATACTTTGCAGAAATTTATGCTGTTTATAAAATATTCCTGTTTAAATTATAATGTATCATTTACATTATTGAAACTATGTAAATAATAATAATAATAAAAACCTTCCACTCAAGTTAAATACTCTGTGTAGACAGATCAGAAGTTTATGAATACAACTAATACATTAATGTATTAGCAGTGCAATATTACAGTGATGGCAGTTTGAAGTGTGCTCACCTTTTACTGTACTCTACAGTACTAGGAAGTTTTTACACGAAGGCACACTAAGAAGTGTGCATCATGTGGTATATAATAATAATACTAATACTAATACTAATACTACTACTAATAATAATAATAATAAAAGTAGATTACTCTAAATGGGAACGTTATGGCTGATAACTCAAAAGTGGGTGTAGAAACTAGGACATTTTACAAACAATTACACAGAAATGGTAAAACATTGGATTAAACATAACATTTTTAATTAGAAAATTTTTTTTTTTTTCTTCTCTTATTTTATTTCCAAATTTCAAAAATGATTGTGTAATGACATGCTGAATGTTGTGCTCACAAGAACTCATCTGTCATACTGTTAATATGTTGTTGACACTCAAGTCACTTCAACTTCACCGATGTGAAAGGTAAAATGTGAATAAGGCCTGTAGATAGACCAAGTGTCCCTAAAAGTAATAGTTTGGGATAGCAGGGTGATAAGTCAGTTAGCCCTAGGCTTGCTGATGCACAGCCCAGCAACACTATTTGTCAAGTCTGACTGCAAGCACCTGGAGGCCATTGGAACTCTCTAAGGGAGGCCATGGTTGACGGGTAAAATCATTGCTAATATCCATTCTGAGTCTTATTAGTCCCGAGGATCAAAATGACAACAGTCTTCTAAAAAGAAGCCGAACTGGTGGAAAGAAGTGCAGTTTGTTCAGGATTTACATTTCAATTACGTTTTGCTTCAAGTAAGCTTTGGTTAAAGTGCCAAAGGAATTAGGTAAGCAAACAAATCTTGACAAAATACATTTAGAGTGATTATATTTTCTAAAGATGTTGAGAAAAAAAACTACAGTCTTACACAGTATTTTACTTGTGCTTAGAATAAATATTTACACATATATACGCATTCATTTCAGTTTAGGTTTATTCCTTCTTTAAAGGTTTGTCCATTTTGAATTAATTGCAAGATCTTTAGTTTATCTGTGCTTTAGTGATAAAAATGTTTCACCATACTGTGTATATAAACAAGAACAAACATGAAAACATGTACACTACATGTAACAGTGTATGTGACAAATATGAAAAAAGAGAGAAAAATCTAAGAAAAAAAAAGTACATTTATGTGAGTAGAATTTTTCTCACTGTTTATCCTCCACTTTATCCTTCATAATGACCCTTCCAAGAGCTCTAAGGTTTCTGGTACAATCACGGTTAAAAAAAAAAAAAAAAAATTCAAAGCAGTTAAAATGTCAAACTACAATTCAAGGATCTCGTTCGAATTCCCGTAATTAAGTTGTCGGACATTTAATGAAGGGCTATGTATGCAGCGGAGCATCTAGCCAGAGGAAGACATTTGGACAAGCTGCCATTGTGGTGAGAAAATCTAGCTGCCATTGCATCCTGGAAATCTTTTCTATTCTTCCTGTCTGTCAAAATAATCAGAAGTTACAGGTATGAGATTCTTTGCATCTAAATATATAAAATAAATATATCAAATATATCAAATAAATTATATTTGCTAATTTAATTGTTTTTTTCCAAAATCAAACCTTAAGCAACCCGCAGTTTTTTCTCTGATACTCCCACACGTTACATCACAAAGCAGTGCACAAACACAGCAAGAAAAATAATTTTCTGTCATATTGACTTCTTGGGGAGAAGAAACCAAGCTGGCAAGGTAATAGTGCCCTCATATTCCCTAAATGTCTCTGTTATGAAGAAATCTTATGGTTACGCCCTTGAGGTGCTAAGATTCATCTCTGAGATATTGGAAAACACATGTCACACATGCGCCTCCTTTTATTGGCTCTGTGCCAACAAAGATGCTTGGATGCTTTGATCGATTTCTTGTGTAATGTGCCCAGCATTATAACTTCACATCCAACTCTAAGTTGTTGAAACACTTTACGTCACTGGAAATACAAAATACTCTCTATTGACTCATTGGCTGCTAACAATGTATTTTACCTACTTTTGAATGGATCTTAAATCAAGAACATTAGGTTTGCTTTGAGAGATTATGTAAGTGACATTTAGCGTAGCATACGTTCCATTTATACATTTTGCATTACTGCACAACCTAGGTTTGAAGCGCACCAGATGGCTTCTTAGAGAGACCAATAATTTGCCTCCCCCACTTGAAGGTTCTCACATTGATTTATATGGTCTATATCACATTCTAAATCTCTCCTCTGCAGCTGATTAATGTTTTATAATCACTGTCTTGAGTGAGGGGGAAGCAGCATTGAGAACATACACACTGATTGCAGCATCTTACAGATGAAGTAGGTTACTAACTTTGTCACCTCTGAAGCTGCGCTTGTAATCAGGAAAACAGCATGCACCAAGACTTCTTAGCTATGGGTATCTCTTAATATGAAAACCACTTACAGCGATGTACACAAACCTTGTTTAAAAAGTGATTTGCCATTAGGTTGAAATTATACGAGACTATCACATGAGAGATAATTAAACAAAGCTAGAATTATTGTATTTAGCTTTTCTTTTTTCTTTTTTTTTTCTTTACAAATTAATAAATTAATATACAATATGCATTATATACTGTTATAAACATAAAAACAACAACAAAAAAATCATATTGTGCACACTGAAGTGTTTGGGCGGATGTGACTCATTTCGTGTTCCGTGAGACTAGCCAATTCAGTGATTCACATATCACACTCCTCCAAATTATTGGTCATTAGGTGCTAAACTAAGTACGTTAGTGCAGAAATAGTGAAATCAAGCTCATTATTGTGTGCCATCTGATTGCATTCCATAAACACAATTTTAGAAACACTTTAGCATAGTTTTAAAAACGGTACTCATTGAGGAAATAATACACATTAAAAGAGCATACTTTGTGTATGGTTGTCACGATGTCACTATCACCTGTTCCTGGATCAGCACAAACAGAGCACACTCAGTCACCAGCATCTGTCACCCGATCACAATCACCTGACTATTAACACCTGTGCACAATCAGTCACCCACTATTTAAGATCACACCACCATTTATTCCAGGGCGGAGCTCAAGGTTGTATCACTCTACTCACCTGGATCCTTCAGCAACCTGTCTGCCCTCTCGTCTTCAGCCTCCCTTGAGTCAAGACCAAAGTATCTGCTAAGACTGTAAGAGTGAACTTTATAAGAACTGTTTCTCCTTAACCTCTTGCTTACCAGTGGTGTGATCTGCCCATTATCTACGAACCAGTTAAAAGAGACTTACCTGTGAACTCACCTTCCGAGAACCTGTTTGATGCACAGAGACTTGAAATACTCACCAGCACGACTTGTTCCACCTGCATTGGATTTTTACTATGCATTACTATTTTACTTACTGTTGTTTGTCCTTACTGAGCGTGACAGTGGTTTATTTAATATTAAAGGTAAACTAAAATAACACTTTATATTGTGTCCCTAATACCTGTGTACTTGCATAGTAACTTAGATGTGTATGTAGTATGTAGCCACAGTGTAAGTACTTAGTATCTACAGCTGTAATGTGTAACTATGCATATGTAACAACCAACTGAATGGCATGTGTAAGTAAAAATATGTAACAGGCCACTGGTAACATGTTGCACTTTATATTAAGTAAACAATTTCTATGGATTTAACCATGTTATTACTCTGATGTTACATTGCAGCAGTCCGTAGGTTTTAAGGCTTTACATATAAATTGTGGTTGGTGTACAAAATGTTACACTTTATATTAAAAGGACATTTCCTGAGGAGTTACCATGTAAGTACACTGATATTACAATGCTGCACCAACTCCCAACAACTCCAGATCCAACTCCTCACATTTTACATATCCCTGAACCTACCCGTTTCCACCCCTGGATCCTTAGTGAGGTGAAAAAAGTGTTGTTATCAATGTCCTGTTACACATTTGCTAATTTTTACTGTAGGTATTAGGGCAACTTAATATAAGTGGGGCAGAAACTTGTATTTAATGAGTATTGTAGCTGCAGTTCAGGGAGGTCGTAGAACTGTCAACCTGCTCTGAAACGGCCATGGAAGCCATCAGTGAACTTTTACCCTGCATGGAGCTGACCAAAGAGACCATTCAGCTATCACTCTGCCCTGAACCAGGCACTGGAGCCCTCGGACTGTCAACTGGACCTGCCCCAGTGGTCGGGACCACTTACCCCGAGCCGGGTGCAGGTATGAACTCGGCCTTTCTCATACTCGTACTGTCTCGTACTGTAGTGTTTCCTTGTTATTCTGGATTATCTGTTACCGACCTCACCTG
>JAUYWG010000039.1:12189484-12219629 GCA_034779775.1 Enteromius afrohamiltoni | reverse complement strand
GCACGCCAATATTCATTGGCCTTTTTTCAAAGACTCGAAGACGAACGGTCTCTCATGCGAGATCCCATATGTAACGTTGAAGTGATTCGACTGAAAGGGTAACTTTATATACTATATTCATGAATCTTTCAGAATCCTTTAGACCTTCCAAAAAAAAAAAAAAAAAAAACTAAATAAATCCCCCCTTAAAATTAATTCTATTCTTACAATGGACCTAGAAAACTTTTAATAGAACCTAAAGGCAGAATATTTCTACATTCTAAAATCTAAATGAGATCAAATTCTATGCAGATGCATGAACGCATCAACTGCCATAAACAGATTTCTAGCCCACTCATAAAATGCATGAAAGCGGTGCACGCATATTCCAACATTCAATTTCACTTTTATTTGTTTACAAATCACAGCAAGTTGAAGAAAAGCCATAATTACACATAGAAGCAAGCTGGAACACTGTAATGGGCAAATTAAAATTGTCTCTGCAGATCTGATATGAATTTAAAAGTATGCTCTTTATTTTGCTCTGCTGACAGAGATGAGGTAGACCCTAAATTCAACTCAATAAGTATCTAATTAAATTGGTTGACAACAACCATGAAGAGAAATATCCCTCTCCACATGGGATTTAATTAGATTAGTTAATAGGATATGAAGACACTCTATAGTCTAAGATTGAGCAGCTGAAAACATGAGGGATGTGTACAGTGTGAGTAAAGTCAAACTGGATAAGGTAACCAATCTTTCATATAATTACTCTAATGACCTAGCTTCTAATTAGTGTGGAGCCTGATGTGTGGTGGGCATATATGGGATGATAATGTAGTCATTACTGCTCAGGAGAGAGAAACTGCACCACAGTTGCTGCCATAAATTTCCCTCTTAATGCCCTTCACTCGTTCCCTTTTATCCATACAGCTTCAATCCTCCTGTAAAATACACATTTTATAAAATCTCTGTATACATGTCAAATACTAATACAAAGCTACTGTAAATTATGATTAAATCATTGCTTAGAAACGTAGTCTGATAAACAGCGAAACCACAGTTTATATATATATATATATATATATAATGCGTACTTTTAGCTGATAGTTTCTTCTTTATACTCTTATCTTGCTTTCTTGACGCACAAGTGTTTTATTACAATATTAGATGTTTAATCTTGCTGATATGTATGTGTACTTCATACTGCTTATAAAGATTCACTGTCAAAGGTGCTTCCAGCCTTGTCTAAAGAATTTTCTGCTCAGAATCAAAGTTTTGTTTCTAAAACCACACACTGAAGTTATGGTTGTGTCAAGGATGTACAACGATTTTCATTAAATATTCTTGTTAAAGCGCATATGAACATATTTGAAGTATAAGCATCTGACTGGCTACCAAGCTGCAAAGTGTACAAATTAATATTTTGGTGAGGTCGTTGCAAAAGTGTTAAGTCACTGTCAAGTGTTTCCTCATGGGAGAGGAAATAGAACTGTCTTACAGGACATTGACAGTGTGACTTCCTGCACATGTAGGCAGTGTGAAGTGAGCTGAGACTGCCTTAACCAGCCTCTCCAGATGATGCCCACATCAGTTCCATCCCAGCAACTTTCTGTCTGTAGTCTCATACAGAAAGAATACAGGGGAATACTGTTTTGTTTCTCCTGTTGCAGAGACAGTAGGGAACGGTCCTTACATATCCCTACACGTCATACATCACTGATTTTGTTCACTCCACAAGTAGAAACAAATCATGTTGAACCACTTAAGCAGAATTGAAAATAAAAATTTGAGTGACAACAAACTAATTGATAAGAACTGCTACCAAGAATGAAAGCAAAGAAGTCAAGACAAGAAATAACATTTGATAAATATAAAAAACAACAACACTTTGCTAAACCCTACCAACTTGTTTATGGCTCAAAAAACAGATCATATTCTGATGTCCACAATTTTTACAAACATTAAATGCAAGTTAAGTAATTTCATTAGTTTCAAATTTTAAGTAACAAGATGTTTCAAGATGCTCCTCTTCAGGAGCTCGAGCTTATGCCACCAGACTTACAAGTCTCTGCCCAGTGTGGGGTGACATGAGGGGTGTGGACCAACCTGCAGCGTTGCAGATGTCCTGGAGGGAGACACATGCTAGAAATGACATTGGAGACCACCATACTTAGAGTACAGTTAGCCTTGATCCCTAAGGGCGAGGAGGGGGGATCAGAGGACTCATAAGCAGAATCATCATCAGAATTTCCAGGAGCAGATTGATTCTGGGGAAAAGTGTACAGACACAGCCTTGACAATGTCTGTATCATGGCATCCAGTCTCAGTGAAGCTGGATGAACTAGAAAGAACCAGAGGGGACATTGCACAGTCTCTCAAGGTGCATCTCTGCCTGACCAAACACTTTCCAAAACCTTTCCCTGGGCCTCGGCTCCTGACTCGACAGGATATCTGCTTCCACATTCAGATGACCAGGAATGTACACTGCTCTCAGTGAGAGGAGTTTGTCCTGGAACCACACAAGGATCTGGTGTTCCAGCTTGTACAAGGGGTGGACAATGCAGACCTTCCTACACTGTTGTCAATGCGCACCAACACATGGTGATTTCTTAGGTATGGGAGAAAGTGTTTTAATGCTTGACACAATGCCAGCATCTCTGGACAGTTGATGTGTCATGTGAGATGGTGACCACTCCACAGACTGTGGTCGAATCCCACACCACAGCCAGAAGTGGTCCTCTGTGATGTAGACAGCACACTTTTCTTGCCATTTAGCCTTAACCCCAGCTCTTTCATGTGGATGAGAACGACACCTCAATGTCGCACCGCTTCCATCTCCAAAATAACAATTAATTAGTTTTGGGAGACTTTTATTTTTAAGGAATTTAAGGATTCTTGTTTTTTTTCCTTCTTTTTTGAAGTATAGGGTCAGGATTAAAATGTTACAGGGTGTCTTCTGTATGTATAGAGGAATGTATAAATCTCCGAAGTAAACAATTTATTTGTTAACTTTATTTTATTGTTTACTAAATTTATTTTCATCATTGAACTTTATACTGTTAATCCCTTATACACAAAGTCTGTAAGATTTTATAAGTTTTCAAACTTCTTTGTAAATAAAATAATAATGAATGGTGCTCTTCAGAAAACCTGAAAAAGTAGTAATGTCAACATGGTTACTATGCTTTTAATATTGCCTTTTGTCTCTTTTTGGATCTTGACAAGCCATGTCTACAAAAAATCGATGAAAATGTTCCCTAAATATTTAAATGACAGTCAGTAAATAGAAAAAAAGCTACAAATTTTAAACCCTACAGATGGGACTCATTATCTGTACATTATAAATTATGTTTTGATTATCAGTTTTATGATGAGTATGACGTTTATTGATATTTACGTTATGTTGTGTCAAACAGAGTACATATTGATGTTGCTTGACAGAAAAGAAAATGAAGTAGAAATAGCACAAAAAAGTTTGTTTCAAGATTGATTTTTTTCTTCTCCAAAAGATCTAAATAGCTTCATTTGTTTTCTTCATATCTGAACTGTCCTTTGTCCTGTGTTGTTTATTCCCATAAGTCCTTTTGTGCTACTAAAGGACACTCTGATGGCTGTGAGGTTTATGAGAGGTTTAACCGAGAAATAATGCGGGAGACTTGTCAATAGTCTCAGGAGATAATTTACTCAAGCAATGTCATTCACCACTTATTACGTCTTAAATACGTGCTAAAATAGACAGTCCTGCTTATGGGAATATCTTTACGAATGCATGATTATTATTAGTATAAGATAATTGCCATATGGCCTCACTTTATAAAATATATATATTTCTGAAAACAGAGTAGTGTAGAGTAGAGTAGCCTAGTTAAATAAAGCACATCCTGCCGGTTTTGAGGATTCAATGTCTTTTAGCAGGTTATTAAACTAAAGGTTTTCTCACAACCCTCAGACAGTGAAAGCGACAGCTCAGAGGCTGAGGGCAAGGGCATGAAATAGTGTTCTTCATGCGGATATGTTGATATTTAATCATTCCTCCTCCTTTCCCACATTCAACGGGTAAGATTAGCTCAGTGGTGACAGGGAGGCCTTGTTCAATTTTTACTTTCATGGCTGTCTGTGCTCACTCTATTTTGAGGCTGGGGAGGGGTTGAAGCTTGTACCCACCTGACATTAGATTACAAACTAATTCTGCAGTTCAGGCTGAGTGCATTTCAATTTAGGGTCTGCATTATTGATCTGAAAGAACAGAACCAGTTCCCTGACAGAGACCTCTGTCCTCTGAGCTGCAAATTATCAAATTGACTGGATATTTTTCTCTTGTGTTGATAGCCTGTGTTAAAATATATATACTATGGAATTATCCTTCAAGAAAGTACTGATTAATTGATGTTGTTCATAGTCTTAAAGGGTAGTAACCCTGATACAGAAGGAGCCTCAATTATAAGTATGTGCATATCACCAAATTATCCTGTGCACAATTTATATAATCTTTCCAGAATTCATCCCATTTTATAAAATTGCAAATCATCTTGAAATTACAAATGAATGCAACGAATGAAATGAAGTCTACCTACAGACCGCCCACAGATATATTTATAGCAATGGAATTAATTCACAAGTTATTCATTCATGATCCCCACGTCACAAGTATTATCACTTTGCTTCTATGTAAAAGCTATTTGTATGCAAACTAGAATGCAAAATGCAGTACATCAAATGAGAAGCATGCTAAAAAGCCTACTGTATATGTATATCTCATAAAGCTATCAGAAAGCTAATCAATACTTTTTCTATGTACCCAAATATGTGTTCTTTTCTCACCATTGTATTATTATTATTATTGGATTTTCAAAAACGCCTAATTTTTATATCACAATATTCCCATGATTGCATGGGAACATGATCGCTCTTTTATTAATTAATTCAGTCAGTCGTTAACTCTCTAAATTTTACACCAGAAGTCAAAAAAGTTAGTGTTGCTTCAATGAAAAACAAATTTTAATATGAATATTTAGCCAGCCAGTAACTGATGGTGAATTTAGCGTGAGATCAGGGAAGATGAAGGGTCAGCGTGTTAATTGTTTGTTAAATCCTAGCTACTTTTTAACCGCTTACCAATGGCCTAACACTCTCCCACATGCTACATATGTCAATCAAGTCTGTGTTCATGTAATTAATTAACGAGTGAAAGAGTGTTAACACATTTATTTGGTGTTGCCGCTTATTGCATTTTAGGGTTTTTAAAGTGTGAAAAGTGATCCTTTGTGCTGGCAAGTGCTTCTACCCTCACATCCGCTTGCTATGCATGTTACACAGGAGCATTCTCTTCGCTTTGGGCAGCAGCCATCATTATGATATTGTAATCCAAATGAGTTGGCAATGCATTGCTTTTGGACAGATTAATATAGTTTAGCATACTGTTTCATTGGATACATAATGTGTTAAAGGTGCTGTTTCTTCCCCACTAGCGACACCAAATGGAATAGTAATCTGTTTGTTTGGCTCAACCTGGAGCAATACTACTTTACAGAACCTGTTCATCTGAAAATGGCAGACCCGTTTGAAGATGGTCATTATTTTAGCGCTCATGTTTGGTGCTGCTTGTGGTACAGAAATTACACACTTAATTTTCAAATGACATAAGAGGGAGACCAAATTGCATCATTCTGCGCCTTGTCCGTCGAAGGGCGTTGTTGTTTGATTCTAACATGGGGAAAAGAGGGTTGTTTATTTCCAAGAATTCTGCCAAAAATGACAACTTGACTCAGTGTATGCCATTTCCATTTAAATGGGAATCAATCTCTCTTTAACGCCTGTGAATGCCTTGGGATGTTTGCCTGGGTGTTGCATGAGGCAAGCAAATTGGTGGGTGACATTTTATGATATTGATGAGCGAAGTGTAAATGTTAGGTTTACGTCAGCGTCAGCCTCTAAAGGGGCAAAATAAACAAGTTAGACTGTTTGCTACGTATACCACACAAGGTAACAAAGTAGTTCAATTGTGCATTAAGAAGTATAGCCAGAACGTGTACTGTATATAGTGTAACTGAGTGAATAGCCACCAGTGCATATTTTCTCTGTATTATATCAGGATAGATGTACACTTGTGCTTGCTTTCATCAGCACAGTTTCAGGGAAAAATTTTCATTCTGACAGAAGTTCACTGCATTCTGTCATGGCAGATGGCGAAGAGCAATTCTACAGTGCTATTACAGCCATTTTTCCTGTAAATTTCTTGGAGAATGATTCATGTTAGGATATTTGTATGAGGCGTGGAGCAATTGAAATTATTCGAAAGAATATTCAATAAGCAAATGTCAATCTGCCTCACTAGACAGTCCACTAAAATGTCACCCCTTAGAATTTAACACAGCGCTGATATTAAAGTTCTAATGAATCATTAAGTGTAGTAATGAACCCAAAGAGTATGATTTTTTTATAAAAATGAGCACCTCTGTGAACTTTTTGTGCAACACCGTTTTTTTTACATGCCTTACTGCACGTTTCACCACAGTTTCAAACAGAAAGGTCTACTGAGTGGCACTAAAACAGATTTAATAAGTAAAGCCATGCACATTTTTATTACATAGATATAGGTACTTTATGTATTGCGGCAGTTCAGAACATCTCTGTACTCCGTGAGTTACCAAACAAATCCACTGTTTTTGAAAACTCATAGATATACAGCTGGATATGTGTGATGCTATGTCCAAAAGCATCAGTCTTCAAATATCCCAGCATATAGTTTTGAAGTCATAACATGATTGTGCAGAACTGACACTTTATTAATCGAAACTCTGTAAATTTATATGAAAAGGAATAAAAGGAGTTTACCTCTAGCGTTAATTTCTTTTGGAAACTGCAGTGATATGTAGTTGTTGGTACATATTTTCTGTATCGCTAAAACGTACACCAAGGTACTTTTATGCCATGAGACCAGATAGCATAAATTATCTATAAACAAAACAGGTGGGCAAGAGAGGAAACACTGACAATGAGATGTTGGTGTGTTAAATTCCAGTGAATAATGTTGTCCACAGTCAGCTGTAGTCGATGGACAAATGACTTTCACAAGTTCTGCTCCATTATGTCGGGCCCGCTTTTAGATCTCTAAATTAATGAGGCAACATGAGGCAGCTCTGGAAGGGTCCCTACCAACACCAGCTGGGCAATGCAGTTAATATGTTCAGAAACCTGTTCATGACAAAACACTGCTGTTGGAGCAAATGACAGTTTACAAGCTGTTTTTTTCCTTCATTTTGATCGCAACACATTAAGAATTTGGAAGGTTAAATACAGTACTGCATACAATCCTACAAAACTACTATGCTTCCGAAAATTGTTTAGACTATTTCCTATGATATTTAAATGAATGGTCTTTTAGAAATTGTTCAGTCTTTCATGACAACACTCACAGCAGCTATTTTTCCATCCATGTAAATGTAGGTTAAATGTTATGTTATGTTAAATGTATTGGTTCACGTTGTTAAATGAATCAATTTAAATTCCAGATGAACAATAGTATATAGAAATTAACAATACCTGTGACTAACAATTCACTTTTAGTGAGTGATAGCTATGATCTACTAATAATCAACAGCAGGTTTTTGGTTTTTAAAGTGCCCCATTATCCGAAAATGTTGGCTCATGCACACTGCCTTATGTTTTTATTTATTTATTTATTTTTTTATGCTGAATGACAGCTATAGCTACTAAGCATCTAAGCTGTGCACCTGGTTGTATGCATTCAAAGCGAATGTTGGCATTCTATTAATTATTGGGACAGAACATGAACTGATAAGAATGTCAATACATTCACGCAGGTTTTTACCATAAATCTAGGGCAGCCTAGGCTGATCTATAAATTTCTGTGCAGGGAACAGCTTTACGGCCATTTACATAGAGACAACACATTGATTACAGGGTTGAGGAATTATTGAATACACTGATGAGCTGGCAGAGGGAGGGGGGGACGCATTAGAGGCCCACGTCTTTGTGTCCATTAGCCTGTAAATCTGCTTTATTCCAGTAGCACCATTTTTCTCCCGCTCCTCTTTCTCTCTACACTCATAACTGCAGAGCGCCGCATTTCAACCTTCTTAATGGGTATGACGACAATAAAAGTTTCATCAGCTTCCATCATTGTAAATTCAATAGAGAACGTTATTGGTTCATTTTTGTTTTCAATTTCAGTTATGATGCCATTACATTCAAAGGGGCAGAAAACGGAGAGTGTCCTGATCTTGCGCACATGCAGAGAGGCCTGGCAGAAATAGGCACCTCTCCATTCCCCTGAACTGTCATTAAAATCCACTGGTGGTCAAGGAGTGCCTTTTAGCCCCAGCTAATGGAAAGCCGGACAGAGAACAGTGGACACTCTTAATGCTTGTAAAGCCTGCTCTTATAAAATGCCTCATAAACCATGTTCTGCTGTGATAAATACACCTGTAAAACACTTTTTTTATGGTTAATAATAGTACTTTTCAATAAAGTCACACCTACGTAACACAGTCCAGCACCACAGGTGGCTGTTCTATCTACAGCACACTCTAAAGCCGCACTCAAGATTGGCCCGCATAGCAGTAACATCCAAACAGAAATACCACTTAAAATATTTCTGGAATATGCATTAATTAGGTTGCCAGTTTTCTTTTGCTTCTCACAGCTTTTTTGCTGCCAAAATCAAGATGAACACAGGTCTTGTAAAAGTTACCTAATGGGTTTGGAAAATTGCGGAACTGATAATGATGTTTGCCAACAAAACTTTAACTAAAGGATTTCTTATACAATCAAGGTTGTGCAACAGCAGAGCGTGCAAGAAAACAAATCTCAGCTTTTGTCTGAAACGTTATTGAAAGCGTACATAATTGCTGAACATGCTGATGCATTGCATCTCTAGCCAAGCAAAAATGACTGATCTTTAAACACAGCTCAGTGGTGATGCATACTTTACTTAACAATATCGTGAGATTCATATTGAAGACTCTTTTTTAAAAGATGTACTTAGTAAAGAACGATCAATGTACGTAACAAAAAGGTCAGCATATTCACTGAGGGTGAAATTCATTTCATGGCTGTCAGTAAGAACTCCATTAAATCAACTGCTCCTTGTTAATTCTGTTATGCACTGAAATTTTTACCCAAGGTCCAGCATCCAAAAAAAAAAGACCTGGGATTTATTGTGATAGGTATGAATGCTGTGAATCACTGACCCAACAGATCAATGTAAAGTGGACCCGCAGAGTCGCTCTGCACAATTTAGATTTATTCATGCAGTTATTTTTATCTTGATTAAATGCCAGCAAATCAGTTTGGGGTTATAACAAAAGCTTTCACAGATTGTGAAGCCAGGATACTAATTGCTAGCCGACATTTACTAATGCTAATCTACTACATTTTAGCCACAGCAGTTCATAACGGGCTTCTAAAATGGGGTTTTCTTGTTTCTGCTTACCAAATGAATCATGGGGACTATAGAGGATTGAGGGTCAATATTAGTTATCCTCTGGCAGTGGCCAAGTAAAGACGTGTAAATAAAATGCATTGGGAACTCTACGCCACAATAGTGGCTTGGCTGCTCAGTAAAGCACCATCCAAAGAAAGGTTGTTTGGAACTTGAACAGACCCATTTCTCTAAATTCCCAAACTAGCAGCCAGCAGCTGAATCCATCTATCATTGAGTGTTTGACTCTTGCTGCTTTTCACTGAGGCACAGCTTTCTTTTGCAGTGAATTTTAGTCAATACAATGAAATACCAGCACCTAAGATATAATTTATTAAATGAGAGAACTGACTTTAATTTGAAAAATAATAAATATATAAAGATCTTATTTTTATTTGCCATGATATAAAAGTGGAAGATGGACAGCTTCCTGACAAGCGTTTTGATGGTGTCGATAAAAAGGATTGTTCTAAAAACATATTTGATTTTATTCTGAACACAACTGGCCATATAAATCCCTTCAAGTCCTTATCAAAGAAAACCATAAAAAAATCATAGTTTACTGAGATAAATCCAATGTAGAGAGTCTTCACCTTTTTTGGCCACAAAAATCCCAGATTACAATAACAAAATATACTAATAATTGCTCAGTCAGAAACAAAATAATGAATCATTATTTTGATTATTAAAACTACAGATTCTTAAAACGCAAAATATGGCCCTATACAGAATTAAACAAGAAAGAAAGAAAAAGAGTTTAATATTTAAATGACACCCACAGCATACTGCATGTAAAAAAAACAATTTGAATAAGGAAAAAAAAAAACATTTGACGTTTGACCAAATCCAATGTCAAGTTTGAAAAGTATTGGTTATACAGAATAAAGTACTTCAACAATCAATGCAACCCCCATGCACAAGGTCATAAGCTGTTTGTTCTGATAAAAAAACATGCCTTTGAGCAAACATTTTTCTTACTGTCTTCTTTGGCATGCTGAACAAACACTAGCTTGTTATATATTACCCAAAGAATATCTAATCCACTGTGCCTTATTTTTTGAGGCTTCACCTCAAGCAGACCTGACATGACTAGATTTATATATACAGCATTTTAATGACACTTCTAACAACTCCAATTCATTCTTCACTCTTCAAGAATAAAACTTTAATTAGCAAATAAATAAATAATACAGACTTTCCCAAACTCAATCTCAGAATACTGCTTCCACGGGGCACAGGCTCACAAAAGAAGGCTCAATGAAATTAAAGGTTCTAAACCTTTCACTGACCTCTCATTAATGACTTCAGCTCATTCGTTAAATAGTATCCAACAGCTGGTGAAATTGCACTGTTGGGCTAATATACATAAAGCAGACATGAAGCCATGTCTTGCACGAGTCCACTCCGTCATATCCAAGCCCCTAACTGAATAGAAAAGCGATGACAAGAAGAAATTGATTTTTAGCATATCTGCATCTTCTAAAGGGCCAGAACTAGCCACATCGATTGACCCTGTATCTCTGAAGGTAATGTTAAGTATTGTACACTTGTCAAGATCCAATCCCTTCGCTAACATAAACTCTCGACAAAAGGGTAATAGTAATTACTGACTTGGCAGAATTCAAATCATGCTGTTTAAGCCAGGGTTCCTGCTGATCATTATACTTTAGCAAAAATGCTGACAACGTTGAACATGAACACAAAGACTTTAGTATAATATTTCACTGTGTGGCTGTCTGTCTGTCCCTCTCACATAGGTGCAATATAATGAACGGCCAGATGAGTTCATTTGTGTGCATGTTGTCAGTAGCTGTGTGAATTTTTTTGTGTTTCGAAGTCCTAATAATGTGATGTTATACAATTGCTGGGGCTTGGTTCAGGAAACACAAATGCAAAATGCTATTCTTGTGCTTATATAAACTTTTGTACTAAAACAAAGGTAAGAACCTAATAATTATTTCATGTTTTTTCCCCCCTATGTCATTTCATGACAACAAAAGCTTTGCATAAAGTTGTAAACTCATAATCTGTTTCTGAGGATGGCTGTTTTTGGACAATAATATCACAGAATTAAATTCCACCGTTCAGCTGTTTATATCATATGGTAATATTCAGATAATAGTGTAATACTGATATGAATTTCATATGAATAATTCACATGGACACAGAAGATAAAAAATTATTTGTTTCATCTCAATATTGATTTAATATTCCACAACAGCCCTGAGAGTCATATTAAACCAACCAACTTGTCCTCTCACCTTTTATCTAAATAAAATCTGACTCAGTGATTTTATAACACCCAGAGTTTTCATTATGATAAGGAGGGCCACACAAAGGAAGGTGAATTGCAGTCAGTATAAAACCTTGATTTATAATTATAGACCTATATAATCATTAAATTAGCAATGTCTATTTACCTTGTAAATTTGATTAAATAAAAATGCAAATAAAAATAAAAAAATGCAATCAATCATTGTTCCTGATCATAACATTAAAACTCTTACAAAATCACAGTAACTGACAGCAGACAGAACTGTTCATGACACATTTTTCAATCAACAAATGTTAGATGGAGGAAAGCTAAACCATTTTAAACTAAAAAAAAGCAAAAATATAAAATGGAACTTTGAAAATATAGTGAGACACAATGTTCTGGTTAAAGGCATTTGTCTAATGCATTGCAACATAGATCAAAGAATTTACAAGATAAATAATAAATCCAAATATAAGAGATAAATAATAAATCAGATTAATTAATCAAACTGCATGCCATGTAATTAATTTAATTATTCACAATTGAATAATTCATTCAACTGTTCTAATTTAATCAATTGACAATACTGCATTAAATATAAGTTATTATTATAAAATACAATGAATTAAAAAAAAAATCAAACATGTACAATACTAAATATTTAACAATTCTCCAGTGTTGTACAATGCTGTTAATTTTAGCTGCCATATAAACCCACAAAACCATTTCGCTGAATACTGATGCAGACAAGAATATGTCTGAATGTGCCTGGCAGCATTATGTTCTTAAAGTCTGTTCTATGCCTTGAGCTCTGTGTATGCAGTGTTTGTAATGTGGCTCCCTGCAATGCTTGCATTGGCAGAATTTTGCATAGATACTGCTTGTAGTCATTCCATTTGTTTCTCAAATGTGCCAACATGAATTAAGGAAAACATACACAAAGATAGAGAGACCCTTAAGACCCTACAATCAATAAACCGACACATTTTTCTAAACAACTTCAAAGGTTGCTTTGTACATCTCAAAGTTTGCTATATACATATGAAACAGTGTTTATATAACCATTTTTAAACTTACCAAAAAAAATATTCACCACAATTCTAAAACACATGCATGTTCTCGCTATACAAAAGTATTCACTTACCTATCTACTGTAAATGAGAACTTACCATTAACTTCTAATGTTTTAATACACAGTTAATGAGATGTATGATAGAATAACTGAAACCCGTATTGTAACCCTAACAAAAAATTTATGCATAGAACAGAGGGACAGAGCAAACGGGTCTGTTTGGTTAAAGCGCTTGCATAGCCATACCATTATTAAAAATTCATTCTAGTTTATGCTTCTAGTTTTCATTCATCTTTATGGCCAGCTCTTCACTGGACTATAAAAGTAATAAATCACCAAGGCAATCGTTCTATGCCTACAATACATAGCTATAATAATTCAATCCGTCCTAATTATTTAATCATCCTTATTAAATCATTGACTTCAAAACCCAATAAGTTTACACCAAAACAGGCATATACATGTATGCGAAAATGTGCCTTATAGGTCTAAATAAATGTACATAAATCAAAAATCGCAATCTTTATCTGGGTTATGAAAACTGTTGCCCAGACTGATGAAGTTGCAGAGGTAATCCAAATACATACATAGAAAATATCACAAATCATATTTCACAAGTTCACGCTTCCTCAATGCAATATAAGCATGTTTGGCGTGCTGTCGGGGCGAGCCGGGAGTTAGGTGAGCCCCGAGCCCTAGTAACGAGAGCCCTAACTAGGGTGTGGCTCGGAGTACAGCTTGAACCCTGCTTGCCCCCTGGAAGGAGCCAAAAGCGGAGAGGGGGAGGCGGAGGGAATGCAAAACAAAATGTGGAAGGGAAAGAAAAACTGGACTGTTTATAGAGGAGATTTAGTGACTAGATTGGCTTACGATGGAGGTGGTACTGATTGGAAGATTGGTAGCAGCTGAATCGAGTTTCGTGCGCACTTCTTCCTGAAATTGGTTAATATATAATTTACAGCAAGAAAGAGTTTTATGCTGAATAAATGAATTAAGAATTAAGAATGAATAAATGAATGAATTAATGATAAATAAA
The DNA here is from genome assembly GCA_034779775.1 of Enteromius afrohamiltoni. Taxonomy (NCBI): domain Eukaryota; kingdom Metazoa; phylum Chordata; class Actinopteri; order Cypriniformes; family Cyprinidae; genus Enteromius; species Enteromius afrohamiltoni. Next base: position 12,205,837 of record JAUYWG010000039.1, on the reverse strand, counting down.
AATAAAATAAATAAAATAATGATAATGTACACTGTTCACTGAAAATATATTGGATACATTTGGACACTGTTTAACTTTTGGCCTGCATTGTTCTATTTTACGTAAACCTCTTGTGTTGCAAAAACCATCCCTGTTTTTATTTACTTTTTATTGAATTCTTAATTTAGAAATAAACCTTGATCATAAGCATTTAAATTCAAACTTTTTTGGTTCTTGCCTATATAAAGATAAACTATTTGAAAGTTTGACAGTGAACAATATTTTAAAAATAGTCCAGACATTCTCACAGAACCCCTGCTTACAATCACTCCACTCCACACTGGATTAATCTGTACTATAATTCATTCATTTGTAATAGCGCCCATGAATTTGGGATTGAGTCCCTGTCAATGTAAATGATGAGCAAAGTCTGAAATAGGCAGAAAAAAAAAATCCCTAATAAGATCCATTTTCAACAGGTAATGACTCAGAAAGAGAAGGAAAATGAGAAAGGGTGTTTTCCTTTATAGTACAAGGAGAAATCTCTTGGGCACAGAATTTGTTGATTAATACAAGATTGCTGTTCCACCAGAAATGCAGAACTCATAGTCCTTCTGTTATTATCCAGCTGCCATTTAGTTTTCAGGTTCACGTCATTCAATCGCATATGCTATAAATGGATCTAGAAACATTCACTTTCTAGCTGTTAAATAAGTTACGCTTACATAAACCTGTGATATTTAAAAAAAAAAAATCTTTGGAGCTTACCAGTGTCAACAGTTTGTGTGTAAAGCTGACAGAGATTAGCATGGACCCCATTTCTCCTCATCAGTTTTCTGTTATAATGCCGGGCATTATGTTTTTAGAGATCCCGGGACAGGAGCCCAACACGACACTTTCATTGAACCATAATGTAATATGCATCAAATAAACCTGCACAAAAGCCTGATCATCACAAAAGGTGACAAGAACAGTTCTCACAAAGACAACGGCACATTATAGAGGAAATATCCTCAGTGATATGTTTGTCGACCGACATGGTCTGATACATTGCTCTAGGTACCTAATCACTAAGGAGTACATTGGTACCGGGATGACCTGCTGCATTGGCATTTCTCAGCAAATAACCCCTTTCGCTGGATCTGTTACAATCTAACAGGCATTAGGGAGCTTTCACATAGTAAGCAGAGGAAGGGAATGAGATGACCTTGTATGGCCTGATGGATGTAGCCATGCTTGGCCAGTGCCCTTGACTTTGTCAGATCAAACAGCATAGCAGTGTGGTCCTTCGGGAGCTTTCTGGATTAGATTAGCTGTCCTGGGATTGTTTGGGATGGGTGTAGACATATGGGCCATTGTTTTCCAGCCAACACAGGTGATTAGTTTGGTTTAGTGGTTCGAAGTAGTGGCAGTTTGGGTAGTAGTAGTGACTTAGTTTTTGAGAAACACATATGTATTCACCAGAGTACAGCTGCACAGGGAATGGTGGCCTTCCTTTGGGAACATATGGGATGTTTGGCATATCCTGTGGCTTTTGTTCATGGGCAGTGACAGAGTCTTACTTTTCTCAAAGCATTACTGTATGTCTTCATAGCTAGTGTTCTCAGGGGAAAACGGCAGTGAAGAGAAGATAAAGGGGGTCTATTCTACATCCTCTTCAGTGGGCAGAGTTTACAGTAAAGACCTCCCTGACTCTATAGTAATGTATGTGACTGCAGGGGTGTTTTGGGTCATTTGATATTCAGGTCTTAGAAACGACTTCTGTAGATTTTTCTGGATCCAGGTGTTCATTAAAAGTTGGAATATTACTTTAAAATAAATGATGTTACATCTGCAAGGTAGCATTTTAATGAAGCGTTGAAGATGAAAGTAATAAAAATAAAAAAATAAAATAAAATTTCACTAACCATTTCAGCAGCCTCAGACATGCCCAAAGTTTCTTTTAAAACACAGTATTTAAAAAAAAGAACAAAAGAAGTAGTCCAGGTTATATTGTATAAAGGTGACAGTTGTTGACTCACTGAGTATTTATAACTTTGTTAATAATTTAGCTGCCTGTTTAAATGATTGCTTAAGATAAAAATAGTTTGTTTGCAAGGTTTGTGGCACTGTGTCTTAAAAGTTTTACAACAACTAAAGCAAGCTTGTTTTTCTAATCAGAGTTATCTCTGTAAAATATGTATTGATTATTACATCTGAGGTTTTTCTTGAGGTTTGTTTGTGGAAGGGGTTTCACTTTATTTTGATGGTCCCTTTAATGTATTCTATTGATTATAAGTGACATTGCACCTACATATCTACTAACTCTCAACAGAGTGCTAGCAGAGTATTAGTAGACTGGTAGGGTTAGGGTTAGAATAAATTGATATGTTCTTGCAAAGTTACTTATAGTCAATAGAGTGTCTTTTGGGAGACCATCACAATGAAGAGTTAGCAGATATTAATTAGAGAGTGTACTAATATTCTAATGATAGTTAGTTGACAAGTAGGTGCAAAGCTCAAAAGGGACCATCAAAATAAAGTGGTACCGCGGAAGGCTTCACAATCATGTTAAATGATACATTTTTATCACAAAAAAGTATAATTTAAATTAGATTTCATGTGCAGTGTTATGAGCAAATTGAAGGTCCGAATGATTTAACTATGACAAAATAAATAAGGCAAATATAATAGGAAAAGGTGAGACAGCACTGATGATTTACATGACTGAATATAATACAGCACTCTTAAAGACAGTCATGTGTCACCTCCTATGGACAAAAATATGTAATCTGTCAAACAAACTGAGAAAAGAGCTCCAACTAGTCATGTTAGTCAAGAACTTGGTTATGTTAAAATGTGGGAAATTACTAATGTAATAATTGCAATCATTGTGAGAATATGGTTAAGACAAATACAGGGTATATAAATATAAATGGCCCACCCTGTATATTAATTGATGTACAGTCTCAATAGTTTGTGAGTTGGCTGTTTTGGGTCACCAGTAACTTCCACAGTATTTTGCTACCCACTATGGAAGTCAATGGTGAACCAAAACAGCCTGGTTACAAACTAAAGGTAAATTAATTTATTAATTGCAATACTTCATTTGTGGTCTATAGGTTGGAGTGCCCATGTGGTTGTTTTTACATACAGTAGAAATGATTAAAGGAAAATTAAAGCTGAGATTATAACATGATAATGCTATACTAATCCTCAATATCCCATGGCTTTACATTATAGGGATAAACATCATAGTAACTAGATGTGTATGTAGTATGTAAGAACACACGGTACATAATATCTTATGTCTTATATCTTGTTACATGTGTGAAGTTACAGAAATATTACATCTGTAGATACTATGTAGCAATGTGTACTTACACTGTGGTTACATACTAGATACACATATAGTTACTATGTAAGTACACAGGTATTAGGGACACTTAATATAAAGTGGGACCCTGAAAGCATTTTTTTTTTTTCTTTCCTTTAATGGATTACTTTATTTGCATTTGATTTAATGTGGGTTTTTTATTATACAGTATGCCTTTTTTTCCCTATTTAGATAATATTTCTTTTAAAATATGTATAAAAAATATAATATAAAATATAAAAAAAATATAATATAAAATATAAAATATTTCGGATGGAAATATGTTAATTTTGTCCAAAAAATTCAGACTCAGTCTACCTTTAAGGCTGGTTCACACCAAGCATGATAATAATAAAAATATGTATAAAGATAACGATATTAGCATCCACACCAGCGAAAGGTACTGTCCATTTATTCTAAGCACTCTCACGTCTGCCTTTAAATTCTCAAGCTCGTAAGAACAGGAGGGATTCTGAACAATGTTTGCATTGTTCATCAGCTAAAAATATAGTTCTGAAAATGATTCCATATCTTTTCTCCGTGCCTTTATCGTAATAGTTGTGGTGTGGACTCTGATGTTCTTTAATATTGAGAATAATTTTAAGAACTACGTTTATATCTTTATCGTTATCGTGCTTGGTGTGAACATGGCTTTACAGCATGGAACTAACAATTCTATAATAAAGAAAACAGAAATTACAAACAAAGTAAATTCATGTAACATCATTATTTTTCATTATAAGTCTTCCTAGTTTCTTAAAGAAACATCCATATTACTATTTTTAGGCAAACTCTGAAATAGTCTCAAATGGTCTTATTGAAATCCACGCACTGATAGTATTGGCCTATATGTTTGAAGTGAAGCATCTCACAAAGATTCTATTAGTCGAGTCTTGCAGATGAAGATCAAATGAATAAGCCCCGTGGTCGGATCCTGATGTTCATTAAAGCTATTGTCAGAGAGACCAATTAATCAAAGCATTCCTATAATGTGCCAGACTAGGATAAATGAAGGTATGTGATAAAAGCAGTCATTAGCAATCTCTGCTCATTTTTCACTGCACAAGGAAGGAGGACCAGTGTCCTTTCCTTTTACGTCCCACAGCTATCACTTGCCTACTTTGTCTATTTCTCACCATATTGCATTTAGTTGCTCATTTACAGCCTAGGTAATGAGGTGTCAAAATGTTACCAATAGAAAGAGCACTGGATGTCATTCCTGTCACTGTGGAAGTAATTAAGGTTGGTAAATTTGTTATGTTTTACAAAGAACAATGCTTTCCAAATGCAATGTGCACATTAGCCTGTGAGCGGTTAAAAAGGTGAAAGTGAAAAATAGTTCGCCAGATTGATCTTTCTTAAAGTCCAAGCCCGTTGCACACATGCCACTGAATGTAATAAACAAACCCAGATTCCATACCATAGTGTTGCATCTCATTTATGTCTGCTATGCTGTTACATGTAAGATTTTAGATAAATTTCACTAAAATATATTATTACTGAGAAAAAAAAAAACAACAACAAAAAAACACTGTTTATCCAAAAATGAAAATGTTAAGCCAGCTAACAAAAAATATATTCTAAGAATGATTTGTCAATGTTCCAGTTAAGTTAATGCTAGTATTAACATTCTCTGATGGACATTCAAAATGTATATATATATATATATATATATTTATTAAATTATATTAAATTTTGAAAAAAAAACAAAAACAAAAAACAATTCAATGCCAATTAATTAAATTTTATGGAAAGCATTAAGGAAGTATTGCATTTTAATCTTGCAAACTATTTATTATTGCACATTATAGTAATGCTACTTCGAATGTTCTCTCAACCATCTGTAGTAACATTTAAACAACATTAGACAATTAAATTAACAAAACTATTGAATTAATGTTTACAGAGAAATGTTTCATAAATTATGTATGAGTAACTTTTTTTTTTTTTCTAAAGTTTTAAGAATATGATTAAATTCAGATACTGTAGCTTCTGAACTTTCTTTTTATGTTACTACAGTAGAAGAATTGTTGTTCATAACTGTTAGATATTAGACTATTCCCTTAGCCTGGAAGATCCAACATTGCAAAGAAAGTATCTCCATATAACAATATTATTAGCAAAATGGCAAGTTTTGAGGTAGATTTGAGAGCTCAGGAAAGAAAAAGATCTGTTTTTCATACGCATCACCTCAAAAGTTATGCGAAAAGTCATTTAGACTACTTTTATGAAAATATGGTAGTACTGTTTTTTTTGTAATTTTATTTAGGAAGTCCTTTTCGCTTTTATTAAAAAAAAAAAAAGAACTAAATGTTCTTAAATATTTCTCCTTTTTTTCTTTATAAAAAAAAAAAAGGATTTGGGTTTGGAACGACATGAGGGTGAATAAATGATTTTCATTTTGAGTGAACTATTCCCTCACTTAACTTTTAGGTTCATACATTTACATACATGCGGTGGCAGTTTCAGCCTTGCATTCCTTGCCATTTTTCAACAACTGAAAAGGTCAACAGAGAATTCCTCCTCATCCATAGCACAAGGGGCTTTGGGCATTATAAACCCAAAGGCATACACAGATACACACTCTGAACATCCACTGTATACAATACACTCTCCAACCACTTTTGGCACGCATAGTACACACTAATCTCGCCCACAATTTAGCATGCACACTGTTGGGACAAAGTATGCAAATTAGGATGCCACCAACAAGATCCCAGATTGTATTTAAACAGATAAATATTTTATCCCTCACCTGTCAGCTTTTGTGGAGGCACTACTGATGTTGCCAAATTTTAGGCATGGATTTTGTGTCAAATCTTTATGAGTTGAGTACCATGCCAAAGTCAAATAAATCATTAGAATTTTAAATGTAATTTCTCCACCCGTAAAGGAAATGAAATGCACGTTTAGTAGTGATTTGTGTCCTACACCTCACCTCCCCCTTTATATTCTTGTATTATGTCATAAATTCGTAAGAGATGCTGATTATCTATCATCCCCCAGCATGCTAATATTTGCGCTTGGTTTGAGTTGGGTTAGGACTTAAAACCTAAAAAAGGACAGCATCCAGTCTGTCAGGCAAGGTAGTTTTACTGTACCGATGCAATTTACCCCTTATTGCTGAAGGTGTAGGAAGAGAAAAAGAGACAGCTGTGTCAGACTTGTTTGCTTTACATTTTTACCTGCTGTCCCTCGAAAATGCTAAGTGTTTGTCATAGTGCATACTGCAGAAATCCTGTGCGTTGTACTACCACCATTGTAATGTCAGTCAAGGACTGGAAGACATCCTCCAAGACTGTATCCACAACTATTCAAAAGTTTGTGGTCTGTAAAAGATTTGTAAAAGTTTCGAAAGCAGTCACCTATGCTCTCCAAGGCTGGATGTATTTAATTTAAACAAATAAATAATTCCCACTGACCCCTTGTGCCTAGTGAATGTAAGCAAATGCTATCAATGTTAGAAAAAATAATAATAACCTGTGATAAACTCAAATACAACATCACTTTTTAAACCGTAGAGGAAATACAGAAGTATTAATGCTGAATGTCGGATATCCTTCCCTTGATGGATAGTGCCTAAACACACCACAAAAGCTTGCCATAAATCATCTTTTGTAATCACATTTAATGTTATGTGCAGGATACTGTGTACACTTTTCAGTAACTAGCTGTTTCCCCCTCTTGGTGAATGAGAGTGCCACTCTTGCAAATTAGTAGGAAAAAGTATTTTCCTTATTTCTATAAATGCAATTACCCAACTTGACACTATCTGTCATGTTACGGATAATAGAAAATTAGATTAATTTGTGTCCAGTCCAATATTTGTTGATGCTGTATACTGCAGGATATCATGTCATATTAAAACGAGCAGTGTTTAATGAGCTCTTCACAGTGGGAGTTTCTGCAAGGCTCGAGGAATGGATCTTCGCTGGGTCTCAAATGTTTAGAAGGACATTTTTGTAGGCAGTATGTATACAATATTTTACTACTCAAATCATCAGATTTGTACTAAAATGATCAATTTTAATTTATTTAATTTATTTATTTATTTTATTTATTTTTTTGGAAAAAATGCATACAAAGCTGTAGACTAAAGATGTGCCCAAAGCTGATATTTTATTTCATAAAGGCATGGATAATGGGTTCAAAATAAGTAAAAAACTCTTGCAAATAATGGGAAAGAATTTGACAGACACACTCACTTTTCACGTCTGCAGCATAACAATGATATATGATATATATAAATCTCTAATACGCCTGCACAATGAGTAATGATGAGTGTATGAAATGAGTGTAAGCTCTACTAAGAAGTAGGGTAATATGACCAGGGATACAGAATCAGAAACACATTTTCTAATATTTGATATATTTAAATGTTTAAACTTTGTACAATATGAATTAATAAATATACATGCAAAATAAAGAATACATGCTCTTGCAGTTTATGCAATTTAGAAATTTGTTCAGATTTGCATGTATTTTATGCATAGTAAAAGCAATTTTAGAGGTTCTCTTATTATTATATATATTTTTTACTCCCATGCTCTCTAACCACCTTTTATATGTAAAGTTTTAACATAGTTTGTTAAATAGTTTGTTGTTAACTATCAATGGCAAAGGAATTACGTTTAAAGTAGGCTTCACATGTAAATGAACACTTCTTGGTTAGGCCCCGCCCACATCTGGTTTTATTAATAATTAAAATATTTCTACTGTAGATTGTTACAGATATTGACTACCCTGCACACCCTACCAGCTTTTTTATATTAACATTTTGACATGAAAAACAATTGTTTTCTAATTCAGTTCTCAAGAATGTCCTTTGATTGCATTTTAAGTTCTTGTTGTATAATGACATCTTAAAAGGTCGTCGTAAAAGCGGTATAGTCTAACTCAATGTTCACACATCCAGGTTTCACAGAGGGCAAGCAATTAAGTCTAGTGCTGCAGTGAGGTTATCATTCAGCCAATGACACTATAATGAAGAAGGCAACCTCAAGTCTCTGAGAAGCCACAGCCACAGAAGGTTTCTAGAGGGCACAAAGCAGGAGAAAGCTACTAAACTTGTGATGTTGGTAGAAAAAAAAAAACATTGCTAACTTAACTTAAAGACCAATCTTATTAGTTGGTTACACTGGGTAAATTTCAGCAATGTTGCTGTTGAGAAGTGATTAAAAGATTAAGCACTGAAAGGCGAATCCCAAAAGCCCTCTCATTATCTGAGATTTATTGCAGACATGACAGAATCAGAAGAACATCAATGGGAATGCCTTCTGTTATCTAATGTTAAGATTACAGCAATTTAGATCTGATCTCTCTGTGTGTTCCAGATCTTCACCCAGCAGAAAAAGCTGATTAATATAAAAGCAGCCCTACGTCATTCGTTTACGTCATTTCATGAAGCATACTCTCTTAAGAAGCCACAAGGGCTGTGTAAAATGCATGGGTATTTCAGTAATGTTATTGTTTATTAGATGTAACAGGATGAATAATTTAACTTCACAGCGGTATATAAATGATAAAGAAGCAAGGGTTCTTTCTGATGTCTTTTCAACCACTGACCCATATCAAAGCATTTAAATTCTGACATTTTACCAGACTTTTTTAGATGCCTCTTAGGTATGAATCACATTCACTCTGGCTTGAGATAAAAACGAACAGAGATCCTTTGGTGCATCATTGAACACAAGAGAAAAAAGAGAAAAGTTACTAGTAATGCCAGTTTTTAAAAAAACTATTAACAATGCCAATGCTTTTTAATAATGCCCTGTATTCAGATTTACGGCATTCTCTGCACTCCAATCCTGGCTAACTCATCCATTAATTATATTGCATATAACTGTGCAAATAAGAGCATAGTGCTGACGTCTACACTATGGAAAATTAAAACAATATTATTAAAATGGCTACTGTGTAGTAATGCATTCTTTCTGAAATCCAGGAAATGTCTTTAATTCTTTAAAGTGGCATAGAAAATATAAAAGATGTAGTGTTTGTACGTAGTTAAAATGTGTCTCTGAAAGAGTAATTGTTGTTTGTCTGACACTGGTAATTCATCTATCCGCCCTCTATCTCATCTGCTGATGAGCCGCATTTTACAGTCAAAGCACCTCATGATGTTGATTCATCTCTGTCCCGGTGTTAATTAGGGTCATTCTCAACAAGCTTTCTTTAAAATCACATCAAATCACAACACAGACACACAAACACAGAGACACTTTATGTGTATGCATTCATATAGTAAAACATGGCTGGTGTGTTTGCATGTAATTCTAGGGAGATGGACTTAATGCTGAATGTGAGAGTTTTAGAATTCAAAGGATTTGCAATCAATGTCATTTGCTTTTTGTTTTTCATTGTCCCCCAAAAGAACAAAACAAATCTAGTACTGCTACCATACGCAAGCCACATGAATAAAAACTAGATTCCATTTCAATTCATCATGCACTGTTGACATAAATGAATTGCAGCCCAAACATCCAGTGTATTCTTACAAGAATCAATGTTTCAAAAACGCCCTAACAAATTAAATAGCCTCATAAGTCAAATGAGAAAATACATCTATATGCACACATTGAATGTTTAGTTGATTAGGATAAAGAAAACAAAGTATACACAATAAGATGCCTCTATATGATGGTTTCATACATGTTTCATATGTCCTCATTCTCTGTTCAAACACTGTAATGAAAGACTAAAGTTAATTATGGTTCTGTTTTCACATTCCACTCTCAGAGAATGTTTGTTACATTTTTGTTTAAAGATAGGTCATGTTGTCTGAGCAACATGCAAATGAATCAGCAGTTAGTTCAGTGAACGTGAATATGTAATTGCTGCCTGTTTTCTACTGAATAGAGATTTATGGGGACATAAGATATATTCTCTCTGTCTCTCACACACACACACACACACACACACGTTGGGTTTACATGTTTTATGGGGACATTGCATAGGCGTAATGGTGTTTATATTGTACAGACTGTATGTGGTATTGTCCTACACTGACCCTACACCTAAACCTACCCCCTAGGAAACTGTGCATTTTTGGATTTTCAAAAAGCTTAACTCTGTGTGATTTATAAGCTTGTTTCCTCATGGGGACCTAAGAAATGTCACCACAAGGTCAAAATTTACTGGTATTCCTATCTTTGTGGGGACAATTGGTCCACATAAGGTGATAAATACTACATGCACACACACACACAATGTTTATTACTTCAAAATGTAATTTTTCCTAAGAATATTATACAGTAGATATCATATTATTTATCTAAAAGAAACTCATTTGTTTACTTGAATTCATTTTTGTATTCATATTAAATGTAATTCAGGTTTGTGCCTGCCTTATCACAGTTTTTCATTAAATACACAGATTAAATCTAGCCTGAAAATTAAATCTGTGAAATATTTTTATTTAATCAAGATTAATTTCACACTTCAGTGTCAATAATGGTTATATCATCAGCAGGCACAAGAAATTGTTGGATGATAATATTTGATTTTCAATTTGTACTTTTATTGAGAAATTATGCACATTTATTAGAACACATTTTATTATTTAGTGACAAATCCATCAATCATTTTCAAAATAAGATCTTTTGATTAGCTTTGATGAACCCTCAGTTAGAACGATAGAGATAATTTGATGTGGGTGTCATGCAGATATGAATAATTCTACAAACACTATTAGGAAAATAAATTAAAAATAAATCTAAAGCCAAAGCATCTGCTAAACGCAAGAACATTTGAAAGCAAATCACTTTCGTGTATTTTAAAATGGTTATTCCTTATTGACAATAAGCACCACAGGGAATCTAATTGGGGGGCATGCTTTTTATTGTGAACACCAAAATGCAATGTTTTTTTTCGATTCTGGCACAGAGAGGCAATTGAAGGTATGCCGCAGCAAACATGTGGCTGTTGAAATTAATAACTGGAGACATTTAGGCAGAGATGATTCAGCAAATTTCATGATCTAGAACATCACACAATCAACGTGGTCTGCAAAATGCACCAATCTCACAGGCCCGTTTCATCTCCTTGTAAAAACAATTACAATACTCAATACATTTCAAACATGAAAATATTACCAGAAGTTTTGATTCAGAACATTACATTCGTTACACATTCAAGTTCAAAGCGAAATTCACAGGGTATCAGACTGTGGCACGGTCTTAGCCAGTTCCTTTTTAAATCTCTTTGCTCCTCTGCTTCCTTCGATTTTACACACCAAAAACAAAACTGGATGAAGAAATGCAGCACTTTTCAGCTTTGAACAGGAAAGCTGTAAATCTGGCATTCTTGCCTACACAATAAAACTCCATTTTCGTTTTATATTACTTTTGGCTTTTATGAGAGTTATTTCTTGAAATGATGCGCCCTGGTTCAGCTCAGATCCATCGCTGGGACTGGGCATTTTTCAAGGAATATTGAATTGTTACGAAATACAATATGTTGGTAGCTACCACAATATAGAATTTTTAGTAGAAGGTCATAGCTGGTACCTATATACAAATCCCTTCACTGTGTTCTATCAGAGCTCAAGATGTTAAGCTCAGAGTCCATGGGTGTAAATATTTTCTGTTACATGAGTATATTTCATGTTGACATTCTTCTCAGCTGAGAGGATGGAAGCTTTGTGCTCTTGAATTAAAGATGATTTCCTCAGTGTTAAAGCAGCATGAAATTGCATCTGTTTGCAAGTGCTTCCTGAGACCCACATTTCTCCAGTCAATTCTCATGTCATTGCGCAAATGGTTCCTAGGGAAGCTGAGGGCATGGACTTTTTCAATTAGAGACTGCTTCTGGTTGCTGGTTTCTCAGCCATGGAAGGGCATGGCCAAGTTATGTGGACAAAAATGATGAAAAATTCTTCCTAACAATATGAAGAGATGAGAAAAACAGTTCAGTTGCAAAAAATACTTGGTGAACTATTCACTTAACTCGTTGAAACCTGTTCCGCAGCGTGAATGGAGCTGAATTTGGATTAAATTAAATAAAAAGAAGCAGAAGCCAACAAGTCTGTTTACACAACTTATATTTCCGCAGATATTTCCATTTCTGATAAGGTCTATATCTCAGAACGTATGCAGAGGTTGATTGGATATTTGACAACTGTCAAAAGACTGAAGTTTTTTTGTATGCTAATTGCACGCCTCCTTCTTTGTCTATATTTACATTTCTAGGGAAACATAGTAACCCTTTCTCAAAAAATGCTAGAGGAAATGACGTGTTTAGATATTAGATTTTGCCAGTAGACATGCAAATTTATGCCATTTATGTCAATATGACTATGTTACTTGCTCAGACAAATTTCCTGACCTTGGCTGAAATATCAGCCAGGAACTCACTCCAAACTTTTAAAGAAATAGTGATGGCCATGTCTCAGCCAATGCTGCCAATTAGAGTGGCATAAAGCAACTTGACATACAGGGAATGTCAATCCATCACAAGCAAGCCACCCTCAGTGGGAACCATCCTCAAGAGAGGCGAGCAGCAACGACTTGAGAAGGATGAAAAACATAAATAAAATTCTTGCCAAACTAAGCTGTCCTCTGGTGAGTTGTGGTGCAAAGATTCCCAAGGAATCTGTGGTGCAGGAAGATAGCTGGCTAACATGTCTAAGATACTGTGAGCAAGGCAATTAGCTGCTGCTCTAGAGAATATCATTCTCCTCTAATGATTCTCTTTCTCTTCTTCTTACCATCAGTACCTTACTCAAGGTTGTCTCACAGATTTTAATTCACCCATCATAACAAAAGAAAATATTTACCTTATGTACAGTATAGGTACTATTCAATTTCAAATCTCTGTGAATTAACAAGAAGTATTATTTAAAGAAATTATGAATTAGAATTAAAAAATAAAAATATTTCCTACAGCTAAATATCATATAGAACCATTTCTGCTAAATCAAAAAGGACAGCCAAGCTGCCCCATAGTCCCCTTGGAATAGACGCCACACTCAATGTTCACTGTATTTTCACATTTTGTGTAACAAAAGATAAACAAGTCCATTGCAGGTGGACAAAACTGATGACAGTGGGCAATTTCGAGAAACAAGCAGTTACTATGTTTGTAATAGTGAGCTGCACCTGTCAGTGGTTGAGCTATAACAATGTGAAACTGTTATAGCTGGTAATGTTAAGTTCTGCTGGCAGTGCTCAAAAATAATAAACAATTATTTTAACTTGACATTACATACGCTACCATTCTAAATTTTGGGGTCAGATTTCCTAATGTTTTGCTTAAAAATTAATTATATGCGTATAGGTGTTAAATTATAGGTGTTCTTGGGGCCTGCAGAAGTTACATGCCTTGACATTTTTGCTTTTTTTCAGTTGGTTGTAAACAAAAAAAAAAGTTTCACTCTAATAAAGAGGATTTATTTGAAATTGCAAAAGTACAAAGAAAAGAAAAAAAGGCTGTCACTTCTATGTATGTATGTATGTATATATATATATATATATATATATATAAATAAATGCAATGTATCCTCTCTTTCTTTCTTTACACTTTACAATGTTATTTTGAAAATGCAGTTTTTCAAGATTTTTTTTGTTTAAGAATGAAAACGTGTTTTTTTTTTCTCTCCCAGTGTAAGATTTACTTTCAACACCTGCATTAAAGGGAAGATGCTGCCCGCTGTTGCTAGCAAGACACTCCTGTAAAGCCAGAGCATTTCCACATGGTTTGCAGTGCTATTCAACCAGAATAACTAAAATCTGCAATAATACATTGACCACCTGTATGTGAGCTACATAGTTTGAGTCTCGTAACTCTAGCCTTTCAAGAAATTTCAGGGTAAAAATGTTCCCTCTACAAGCGACTCAGGAGAGGTTGAATAAGTAATCAGTCAGTGCCAGAAGGACTTGTGAATTCAGCATTAATGAGTTTGCAGCTTGACTGTGCTCACTCAAGAGCAGCCGTGCTCTGTGAAACAAAGAGCACCCTTATTTCTATGGAACCGCACACGCCATAATAGCAATAAATGTCCTACATGCTGAGAATTGACTCACCTCTGTGCATGGTAGTCAGTCCTCTGACAAACCAAACATCGTCAGGGTACATTTGTACTCTGTATATAACTTTTGTCACAGATTGGAAATATAGACAACTGCAGAGATGATTTTTCATGTGCAATTACAAAAAAGTTGCCAGTCCATAATTGTGCTGGAATGTATAATCAGTGTTTTTTGCTTGTCTGCTTTCTGTGAGCACGAGTTAGACAGCCCTTGAGAAGATGATCTGTAGGGTAATGAATTCAAAGGAGAAGTTTTCTCTTTTATTGTCACAAAATCCATGAATAAATTGTATGCTAGACAGCATTGTGTACTAACACGTTCACGTTTGACGTGGCATATGTCTCCTTTCACCTCAAAGCACAAGTCTAAACATCAATCAAAGTCCTTGCCTATTTTTGTTAAATAAACTTTCTCCTACCCTTTGTTCAGTTTTTTTTCTTCTCCTCTGTGCTAGGTGACAGCATCAGCGAGAGAACGACTCAAGGAGGGAACCTGCACAATTTTTTTTTTCTTAAGGATGCAGAGCTAAATAACATGTATGCCAAGCTTTTGTTTAATTTGGTTTTGTAAATTATTTTATTATATTTATCCAGCTTTCAGCATACATCTTCAAATAGCTAAATTATTGTGTTTAATAATTGTAGTGCATGTCTACAGACCTGATTATGTCTTTGTAGAGACTATTTATTCTTGCTCTGTTTTGATGGCAAAACATATAAAATAAATATTTACTCACAGAAATGGATGCAAATGGGATATTGTTTAGTCAATGTCAATGGGAATCTGTGTTTGTGTTTAATTGGAGATGAATCTAAAGATCGAATACAAGTGTACATGTATCATAACCACTTCTGAAAATTTAGTAAAATCCATTAAGTCACACAATATTTCACAATGATTCTTTAAGTGAGAACACTTGCCTCTGAAATCTGGTATAAAATGATGGGATGAGAGGAGACAGTGGGGACTTTCTTCAACTTTCAAAGTATAATTAATTTACTGATTTCAAATAAAAAATGAGGCATGAAACAGATGTGTGGCAGTGGAACAAAAGACGGTCTTTTGTTCAACATTCATTATTTTACACTCCACTGAGTTACCCCTAATGACTTGAGATATTACTGGTCATATGCTTTCTTTTTTTCCTGCAGATTGGAGAAAATTGATTATGTTCAGCCTAACCTGAATATATTCTGCAATGCCAAAAGTTTTTTAAAGAACAATAGCAGAAGTTGCCATATTTGAAAAATTATATAATTACAAAGATCATGAAACACCATCTTTATTTATTAAAGCATTCACTATCATCCATTTGCTGTGTGATCAAATTCTGACCTCCACCTTTCATATATTTCTTATTGAATTAAGCATTAGTGGCATATAGACTACCATAAAATGATATTTCAGATATTCCAGTTCAAAGTCCTGCTGATTGATGTAGTCAGAGGGAGCTAATTAACACAAGCCAAGGATTCAAAATATCTTCATTCTTTTTCTCCCGGAAGAGTTTGCTTCCCCAGCGAGACAGAAGCCTTGGGCAAGGACTTGGGTCTCAGTGGAGGATGAAAGTGAAGGGTATGAAGTGAAAGGTGGGGGAGAGCCAGGTGGGGAGCCTTCCTGCCCTCTTCTCCTATCTTCAATAGCAATGCCAGAAAGCTTTGATTGACATTTGTTGATTTTTTTTCCCTTGAAGAGCAACAAAGGCCGGGGGGTTCTACCATCATAGCTTGACTTTTTGTGGGCACTGATAATGCAGTCTTATGATGTAGACATGCCCAGCACTCACACAGAGTCCTCGACATCATGTCTTGTAAGAATTTTTCTTGAGATGCCAAACTGATATGCATGAGAATTTAAAATGCCAATGATCATTTGGTTGTGCAACAGTTTCTTTTTTTCCTCTATAACTTAATTAGTGTTACCCTTTCAGTCGAATCACTTCGACGTTACATATGGGAACTCGCCAGAGAGACCAAATGCCTTTGAGCTTTA
>JAUYWG010000039.1:12146963-12189384 GCA_034779775.1 Enteromius afrohamiltoni | reverse complement strand
GTCTCCGTTCCCTCCTTCAGGGAACGTGGGTTACGTTCGTAACCTAGACGTTTCTTTACAACATATAACATTTAAAATATAAAATATTCTACAAAAAAAAAAAAACCATAAAATATTCTACATATTATATTTAAAGCAAATATTTAGAATGATATAGAGATTTATTGATGAGAATGTGCTCTGTTCTTTAACTAATTATAATGCAACAAAGAAAATCTTACATCTTATAAATGCATTTAACATGCTGATATGACATTGACTGTCTTTGGTGAGGATGTAGTATGGAACTTCTAATGGCATGGCTCATGGATGAATCCTTCTATGATCAAAAGATATTTCTGAAAAGCTAGGGAAAATGGTTGTCAGCACTAATGAGGTTGGAAAGAGTTACAAAACAATTGCTACTAAAGAGAATAAGACGAAGGCATTCATTAATCTTCAGTCAAAAGTAAGATATGATTTCCAACACCACCCCCACTTGGATCAGCGTCCAGCAAAAAAATCAGGATGGCTTGTACAGCACTTCAAGCGGATTACAGACATTTCATGAAAAACTGAGCACTCTATCCATACAGTATTCAAAACATTACATTTCAAGTTAATTCGGACCGCATTAGCTAATAATGTCTTTCAGTTTGCCATTTTATGTGCATAGAAAAAGTTCAAAGGTAAAACATTTATGGGATCGCACATCAGTTTGAAACTTAATAACAATTACTAAAATGATAACGATAGAGATATAGTTCTAAAAAATGTTCTCAGTATTAAAGAACAACAGAGTCTATAAACCACAGCTATAGCACTAAAGGCACAGAGAAACGATATCGTTGGGAAGCATGAATCTACTAATTTGCATAAAAATAATATCCAAAGCATGTCAATGCATATTCAGATCATCCACCCTTTGGTAAGAGTGGTAGTCCCAACTTTAAAATGTAGCCAACTTATTTGGGTGATTTAAACATTTCTTTCCACAAAAAACCCAACTGTTAATTTTTAAGACAATACTGTTGTAATTCATCAGTAAATAATTGGTTATTCTTTATTAAATGGTCATAGTTCGCAAGTAGTTCTCAATTAGGATATTTATATTTAATTATTATCTACATTTTTAAATTTGCTACTACTTACTGCTTAGTTCTTACTGCTTCCTTCATAGCTACTTAACAACTGACAATTATTCTAAAGTGTGACCCATTACTCTTTGTAAATTATTTTAAGCAATATGTGTATGTATATATATAAATTATTGCACACACACACAAAATATGGCTTAACTAAAAAGACCACCATGAGTATTTGATTTCTGTATAAATGCGATTTCTTTTAGCAAGAATGTTTTCTGTATCGGAAAACTTGAAAATGAATATTTATGCACTGGCTCAATAATTCATTTCCACCAAAATCATTAACGTGAATCCCTCCATGGTGCACCTTGAAATGCTCAGGAAACCACCAGGAGGAAAACAGAAGAGAAGTACACACAGAAGGATGTAATGAGGGAGAACATTGCGGCATATCTCAGGACCCAGACAGCTTGAAATCTTTGAGGGAACAATTCATTCTGAGCTGAAGCTTAGAATTAATTGTCAGTTGTAGCCAGAATGTGGGTCAAAGTTTGGCAATGGCTCTAAACAGACAAGTAATTCTAAAACAGAGCAGCTGAAGAAGCAGAGAGATTTTCACATTTTGGAAAGGCAGAGTCCAGACCTAAACACATCTGAAATGTTGTGCCATGACCTGAAGTGAGCAGTTGATACAAGACAGTCCGAAAATATCTATGACCAGAAACAGATTTACAAAGAACAGGAACAGGAACATCTGGTTGGAATCATGCCTTCAGCTCCAGCAGGTACATGTTAGAAGTCCACATGCCTTTTAGAGTGAGTTTTGAATCAAAATCTTTTCTCCAAAACCTAGTCAACTGTCTTGTTGAATATTGCTTAAAAACACAGCTGCATTTTTAGGCAGCATCCTAACTGCCATGAAACCTTTTAAGTGTCAGATATGGAATGTGTTTCATAGGCAGCAACACTGCACACCACAGAAATATTGATTTCAATAGAGTTTGATGTACAGTAAGTTGAAAGGTAACCGTAGAGAGAGAGAAAAAGGTGTAAAAACAGTTTTTTTACTCAAAATTCGGTTTAGAAAAGTGTCAAGTAAAGTAGAGTAATCCATAAATATTGTGTAAAGTAATGCATTTTAATGATTTTCAGTATTGGCTTATATCTACTTATATTGATGCAACATGTCGGCATTTCTCTCTCAACATTTACCATCTTAAATGTAGTCAAATAATTGTCAGAAACCTACTACCGTTTAGTTGTTTAATTGTTACTTATATTTTAATGTTGCAAGATTATTTAAAATGCTAGTTATGCAGTCTGTAATCATTTCTGTGTACTTTTTCATAATTTACTAAGATGTATTGAGATGGACTCTACTTCAATTTGCATTTTGGTTGCTTAATTGCTCCGCTTTCTTTAATTTTGTTATTAGTATTGTTAAAATTCAGCATTCCACAGCTTACCACGATGATGGTCATATCAGGTTTGGAGTCACATGAATGTACGTTAACACAACCCTGTGTCACCTCTATGGAAAATCTTGACAAATTCTGGAATCTGGAAGAAGAGAATCTCATGCTTCAGTCCTGATGATGAAGATGATTGCGTAATCTTGGCAAGTCTGTCTCTCTGGCCGCGGCAGTTAGACATCACTGTCTGCTTTTCACAGAATCAGTGTCAGAGGCACCTCTCCATTCCAGCCACTGCCAACCAAACAACTTTAAAGCAGGCTATCACCTGATAACAGATGACAGCTCAGACATTTTAGTCTTTATCCCCACAACAGTTCAATTACACTTTAGTATTTTAGTTTTAGTATTTCGTCTGTAATCTTCACGGAATCAAGGTCAGTCTGTTTTAGGTTTTTTTTTTCCCTGCAATTCAAAAACTATTCACATGAGTTTAGCTCCAATGTCAAGGTTAGTGGATTTCCTGTCAGAGTGTGTTTTAAATTCAAATCTTTATTTGTTTTACTTCTGCTTGAAAGATAAATGAGGGACCTGTAGGGACTCTTTGAATTAAACGCTTGTGTGCTTCATAGATGCCCGTGTCTATCCAACTTTATTGTATCCAGTGAAATGGCAAATACCCATGTCACTAAACAATTTGTTTACGCTAAAGAAATGAATTCCATTAAACCCTATTACCCCCAGCAAGAACTGAGCGTACCGCAAAAGAAACCAATTAACATTTCACAAAGAGTGTAAAAAGGTTAAGCGTTCTCCTTAGCACTCCGTAATGGCACTGTACGATTAAGTTTTTAAAAGCCTGTTGCATGCTAAGAAGTAAAATGTTAGCAGCTGAGGCAGTTTCATGGGTGACAGTTTTTAAATGTGACATAATACACCTTTTCTATAATTTAAGAGACAAAAAACAGAGTCGTGACACTAAAACGCTTATAATATATCTTTGGTTGGGGTCTTGAACCTCATATCTTGATTTTTCATATGACTTCAGATGAGAATTGTAGTGATTTCATTAATGAAAAAGACAGGTGCTCCAGTTTAATAGATGTTTGTTTACTTTAAGTGGGAGCAACAGCTTTTTAAGCTCCCGCCTGAGACACAACAATCCGATCCTTTTTGAAAATATCTTAACAAAGGGCATCAAAAGTATTTAGTATGAATCTAATTTCAAAACAGATGGGTATAAATAATTTGGAAGAGGATGTAAAACTTTCACTTTTTAATGAACTCTTAACTGGTTAGTTCACCTCAAAATCAAAATTCTGTCATTACTATACTCACATTACTATGTCGTTCCAAACATGTAAGACCTCCGTTCAGCTTTAGAACACAAATTAAGATATTTTGGATGAAATCAGCCTTGTTTACTTCTGGAGGAAAGCCCACACATGAACGTAATCTGAGGATGTTTATGCCAGGGGAAATACTTGTGAAAGTTGTGATACTTTCTAAAATGGCTGAAGAGGTAACTCAGGGAAGAAGAATGGTTGATGGTTAAAGTTTTTACTACATTTTTTGGATCTGGATCATTTCAGTTGTTTTCCTGTCTATGGAGGGTCAGATGGCTCTCTAGTTTCATCCAAAATATCTTAATTTTTGTTCCAAAGATAAACAAAGGTCTTACGCGTTTGGAACGACATGAGAGTGTAATTGATAACATAATTTTCATTTTGGGGTGAACTGACCCTTTAATAAATATAATACTGTTGTTTACTGACTACTGTATAGTGGGACAAGGTCAGTATAGCACCATCTTTCTTAAAAAATATATTTCATTTATGGAGCATGTTGTATCATGTTTACAAGATGCCACTCAAAATCTGGTTTATATCATAGTGATCTAACAACCTTCAATTTTTCATAATAAACATTCCATCTATTGAATCACAGGAAGAATATTGTCTTAGATTGTTGTAATTGTGTGTCCTGAAAAGATAATAGGTCTACTTTACCCTGCTATGACTGCCACTCTAGACTTTAGTCCTTAATCTTTCTGGGCACAGTTGAGTCCCTCAGGACTCGTGCTGATGTCTAGGTATTCTTCAAAGTGCCCTTTATAATTATTTAATGGTGCATGCATAAATGTTTCTGTTCCTAAGTGTGTCCAAATAACATATGGCTTAGAAAGACATGCATTGAAGGCTTTTTTCCCACCCTTTCTGCTCTTATTTTGACAGTAGAAAATACAATATACCATACTTATCCCTCCCCAACACACACACAAAGATTTTCGTAAAATAAGCACTTCTTTGTTGAGCAATAACATTTCTAAAATGTTATTAAAAAAAAACTAATTCAACCCAAATGAAATATTGGCCTCTGGTACACACATTCCAGGTAACATGCAGATATTTCTGCCCATATTGAATATGCTCTGTGATATCTGAAGGATGACTCTCAAAAACATATATGATTTCAAACTTACGAGCTGGATTGATTATGCCTCAGAGAAATCAATATCGTGCAGTCCACAGTAAGAAAAAATGTGGACATTTTTCAGTTTTATTACGTAGCCACAGGTACGACATATAACTAGACATACTGGAGAAAATGTTTTTATGTACTACAAAGTCGGCACAAAATATTGCTCAGACCTCTGATGTGTGCAGTGGCATGAAGAACAAATTCATCTTGAGGATACATCAGCACATCCCTGATGACTTCCATAGCTGATTTCAAGAATGTTCAACATACACTATTACCATACAGCTTGCAACTATCTCACATCAAAAAAAAAAAAAAAAAAAAAAAAATGGAGAGAGAAAATTGAACCAGGTCTTTTAAAACAGTTTAAAGGTTGTTTGTGAGTTATTGAATGATTGATGACCTTCACTGTGTGTATCTCTTGTTCTCCATTGCAATTTAGGAGATATGGCATGCCAAGTCGAGTCAATTAAATGATTGGGTTTAGGGGGTGGTTATCAGTCAAACTGGTAGGATTCCTAAAATATCCCTGTTGCTTTGGTCACTCATTTGTCCTCTAATTATCTTTTCTTAAAACCAGCACTGATAAAGGCACTGACCAATAAACACACACTGCTATCGCTACTTTCAATTACCCTGATCATTTGATGAGGTGCGAAAAGAGTCTTGATAAGAGTTGCTCCCTTTTCTTCAAGAAAATATAATTACTTGTATTTTTTTCTTTTTACTTTGATTATAAGAAGTGATTATTATAGTTATATTAATCAGATGTTGCCACAAGTGTACCAATAAGCAATGGTTTAGCTTTATTAAGATTATATGAAGATTTCTAAGTGATGTTCTTATATAAAATTTTATTTTATTTAAAACTGTTTTGTGAGTTGAGACCCTGATTGTATGGCAGTTCTTGTGGAAGAGTTGCTGATCAACTCAATGAAAAATACTTCTTTAGGTTTTTTTTTGTTTGTTTTTTGCTGTGCCTGCAGATGAATGTTGTGTAAATCTGGTCCTAGAATATTAGCAAAGCAACTAACTGTAACTGTTTTTACGTGCCTTACTGTATATTTCACAGCAGTTTCAAAGAGAAATTAAACACAATGTTCAATATGTAAACCCTGGCATGTCTTTATGTATTTATTTTTTTATATAGATACATATTGCTGTGTTTTATTTGCTGTGACAGTTTAGTATTCAAACATCCGGGTACTGTAGCTTAAAGCTAAACTAAGAATATGCCTTACACCAAATCCAACCGTAAACCTAATTGTGACGGCAAAGAAACAGAAGATTCAGTTGGATATGCAAAACAGTCTTTATTGACAAAGTCAATCCAATCAAGAGTCTTTAGTTTGGCAGGCAGCGTGGAACCACTAGGAACAGCTGGTTAGGTAGCACAGGGATCACAGTGGACAGTCCTAAATGAAGACGGAGAATCCTCTGCGAATCCAACCAAAGAAAGCGGAGTAAGGAACAGGCCAGAGGAAAAAGGAAACCAAGAACAGACCTACGCGAGCCAAGCCAGCAATGAAGACAGAAGAACTGGTGAAGACAAGACAGGTTAGCACTCACTAAATAGTATTGGATAACGAGCCACAGCTGGTACTAATTAGCTCATATCCAACACCCACTCATTCATACACACAACACACATGAATGAGATTGTGAACCCATGACAAGTGACACTAATAGTGCTAACAAATGCAAAACTATAAAAAAAATACTTTTTTTATAAAAAATTTAAAAAGACATCTGTTGATGCAACCATGTAATTTCAACTACCTTTTATACAGATTTGAACTGGTTTGCCTCTCAAGTAAATCTCTGAACTCTGTGAGCTACTGAACAAACCTATGATATGAAGCTGGATATGTGTGATGCTAACATTCAAAAGCATTAGTTTTCAAATCTCTCTGTATAATAATATTGTCATATCATGATATTCTTCAATACAGGTAATTCTGTGAAAATGACTCTTTATTAATCACCGAAAGTGATATGTATTTCATGTCACTAAAAAGTGCACCAATGAATGTTTATGCCATGAGACCTGGAAGGTTTTTTTGAATTGTGTTCAAAAACAGTGACATATTTCATTCTTGATTGTATTTGAATCAGTTGGTTGATTGAATGGTTCAGTGACTCATAAAGACAGCTACTTGAACTTTAACTTGTTGCTACCTACTGGCCTAGCAATGTAAAACGCTGACAGAGTCAGTGAAAAGTAATACATGGACCAACATTTATACACACAGTCTGACAGTGAAAAGTTTCAGTTCTGTTGGACAAAATATCATCACACTCCGTCAGAGAATCTTTAAAAATGGGCACCATTAGGGCCACATTTATAGAGCCACAAAAGCTTAAGCGTTCTTTGTAAATTTAATTTGTCTAAATGACACATTTTTAAGGTATTCAATTCTGATTTATAAAAGCTGCAAGGGTTATTAAAATAAGAGCGCTTGGTTTTTAGATGAGAGCCTAATGACTATGCATATGAATCATTCATTAGTGAAGGCATCTTTAAAGGTGAATCATGCTGTGAGATCTAATTTTTGCTTGAAACTAATGATCTTGGTTGCATTGTCCCTGTTGTTGCAGAGTCTGACAGGTTGCGTCTGACTATAAAGTACAAATGCTATAATAAAATCAATGAATATAGAGTGCTTTTCCCCACTAGATCATGTATCACAGTTATATCTTTAAAAAGATGACTCCAATTCCATTCCCACTATCATCAGCCAAAGTTGTGACTTTAATTTCACTCCTGACAACAGCTCTTCTATTAAAAGCTTCAAGCCTCCATCAGTGTCCTCACATGCCAGAACGCTGAAATTAATCAAACAACTCACGGAAAAACAATTGTGTAAAACTAAATTAGCAAAGCAGTGAGAGAGGCTAACACAGCCTGTCCCACTGACACAGAGGCACTGACGTCAAAATAAACATATCTAGCTCTGAATATTCCCTCTTTGGCAGACCAAGTATTCATAAGGCTGAGCATCTGGGTCTGTGTTAATTAACTTGGCATTATCCACGTTCATTTTGTTTAGCACCAGGCTCATGGGTCTGTTTTAGAACTGTTAATTTAGGCCTGAGGAACATGGGGATGCCCATGCTTGATTTGAGGAGAATGCAGTCAGTCCTCCCAAGTGACTTAAGCTCTCCTGGAATTTCGCAGCAATTTAACAGTGCTGTCAATCAAGGTTTGCACAACGTCCCTCCATCTCTCTGCAGTAACAGGAAAAGAGAATAACAGAGATGGGGAAGGGAAAACAATGGTCATTGCTCGCATTTCCCAATAGCAGAACAGGTGTCTGCCTCCTAATGCCAACAAATTACTAACGAATTGGATGGGCTGCAATTGTGTCCTGATGTGATATTTTTTAAACACCAACATATTTGGAAAACTCCTGTAGACTGCTTATGTTGATTATGAAAACATGTTTGGAATCTTGGTTTCTATATTACTGTTTCCAAACAAAAAATATGTAAAACTCTTGTTATGTGAAAACAAACAAAAAAAAAAGAATTGTAAATAATTTATACAGACATGGCTGTTTAGCAACAAATAACCAATCTGAACAGTGTTTGTCTCATTAAATATTAATGTGCTTTATTTAGCGACAGAACTTTCACGCACAATATTTAGTTTCAGTGATTAAGGGGGAAAGATAAATACACTTTAAAAAAAAAAATAAAGGGCACACTTAAACAACACAATGTAATTCCAAGTCAATCACACTTCTGTAAAATCAAACTGCTCACTTAGGAAACAACACTGATTGACAATCAATTTCACATGCTGTTGTGCAAATGGAATAAACAAATTAACTCTCTCTTTAATTTTTTGAGCAGTGTATTGAAATAGTGACAGAACTGCGTTAATTGAAATTTAAGAGAGACTGATGGACCCAGTCGCACTGAAAAAGTAAATGTTTTACAAGACGGTGATTTCATACTAATAATTTGTATGGTGTTCATTGCATAATTTTTAATTTTTTTTTGAGTAAGCTTGAAGGTATGAGAGAAGTAAGCAGACAGTATGAAAATGCAAGAATGATATTCATAAGAATTCGTCACCAATTCAGCAGAATGAATAAATTTGTTACAAATCATCCTGAAATTGAGTTGCAATTCACTTATGTTTCAATTCTGATAAGAAAAGTCAGCATCAGGAATACTAGCCCAAGTGATGACAGGACATTGACCCCATATATATTTTCATGTATAACCCCAGACAAAAAGATAGCACAGGATTCGTTCCAGGTTTTAGAATGACCCATCCAAGGCTTAACAATTGCAAATGAAGGGTTCACCTAAAAATTATGAAAATATACTCACTCTCAAGCCATCTAAAATGTGTTTTTTTCTTCTTCAAAATAAATTTTGATAAATGTAGCATTACATCACTTTCTCATCAATGGGTCCTTTGCAGTAAATGGGTGCCGTCAGAATGAGAGTGCAAACAGCTGATAAAACCATCACAACAATCCACATGTCATCAAGGCAACTACAGTCCATCAATTAAAGTCTTGTAAAGTGAACAGCAGCTTGTTTGTAAAAAAATAAATAAATAAATAAAATCCATGAAGACAGTTAAACTTTAAAACATTGCTTCTGGCCAAAATACCTGTCTGTAAACCATAACAATAATTCAACCAAAGAAAACACCCCTAAAATTCCTAACCTGTAAAATGAATCTTGAACATTCAGGCAATAATTAATAAATGCTCTTTCATCTTGTATTTTTTCTGCTGCAAAGACACACTTGACTAGTCCTGGCAGGTTTGTCTGTCAAAGGCACATCTCACCCTTTCTTAGACACATGCATACTTTTGAATTCGAAGATGCGGCCAAGCTATTTTCTAAGAATTTCACTTTAATTTCAGCAGCTGACAATGCTGACCAGGTCTTCACACAGGAAGGGCATTATTAAGAAAGTTCAAGCAGTGATAAGGTTAATAAATAGCTCCACAGCACTGAAATGCCATGTCAATTTGCAATGTCTGCCACATTTTCAACTTGGAAGGTGAGGTGCCTTCATATTGCTTGAAAGTACAGGCAATGTCTGAAACCGGCTGTAAATTGAATTTTAATGGCACCATATAATATGCTGAGCCATGCACTTTTTTGCCAGCTCTCTTCTCAACGTTGTCACAAAGCAGTCATTCTTATGACCCTGAATTATACCCGTCATCGCAGTCTTCAAAGATTTATCCAAACAACCTCTGAAGTGCACAGCAGTCGATTTCCGTGTGCAATATGTGGATTAAGTTTTAATTTAGCAAATAATTTTGTGTTTATTGTTGTCTGGGTAAAACCAATGCATTTTTGGGAGCCATTAGTTGGGTGTGTTTTGACTGTATAAATCTAGAATAACATTTGTTTGTTCAGTTGTCAGGCTACCACTCAGACTATTGATTGTGTGTGTTTGAGAGAAGGCAGTGAACTGTGTTATGTTTTTTTTCTCTTTAACTCAAAGACTATTCGCCTCCAGATTGGGATTGCTGTAGCCTGCCGAGTTTCAAAATTGAACAAAAAAATCCTTCTAACCAAAGTGTAGTGCATCACTCGCCTATCAGATCATATTCTCCACCTGTATGTCCATCAGATTTTCTTGTGCCCTGAAGTATTTCAGGCTTTTTGCTTTTATTTAAAATTTGTTGGTTCCTCTATTACCATTCATTACCAGAAAAATTAGATATTAAATTAAAATAAAATGAAATAAAATGATTTTATAAAAATGAAATTATTTGCCGCAACACTGAAATTAAAATCATATGCTTGTGTTGAAACATTTTTCTCACATTTTAGTATATTATTGAACAAACATCCATGGGGACATTTTACAGTCATAAGCAGGTCTCTGAATGCAGTAATTCACTGTACAAGGAGAGGAGCTTTTATGATGTTAAAGAACGAAAGAAAAAAAAAGTCCTTTACGACCAAAGTGTCTGCAGATTTTTCTCAGCAAGGGCAACTCAATGCCAAAATCAATAGGAACATCTACTTTGAGGTAATAATAAAAACAGTAGGAGTACATAAAAGTAGGGAGAATTATAATACTAGTAAATACATAAATACCAAAACCTTCTGAAGTGAAAGGAAGCTTTAAGATTGGGCTGTAATTTACTGTATGATATCATAATGACCATAATGTGCTTTTCATTTCAATACTCTACCCACTAGAGTAGATGAGTCTATAATATATATAAAAAAAAATATATAGCATGTGTTAATCAGTGGGAGTTATTGTGTGTTTCTCAGAGGGTACAGAATAATTCCGCCTGTTTAAATGTAAAGTAGATAACAGCTCTTGATGGTGAAGTGATAAACCAGGACGAACAGACCTGGGGTGAAACAGCGCTTAGTCCAACAGAGCTAAATTCATTTTGCTAGCTCACGAAATGGAGTTATCTGAATCAACTGTCCTCTATATTCACTACAGGATATTGAAGAAGGCCAAGGTCAAATTACATCAAAATCTGAGAGCATTAGACTCCAATGCCAGAGAAAGTTTTCCAACTCAGTCAGAGATAATCTCAATCTCCAACTGCGCTCAGCAGGGACTAAAATGCTTAAGAACTGATAGGATCCTCAGACCACGGAAAAATTGTGCTGTAGGCAAGAAAACCGATGATTTGATTAACCATAGAAATCCAATGGGTTCAATTGAGAGCTTTGAATAATTTGCTTTTAAGATGCAATGCCACGGCTGTCTGTATTGTTTAGGATCTATAAATACTGTGAACTAAACATCTACTGAACATCTGCTGTTTATCTAAGGACGTCACTCCCACCTTATTGTGAGCTTGATTCAGTCATATTAAATAATATTTTTTGACTGGAATAAAACCAGTTCTTTTTTAGGTTAACTGACAAAACATTTTACACTGTATAAAGTGACATGATTTATGCAATACTACCATGCCATGCTCATGTTTAGAAATATTATTTTTTATATTATTATATAATTTACCCCAAAACAAAAATTTGCTGAATATGTACTCACCTGCAGGCCATGCAGGATGTAGATGAGTTTTTTTCTTCATTTGAAAAGATTTGGAGAAATTTAGCTCTGTTTTCTCACCAGTGGAGTAAAGTATAGTGGGTCCCATCAGAATTAGAGTTCAAACAGCTGACAGAAACATAATAATTCATAAGCAAACCACACAACACTGTGGTCCATTGATTAGCGCCTTATGAAACAAAAAGCTATGTAAAGTCCATCATTAATGCACGTTTAAACTTCAAATGAAATTGCCTCTGGTAAAAATATGACTGTTTAACCCATAATGAAATGCACAGATTAAAAATTAAGTAAAATGAAGTAAAACAAACATGTTGGTTGGACAAGAAGGTCTTTTTTTTACTGGAGGAAGACTATTGATTATGGACTTGTATTGTTTTCCTGAAGCTTTAGTTTAAAGTTAAAATGCCTTAAGGATAGATGTTACTTACAGATACAAACCTTTAAACTTCACAAGACATTAGCTGATAGCTTCCTTGAGGATTGATGTGATCTTTTTAGTAGCTGTTTGGACTCTCACTGACAGCACCAATTCACTGCAGAAAATCCAATAGTGGAGTCATGATTATTCACGCATCCAAAAATAAATAAATAAAAATGTGTGTACTGTGTGTATTTATTATGCTTATGTAAATATACAACCATGCATGTAGATATTAAATACATTTATATATCATATAAATTATATGAATATAAATATATACATAAATACGAATATATACATAAATACGAATATATATATATATATATATATATATACACACACTTGACAAGACATTACTTCTGCAGATATATTTCGTAAACAAAAACTTTGACAGCACTAGAATCCTAGTGATGTATGGCTAAAATTCTCCATATCTGTTTAATTTAATCACCCTCATATTCCAACCAGTGTGCATTCCTTTCTTCAGAAAAACACACAAAAAGCTTATCAAAAAACATATCTATTTAATATACCAACCTAACCAAGTTTGGTTTGAATATGCCAGCAAACATAAATGCATGTCCACTAGTCTGACAGAGACTGAGCCAAGTAGACATATTTCAGCCACTTATTAATTTGCACATTAGGATAAATCATAGTTGGTTCTATAGTTCAAACATTCTTGAGAAACCATTTGCGCTTGATTATGCTTGAAAATGTAAGAACACCACTAAGAGTTTGGCCTTCGAATGATGACTTGGCAGACAAACTACAGGCCATCTGTTACATGCCTTCCCAAGAGCAATGACTCTAATCCTTCAAAGTCCACACATGTCTTTATGTACTGTACATGCATTATCAATGATTGGGGCAGCAGAAATATTACTTTTGTTTAATTATCTAGGCTAATTATTTATTATCTAATACACCTGTACTCAAGACAGTAAATGACTATGACAAAAGTTACAGTGTACAGTCCAATAACTCTTCAGCAGTTCAGCACCATGGACAGTTCCAGTGCAGTGTTGCATTCAGAGACTGTCCACTCTGAACGTTGCCCATGTATCTAATCCATCACAATCAATTCCCTGATAACACACACAGGACTGATGCATGTTCCAGCAGACTGCCAGAAGACAAACAATCTCACTTTGCCAACCTCTGTAATGGATTTGTGCTGAATTTGTCCATGGTCAGACAGCCATTTTGATTGTAGTCAGAATTTGGTTTAACCAATACTTTAACGCCAACGAAAAAGAAGTTATTCCTGGTATGAAATCCTATTGGCTACACATCAAAGCATGGCTGTAGTGCTTAAATATCTCTTGTCTTTTTTCTGATTTTTACTGATAGTAAAATTTGGACATTGACGCAACGGACTGAAATCAGAGGTATGATTTTTATTAGTTGACACTGCTGTCTGAATCACTCCTACAGATGTAGAGAGGCTTAGGGCCAGGGATAGAGACTTCGCCACCCACATGCTGCTCTCAATTCGGAATAACCTCAAATGAATCAGGTGGTAGATTTAAATGCCACACTGTAAAAAATATTAGAAAAATAATGCAATGTAAATACACAGCAAAACCTGTTAATTGTTTAACTGTTACCCTACCATGTTAGGTAAATAATGATAATATGTTATAAAATAATATATTTAATTTAAATATATAATATTTTTAAAACATATAGATTAACCTAAATTGTATGAAGCAATTCCAGAAATCCCAATACAAAGCATCAAATGTCTTATTTAAACTTTTTTGTTGTTTTGTATATGAACTACAGTAAGAATGTGCCATGCTGCTTTGTTCTGCAATTTACAATAACAAACACATTTTAGCTTAAATAGGCTAATATTTTAACACAATTTAATGCATAATAGCTATAAAATATACAGCCATGAACATGTCATCTCATAATGCTTGTAACATTGTCTGTATTTTTATGGCATTGACAACAGGTGGCAGTTTTTAACTGTTAACTTTACAATAGCATTTTAAGGGCATTAGTTTTATACTGTCTGTGTACCAACTCTTATAAAAGTGAATCCATAATATTATGAATTCAGAAAAGGTCAAGTGCTAGAAACACACCAACACTGCTTGGACAAATAGAAAAGAATGGGTTCTGATCTGCTGACCAGAAGAACTGCTGTGCTAGTAAAAGCTTACAGTATTCCAAACTTATACAGAAAAAAATGAGGGGTGCATTTTCTTTAAGCACTTACACAGATCTCTAGATTTGGTAACATAGTCTGCTTATCATTCCACCCTCGTCTCCGGTTTTATGCATATACTCCGAAAAGCCATTACAGAGGGCTACTTGTATTTTAAACATGTGACTTGGGTGAGAGAGGGCGCGTGCCCGCGTCTGCCAGCGTCTATCCATTGAAATTTGGCTCTGTCTCTCTCACACACACACATACAACGATGCAGAGTAGGAGGGTCAAGCAGAGCTATGTGATGGGACTGACTTTATACAGGAATATCTACAGGCACTTTCAATAGAGACCGAAAAGCCTCGGTGTCGCAGTCCG
The DNA here is from genome assembly GCA_034779775.1 of Enteromius afrohamiltoni. Lineage (NCBI taxonomy): Eukaryota > Metazoa > Chordata > Actinopteri > Cypriniformes > Cyprinidae > Enteromius > Enteromius afrohamiltoni. The sequence continues at coordinate 12,174,431 of JAUYWG010000039.1, read as the reverse complement.
TTGGCGGATGTTTAACTGAACCATGCGCTTTAACTGATAGCCGCGGTCTGTTTCTAACTGTGTGTACTGCTAGTGGATTTATCTATTCGACATTGTTTGACTAAATGCGGTTATTTCTTCTTCAAGGAGCAATTCAGAGCACTACACGGATAACCTTGTCTTCGCATTATAATGGGGGCGCTTTGTTTCCGAAGTTGGACTATAGTGAAGTAGCACCGATTTAAATATTTAGGTGCTGCCTGTGCGACCTTTCGTCCATTTTGTCTTTACGCCAAACATTTTTCATTACTCCCGAGGGGTTTAAGCTGGTGCCCGTTAAATACTCTTGTCAAGAAGAAGAAAACTGATTCGGCGAAGAATGGGACCTTATCGGACGAAGTTTCAACCTTGAGCTACGTTGTGGTGAGTTACATTTTTTAATCGTGTTCGTTTTAACATGCCTTAAGTTGTTGTCAGTTGACTGCACTCCAAATATAATCGTTGCCTCTTGCTGCAGCGGGACAACTTTGAACAAATGCTACCTGATCCTCATCGTTCTCATGAATGATGAGCATAACGTTACAGCAGCCCATCAAGACTACACAGCTTCTTACACGAGTTACAACTGTGATCCCTCAAGACCATTCATGTGTTTATGCCATGTGGTGTTTGATACAGAGACAAGTATCTCTCTCTCTCTCTCTCTCTCTCTCTTTCGCTCACACACACACATACAATAAGTTGCAATACTGCTAAAACATTTTCTTAATTAATGTTTTTCTAAGCATCTTAGAATTCTTACAAATCTAATATACTTTTTCAGACATTGTGTTTTGTTTTTCATGTTTTTAGCATAAACCCTTCTTTTTGTTACATGCATAAATCTAGAAAAATGGATCTAATTCATGATTTATTCTCTGAAAAAACAAGCCTTACTGTTTTAAAATACTGTGGTAAATATGATAATAGTGATGATGATGTGGATAATTATTTTGCATTTGCATTGAGCTGTGATGCAGGTTACAGGTTAAAAGGGTTATATTAACTTCACAATGAATCTTTTTCACATAAATGAGCCTTGATCTGATTTTGTTGCTACCAGTGATGCAGAAAATATCCATGAACCATTCATTTTCTTCGAACAGTTAACAATTACAGTTTGGAATTCATTGTCAATGTGTGAAAGCCAAGCAAGCATAATAAATGCTACACAGCTGTATGCTTACAGAAAATCTATAAAATGAAGCATCAGAGTTTGCTGCCCAGTGAATCAGCTGCTAATATATTTTGCTATAATTGGTGTCACTATATCAGTGGCACCATCTGTTAGCAAAAAGGCTTATAGCTTACTTGGAATTGCTTTAAAACTAAATTACATTTAATTATAGCAAAATCCAGAAAAAAACATTATTCAGCTCCTTACACAACACCAGTGAGGTAGTTCTGATGAAGAAATACTTTATATAATTCTGGCCAATGAGGAAAGAGCACAAAAATCCAACGATTTTAGCAGAATAGCGTTACATGACTCTTCATTATCCACAACAAACATGCTGTGAATCATCTTTCTGATACCGCTTGCATAACACACATTCATGCTTGTAAATGGATAGGTTACATCCTTTACTCACTGTTATTAATTCTAATGACTTTATTTCTTCTGTGGAACACAAACGATAATATATATATATATATATATATAAAAAAACAAACCAAACCAAAATTGATAACCAAATCACAGATTTGGAGTGACATTAGCCTACAGTAAGTAAATGCTGACAAAATCTTCATTTTTGGGTGAAGTTAAAGTTCAAGATACTTATGCGTACTCATGAATATTCAATATTCAATTCATTATTTTTTAACTTAACTGTCTAATTGCAGTGCCACTAGTGGTACCAAAGGGAATTACATTCTTGTCTGTCTTTTTTTTTTTTATTTGGGTCAGGCAGTAGACCCGGTAACAATACCTTTGGAAACTAGATTTCTTATTGTCGTTGACAGAGGCACAGAAACCTTATGTGTTAGTTACTGCCGAGTTTATTCTTTATGTGTGAGTGCTGTTACCCCTGCACAGTGGATGTCTTTGCAAAAGAGTCACTGGCACCACAACACTGACAATCTGAATGCTGTATTCACATTTCCCTGTGTGAAGGGTCTAACGAAGTGGGTGTGTGTGTGCCTTTGTATCCCAGCTGTCTCTCATCATTGCTATCTGCTGGCACAGTTTTTGCCATTTTCCAAAAACACCATTTAGAGCTTTTGGCGGCCACATAAAAGACAAAAAGACCTTTTAGCGCAAGCACACACAGACAATTACACAAATACGTGCAAACATCAGCATCCAGTAGTGTTCTAGCTCAATGGCTCATTCATCCTATACTGATGTGCGATATAGCCATGGATGAGAGCCCGAGAGAGCCAGTGAAAAACCTTTCCTAGTCTTGTGAATTTGCCTCAATGGGGCCTTTTTTCTTCAAATGGCTGTCTGCAGGTAAAGTGGCTCCCTAACAAGTCCTCAAATTAATGAATGACTCATGCGTGAAGGCCCTTCTGCAGCAATTCCAGCACATCAGAAATTTCACATCGACGACTGATTGGTTGAACACGCAGCAAGCAGACAGGCCAGAGCAGGAACGAAGCTTTATGATGGTGAGCCGTAGCCCATTATTTTATGATAATGAGCTGGATCGCTGAATCCATCCTGATGCTAAGATTTCTGAGAGACAAACGTGTGGAAAGACAGGCACAGGAACATCGGCTCCTTGATTAGAGCTTGAAAACAAAGACACCCTCGGGAGTACGCAGTTGAAAAGAAGGTAAAGATGAGACATGACACCTTTCAACTAGGCAAACAAAAACCTTGATGCGTGTACGAAATGACAAGCAATAAGAGATATGCATGAAAGCGATGCTGCTAAAAGGTTTCGGGTGTCATTGTGAATTCCTTGACATGTAGAATTTGTTTGATTTTTACAAAACTCTGTGTCTTTTAAACCTCAGTGTCACATTGTGTCCTAACCCAAAGCGACACAATAAAGCAACAAGCAGACGTTTTTGTTCTAAACAGTGATAGGACATTTTGTCGTCCATAATGACATTTCTTTGGCCCAAAATTCTCAGCTCGGCTCAATTATTCAATGTGAACAGACAATATTGTAGTTTTACAATTAGGACATTGATTTATCATAATTCACAAGATCTTAGTAGAACTTCATACAGTAGCTGAAGCAACATTCAAAGAATTTCAATTTTCATTAATGATTTAGTTAAGTTATGGCTTTTGATTTAATATGAAGTATTTTGGAAGGAATTTGTTGGATATATTTCAGTAATGGCCTGTGTTTAAAGAGGAGACTCTGTGTCTGGCTGAATTTAGAAAAGAAAACCATGGGTTGTTTTCTGAGATTAATTGCTGCTTTTTCTGTCCCTGTATTGCGTTACTGATATGTGGCCTAATAAAAATGTAAAAGTGAGAACTTTACGATCAAAAAGGCAATAAGTAAAGCAGCAATTAAATCAGCATCTTGTACATTACCACTGGCTCTGTGCACTATTACCCTGACTTTTATTTCTAACCTGTAATCAATTCTTTGTTGGGTTTTATCCATACCAACAGAAATTTTAATGGAATTCACCCCCCTATTTATAAGTCATGGTTAACTGATTTACTATAGACCCTTACATGTCGTGACCTGACTATAACTTAACTGGATGACTCATCAAAACCAAAAGCTATAACCTTTTAAATCATGGATCATCCAAACAAATGGTTATATATATGATCAAAAGCATGGCTGCCTTGTTCATGCTACCTCAAAGATCAAAGGCTTTATTAATATAGAATTGTATTACAATTAGTCGTTTTATACAAAAAGAGCAATTATTGAACCCCAGAGACATGAATGAGCATTTTCAAACCCTCATATTAAAATGTGTGCCATGTCCATAGAGACATTATGCTCTCAGGAAAATGTGATATGATATTAAATGTGGCTTCCAGAGTGTTGGTGAACAAACACTACATTTATTTTTTTCTTTTCATTCTTTGTGTTCTTTATCTCTATGTTTGCTTTTTTTGACTAGATTTTGGGTCCTCCATTGTCCGTTTGAGTAATGCTCTGAATAATGTGCAAGGACATGCATATTTGTAAGATTGTCATTTATCGATCTGGATAATTCAACAAAGACAGCATATAGGGCTGTGAGATATGGACAAAAGAAATCAATTACGATTTTCTACAATATTTTAAGCACGATTTTGACACACACAGACATGTTACAGTGTGAATCTGAAACTTTTTTCCAAAGAAAAACAATTAGCTCTTTACCAAAGACCTGTGACATGTCTCTAAAACAGACATAAGCCAAAAAAAAATATATAAAATCAACTAGCTGCGTTCACATTAGAGTGCGGATCAGGCCGCATTTTTCTGTCTGAGCCCGGACCGCGTCCAACAGAGCAGTAACCGAACCAGACCCAAGCCCGACAGGCATTAAGATATTTATGTCCAAGCCCGATCCCAGCCCAAAATTTTTCTCATACTAATGACACATGCACTTTTTTTGTGTGGAAAGCCCGCTATTATTAAGCAACTGTAGGAAGGCGTTCGGAAATGTCAACAGATCAGAGACCATCAGCTTACAAGGGGACTTTCCTTAATTTCCTTAATTGCTTTTAAAATCTCCTGAGGCCAACTTCTTTTTAACGTCTTCCATTGTTGCTGGCACATGTAGCTTAATACGTATGTCTTTCGTTGTACTGGCTAGTTTGACACATTTTCGCACACAGGAAGACAGATTTGGGGTAATATTTTACATTTACATTGCATCAAATGCATTGGCTACCTACTAAGTAGTTTTAAATTTTAAATGGTCAATGCCTTATCGCGCTGATGTGACCGAACCCGAGGATCCTTTCTAAATATCTGTCTGAACCCGGCCCGGCTCATCGGGCTCTAGTCCGGTATCCATCCTCTAGTTCAAATAGCGGCAGAATAAGGTTGTCAATTCTGTATTTGAATTTGAATCGCGCAATGCTTACAGAACACAAAACGACGGGGGAGCGGATCCAGTGGAAAACTGATGGGATAAAATGCAGCTTATTTCTCCTTTACTATAAGTTATCGAAACACACATGAAAGCACGTAGTGCACGATTGAGCCGGATTTACTTTCAACATTTGCGGGCATCATATATTTGCATATATCTTCACTCTGTTTAGGTGCGCTGTATTGTGATTGGTTTAAATAGCATACTGCGGGAAAAGAGTGTGCAAAAAATCGTGCTGTAAGGTGATTTAGAAATCGTGCATGTTCACGTCATGATTTCGATATGATTTCAGTTAATTTCACAGCCCTAATATCATTTGAAATATACACCTGCTGTAGTATATTATATTATAGTATAGTATGATAATATATTTATATTTGTTTTTTTTTGCATATGGATACACAAGGTCGTCAGTTGTATCAGCCATATGCTAAAATGTACCTGAACACTCACTGCAAATTGATATTAGTTTGTCTGATGCTCAGTGGTTTATCTAGAATCTGACAATTATTTTAGTTGCATGGCTTGTCTGCTCCAAGAGGTCCATTTCTCAAAGTGACAGCTAGATTAGAAGGAATATTTGATTTGCATTTAACACTCTACACAATGGCTGTCATTCCCTGTCCTCCTTTTGGTCCCATGCACTGATATAAGCTAGTATTTCATATTTCTTTTATTGCCTGCTGGGATATTCTCTTTGATACATTACATACCGCAAATCTCTTTGTACACATCCTTTTGTTCTCAAACGAAACACGGATAAATAATTATGACTTCCAGACACATTATTTCGCTAAGAAACCTTTCTACCCTCAGGCACACAATGAAAGACACTGTTGATTGTCATGGGTTAGAGTATAACATTGCTAATTAAGAGTAAAAGCTCATTAGTCAGCGGAGAAAGGAGGATGTGAGGTTTATCGGTTCCTGCTCAGACTCTGTAGGTGGTTTCAGGGATGACTTTAAGTCAAGCCTGAAAGAACTAGCATTACAAATAGTGGGATCCTAGTGTAGAAACTGTAGTACAACCCTGTAATCAACTCTCACCTAAGATACACGCATTTTCAAACAGTCAGACAACCCTCCGTCCACCCTGCGGACACAAATTTAGAGCAGGAAATATCTCAGAGAACGTCTCAGAGAATGTATCTTCATTTGCATGCTTCCAGCGCAGACAGACAAAACTCATTGCAATTGCGGAGGTTGTAAATGAAAGAACTGAACAGATGCCTTGAGTCCAAAGTGCACACTTGAGTCTATCCTCTGAACATGGTTGACTCAAATACCATTGAGAACTCAAGTTTAAGAGATCCCATATCTCATCATCTCAACCTTTCAAAAGTACTTTGATAACACTTCACTTTGTGCTTGGTTTGGCTTTATTTCTTACTCTTAGTTGTAATTTAAAGTTATGTGCCCAGAGTTGCAGATGCCTATGGAATATCTTTTTATTAAAGGAATATTTGGGGTTAGTCTACAGTATGTGTGGCGTAATGTTGTTTTTTACCAAAAAGAAAAACAAAAAAAGGATAAAAAGTCCATTGTATGTAAATTTATTTAGCGTTAAGTACATAAATGCAAATTTAAATGTAGGTATATTATAGGGCGGTTGAACATACCTGCAGAACTTCATAAACGACGTTGGATGTATTTTCCATCAAATCGGAAAAGATCAATTGGTTAGTTCTAAATACCTGTAATTATTTCATTTTATAGAATCTCATTTCAGCAATCTTGCAGATATGTTCATCTTCACTGTAGACAACAAAGACAAAGAAATGGCCTTTTCAATACCTAAAAGAGTATTTTCTCTATTTCTTGCTAAATGGATATTATTTGTATTATCTGTTTGGCTTTAGTCTTTTATTTATTTATAATCTGTCCACAATCACATTATGGGCATAATCTAAAATGAGTTGCAATGCTGCTTAATGAATATAACTCAATGCGGTTGTGCAAAATGGTATACCATTTAAACCAGATTGGCTTTTTGTCATTCTGACAGCTATTTGTCTAGTCTGCTTCTCTCTTATTACCAGGCATGGGCTGTAGTTTTAAAATGATTCGTCCCTCTAGGTGAATACACAGGACCTTGTCATAGTCACCATTTACATGACAAATTACAATACGAGTGTTTGTATTGCTATTGCAGACCCTGCAGGTTATGAAACAAATACTCTTGCAACATCTAGTTTAAATGAAAAATTGCATGTCATGTAGCGAGGCTAAGATGATCGTGCAAAACTGTATACATAATTTTCTCCCCATAAAGAGCTTAAAACACCTCTTTATGAGTTCTACGGTGGCATAACACAGTTTTAATCCAACATAACTCTGAATAATTATTTTCTCCTTGTTTCCCAAAAAACTAGATAATGTTTTGATCTTCTCTCCCGCCAGACCTTTGCTTAATTTGGCTCATGCAGATACCTATTTAATTTCCTAATTATCCTTATTTATGTGTTTACACTTTCTCCTCCATTATTTATTTTTCTGTTAATTCCACATGTTTTCCACATAAATTTTCTTTTCGTTCAAATGTCACACTTCTCAAGTCAAGTCAGTTGTATTGGTGACAGCTCTTTTCATAGTATGTATTGTTTTTAGAACCTTTTTATAGAAAATCGTGTTTTAATCAACACAAAGTTGTGTAGGAACCGACAAAATTTGTCACTTTTATGTAATTTCAGACCAGCCTGAGGATATTTCAAACCTGTTTGGTGTTCAGTTATATTTGGCACCATTGGTGCTTTTCATGTGTCCACCATTGATGATAAAAAAAAAATATTTCTCTCTCAGGTCAGATGTTTTATTTGTGGTCTAAAAGTAGGCTACACCTCGGCTCCTCTTCCGGGTGGATCAGTTCAACAGCATTTGATGAAGTGTATTGTTTTTGTTACCACAGATATTGTCTGATGATGCCCCTGTAAACAGGGACTGACACATACCTGATATTATTCCTGCAGATAATAACCAAAATTCTGTTACTGCTCTGGGTGGGGGAGATAATGTGATTATAGCAGCAGATTGCTTTGAAATGAACTGTGCTTTCAATGAATACATGTTTACACATTTGGCGTATGAAGATAGGATGCAGGTACAGTTCTGAGCTGTTGACTCAAGGTTGCAGGTTTTATCTCCAAGGACCCGGAGAGTTGCAGAGATCACAACCCTGCTCTCATTGCTATTTTGCTCTTAAATAAAGTACTTCAATTCAAGTTGCTGACTAAAATGCGAGTAGTTTGCTTTTTTATAAAGAGCTAAGCTGAAATAACAGTAAGTTCAGAAGAGAACACAAGCCGGAAGCACCATGCATCTCAAAGCTTCTCTCTGCCCTTGTGACTTACATTACATGTCTTTTAATCGTCTGTTTTTTTTTTTTCTACATTGCCACCTGCCAAGCTACCATCCCCCTCCAAAAAAAAGAAAAGAAGGGGAAAAAGAACTGGAACACATATAACAATGCTTTGCACTCGGGAGAAATGTAAACAGTGATTTTACACAAAAGCAAAGCGCTTGTTACTCAAGGCAGAAAAATAGCAAGTCAAAAGAATTGCTGATGGAAACGTTGAGATTGCGGCATTTGAAAGGGCCTTTTCTGTGGTGCACTGTGGCGCTGAAGTGCAGCGCATTGTAGGATCCCTACTGAGTGGTTACTGTGTTCCACCGAGATTTCCTCATCAATATGCATGGAGAAGTACGGATGTCTGTGTTGAAGAATTAAATGTCATGCAGCAAAAACCTTGCTTTTAAATCTCCTGTAATCACAGCAGAAAGCATTGTAGCCCAGATCGGGGCTGTATTCACACCATTATGGATGTGCTTATCAGCGTGCTACATACATTAAAGTTCTGTGTGAGATGATACTCTGTTTATACATCACCCGAGAAAGGCCTCCCATAGGAATAAATGCCAAAAGCGAACAACTTATGATTGCGAATTGAAACCGTAAGCTTAAAGATATTTAATGAACTGATATGGTGACCAACAGCTATGTAATTTTTATACCGCTGAAATAAATGTACTGCTGTGTAGGCATAGTAGAGCTTCTGTTTTGATATGCATGTCTTTGTAATTAGAGGTTTAACAAAGCAATGATGCACAAGTCGATGCGGTGCATTTATATTGCGAGGTCTGAGTTTTAATCTGTATTTGCATCTACTTTCACACTGTTACACAAAAGTATGATGATTTTTGAAAGTCGCCCACACGTACGGTCACATGGCCCACATGACTTGACAGACTGTCATCAGAATACAGTAATGAGACTCTATTCCAACATCTGGTTTGGTCACGGTCATGAAGAATGATTGACAGCACTTGGTGGAAATATGGAAATAATAACAGGGTTAGAACAAGGGGCGGGACTGCAGGAGACGCAGAGAACTACTGAAAGAGATGTCGAAAATGTGCTCATGGCATCTGTTTATCATGGGACTGAATTGCAGTGATTGGATTTAAACCATATCTGGCACATTTGCCTTTTTATACTGTTTGCACTTGAAGCAAAACAAGGCTTGTTGAGAGTTAGAAATAATTTGGATTAATATAAGCAGTTTTCGGGAGAACTTCTCCATTTCATGTCCCGCAACAGCAGATGCTAAAAATGGAAGCATGTGCACAGGAGGTTCTTATTATTTCACTTACATTCCTTTATTGTTAATTTGGTGATACTTTGTTCCTCTGAAGTATCAAAACACTCATTACCATGCAGAGAACATTTTTAAGTGAATACATTACACTTCTCACTTACAGACAATTAGTAGATTATTCCCACAAAGATTCATCGTACTTTTCTTCCCTCTCTATGTTGACAAGATCTCTCCGGAGTCCTAAATAGTTTTTGTGCCCTCAAGGAAATAGAATTTCCTGTTAATTGCCTGTCTTTGTGTCTCTGTGTGTGTGCAGTTTTCACTTAAAGGAGCAGTTGTTTTGGTGAGTGTGTCTGAGTGGAGGTAAGGGTGACTGAGTGTTTACTAATGCATCTTTGTTCTTTCTTTGTGAATCTGTGTGCTGTGTGTGCTTAGGCGAGCGTTTGCGGGGCCGAAGCCATGCTGATCTTCCGTGCCGGGTGGTGGAGTGTGGTCTTGCACCAGAGCCTGTGCTGCTGAAGCTTTGTGCTGCTCCCCCATGGCTCTATGGGAGCTGCTGTTGCTGACTTTCAGCCTTCGCTTCTGGCTGACAAGCTCTGCCAGTTTAGCTGAAGAAGGCCCTGCAGGCCCCCTGGACTGGCTTCTTTCTGACAAGGGCCCATTTCACCACTCACAAGAGTATACTGAATTCGTGGAGAGGAACCGACAAGGATTTTCCACAAGATACAAGATCTACAGGTTAGTTGTTTTTGAACTGAGGCTTGACGTGGTTTTTGATTGTGCCAGATGTGGTTTATGCTTTATATTGGGTTAGTATGTAAATACTCTAGCCTTGAGCATTATTAGAATGAACGAATGCAATTTAGATTTGTTTTTTTGTTTTTTTCAAAATGCATTGTCTGTGTTGAATATGTTTGAATCCGAACAATCCAGTAGTTCCTCTTAATGTCACTTTGATTCAAATTTTAACTTATGAATTAGAAGGGAGCCTATTCTTGAATCCTGTTTTGCTTTACCCTGTTGCTGTTTTGTTGTCTTTATACAACAGTTTTGTTATAATCAACAGAAATCAGAACAGAACTGTCTGTGACTGACGGAAAATTATTTATTCACAGAATAAATAAATATAGAAAAAAAGTATATTATTAGCTGTGTAACACATTTTGTCTTGTAACCTAAATGTTCTGTGTAAGTTCTGTGTATTGTTTGTTGCTACTGTATATAACTGATGAGATGAGTCAGCATATGGATTATCTCTTTGCTTCAGCTGAATTCAGGGGCGTCATGTACTCATGATTTTTTGATGGGGCACAAGTAGAGGGGGGGGCTGGGGGTGCTTGTGCTCGTCATGCTTGTCATCTGACACACAGCAGCCACAATATCATTGTATAAACATTTCATTCAACATATTCCCAATTAGAAAATATCTTGATTCTCAAATATGTGTAAGCAATAGCGTTTTGCACCCTTATAGTTTATGGTATTTGATCCATAATGGATGACGGGGAAATTATAACTAATAGTGTAACCAACTAAACTATGACTGATTAAATATGACTTTTCCCTCAATACATTTTTAACTCTCTGAGGTCACCAGTCATGCTGGCGTGATCCGGGTCTTTTTTATCTTATCAGTGCAGAAAATACTCTTTTGACTTTGGTCACACAAGTAAGTGTTACACAAGTACACCATTTGAATCGGTTAGGTGTCTACTTTCAGTGCACTCTCAGTAACAACAAAAGTGTGTGCTTTTTCAAAATAAGGAAAATAAAAAATCGGCGTAATTTATTTTTATTTTATTTAAAATAAAATGTTACCCAACTTCCATTTAACTCACTGCAGCTGTTTACACTGTGAAATAAATATAAAAAAATTACATTTGTACACACATCTGCACTTTGTTGCTTCTGATAAGAGAATTCAGTCAGCGAACAAGTGAACAAAAAAGCCTTTCAGCGACAACGCATCTGAACAGCTTTGATTAGCCATTGCATTTATAATCTCAACAGATTTGTGTGTGATTGGTAATAATGCAGCGCTGTAGGAACGCGGCTGTCTCTGGTTTAGTGCCAGTGCCCAAAACGCAAATGCATATTTGAATTTAGCAGCTGATGCTGTGCCACACTAAACAGTCTAATCATACGTAAGATCGTATGATAAAAAAAAATATTATTCGCTATTATTTGTCTTTTGGAGATTGTGTTCAAAATCCACTTGGCTCAGAAATCTGAGAGGGCACGTGAATGGGACTTCGAATGGGCAATTCTGAATAAATAAATGACTAAATTTATAATTAAATGAACGGGCAATAAATACTGTTTAAAGGTTTGGAGTCAATAAGGTTTTATGAAAGAAAGAAAGAAAGAAAGAAAGAACGAAAGCAACATTGCTAATAAAATGAAATTTTTTGAGCACCAAACTAGCAGGTTAGAATGATTGCTGAAGGATCACTGAACCTGAATAATGGCTGCTGAAAATTTTACTTAGAATAAAAAGCACTTTAAAATGTGCTAAAAAAAGGAAACAGTTATTTCATTGTTATATTATTTAAACAAATGTACTTTTTTTTTTTTTTTTTTTTTTTTTTTTTTTTTTTTTTTTGTGGGTATAAAAGGCTTATTTCAAAATCTTCTTAAAAAACCTTTAACTTTTAAAAGGCAGTGTATTCTAAAGACCTTTTTTTCTTGGCAGTAGCAGCATAATACACTTTTTTGGTTGAATTGCAGTTTGCAGAATTAAGCCTGTTGGAAAGTGAGCAGAAATTCCAGCTTTTACATTTCTGGTGATTTCTCATACATCATTTCCATCATTGCAGGACAGTTATCGAATATTCATCTGTTCTCAGAGGCCACGGTTGACATCTTCTAATTTGTTGGAGCTACTTCATGGCTGCTCTGATTGGCCCTTCATCAAAATATTGGAGATTTTGTTTTAGTCTGTTGGCTAAACCTGGTGCATCAGAGGCTCAGAGCTTCCTCTGCAAGATTAATAGTCTTATCATGTGGCCAACTGATTAGTGGGCTCTTAATTCTTATTACTCGGCATTATCACCTGTTCCCTTGAGATGGCTACTGTCGGCAACAAGGCTGTGTTAAGGGAAGATTACAGCCACTCCATGATTAAATAAGTGTTTTATATCAAAATACTAATTAAAAAGGAGCAGCTTTCACATGTATTCAAGAGTTTAGGTAAAACATTTAAATATAGCAATTTCTCATTAAATAGAAAAACTCTTAAAAAAGTTTAAGTAGTAGTATGCTTAGGCCTAGCCTACAAATGATTTTCCAGCTCAGTCCCATTCCCCTCTATCTCAATATGCACTGGGCTTTGCATAATTGAACAGTTGCAGTTGTTTGTCAGTTTGCCACTTGTATTTACACAGTTGTTGTTGATATTGTTGTCAGTTGCCACATTTAGTTATTTGTTGTCTTGTGATGTCGAGATTAGTTTGCTTGTTTGCTAAAAAAGATTGCTTCGTTGATAATTACTCTAGTCATGTTTTGTGTACCAAGTGTTTTATGAGGGCTTCAGCGATCATTTAATATTGTGATTTTGCTCTATATTTCCTGCAGAATAAGCTATTTAAACCTCTATTTAAAGGCAAGTTTACATTTTCAGTGCAACAAATACATTTGCTAAAAATGTAATATTGTAAAAATTGTAATATTTTAATATCTACATTAACTGGACTAAGCAACTTCACTTTATTTGATTATACATACATCATTTTTACAACAGTTGGGTTAAAATGTGAATAGCAAATATGATCGCAAATCATGTTGTTGTCTCCTTATAAATTGCTTGTTGTATTTTTGTAATTGTAAGTCAATTTGGTTAAAAGATAAAGATAAATGTGAACATAGTAAGACATTATTGGGAGAAATAGATTGGCGATTGATACATATGCATTTTTATAAGATGTCCCAGATAATTGCACTACATTGCATTTTTTCTCAGCTTGGGTTTCTTAAGATTTTAATAGTTTTTTTTTTCCCTTTTTGGGTATGAGCTGCATTATTTTACTATTATTAATGAGTTATTAAAGGCTAATGTACTAAATATACTTAAAAATCAATTACAAATAAATATTTTAAAGAAAATATCTAATAGATGTTTTGCATATCAGTTGCTTGTTCCATAAGTAAGTAAATTTGATTAAAAGCATCTAGAAAAATGTAAACATAGTAAGACATTATTGGGAGAAACAGAGTGACGATTGATACCTATGCATTTTTATAAGATGTCCCAGATTATTGCACTAAATTGCATTTTCTCTCAGCTTGGGTTTCTTAATAAAATTTAATAAAGTTTTTTTTTTCTCCTTGAGCTGCAATATTATGCTGTTGCAAATGTACTAAATATACTTAAAACACAATACAAACAGATATTTTATTATTTTTTTAAAAGAAAATATCTAATAGTTAATAATAATTTGCATATCAGTCGCTTGTTCCGTTGAGTGCAATATATGTACAGATATGCATGGAAAGATGATAAATTCATCTTGGTGTCTCATATTGTGTTTGTGACATTCTCAGAACAGATCGCATCTTTAATGCTAATGCAGATTCGCTGTAATATGTTGCACAGCCTGGAGCCTTTTACTTAAGCAATCTCTGTATTTCCTTGCAGATAACAACGCACGCATGTAGCAGACCTAGAGAGATTAAAAGTGGCAATATTATATTGGGGATAGCTTTTTCTCTTTCAAGCACAGCTTTGTTACATTGCTCAATTCAAATAATCTGCAATGACAGGTAGAAGATGAATTACCAGAGGTGGTTCTCCTACTTACAGTGGTGTGTAACACTGTCATCCGGGTAATGAAAGTGCACCATCCCATTCCTCCTTCAATTCTCCATGTCCCTCTTTATTGAATTTGAAAGAATTTTAATGAGCTCATTGTTGGAAATAGTTCTTTTTTTTATTTGGGAGATTTCACTTTGTAGAATATTGGGAAAATGCCATGTCATAACATTCAAAGACGGGGTCCAAATATACCACCTGCTTTACTGAACCACTGCCACGGGATAGTTTCCAGAGAGACTGATCTGCGCACAGACTAAGGCAATTCTCTCTCTTTCACAAAATCTTAATAATTTAAGTGGGAAAATCAGTTTGAAATAGCTTGTAAAAGGTCATTTCATAAAATGCTATTTCTTTTCATGATGACAGCTGCCCTTATTTAAAGTTTTCTCTTTTCAGGGCCACTTCTTTCTGTATGATATTTAAATCATCTTTTTAATACGTATCTTAAAGGGAAAGATAAAAGCTTGTGACATAAGCCTCGAGGACTTGCAACAAAAAGCTGAGAAACAAAGCACAGAAAGCAGAATCAGTTTCAGTGCTGTTGTGAAGACTGATGATGACTACGGTCGTAATGAGCATTTCATACAGCACAGCAGAAGTCCCATAGAGTGCTTCCTAGAGAAGCCTTTAAACTGCTCTCACACAAAGCCTCACCTGATAAGACAATCCAAGCTTATCTTGCTCAGCTGTGACGGGAAAGAGAATGACAGGGAGGATTTTCCGTCTTTACTTTCCACTTTGTGGGGAACCTTTGAACTTCTGAAGGCTAGCTCATCACAGCTCCAAAAGAACTGTCCAGTCTAAAAAGTGGCTTATCATGGTTCCCTGTGAAACTGAGACTAAGCATAGAAAATTCAAGCAAGCAGCCGTCGTCCCAATTGTTGGTCTAGCACATGCCAAATGTAATAATAAATATTACCGTTATTTACAGCATCTGAGGGCATAGCTTACGAAATTACTAAAAATTATATTCTGACATAAATCCGACAACAGCTCTCAACCATACATTAATAATGTGTGTTTTTGTGACATAATTTTGACATAATTCTATCACTTTTGCCCCTTATGAATTGCAAAACAGCAGATGGAATTAAGGGCGTTTGCTGGAATGAATCAATCAAACATCTGGGTCGGGAGGCCTCTGTCATTACTCCTGATTTAATGTGATAGATCCCCTTTCAGAAGGCCACCCCAGCTCCATCCATCACCTGTGCAAGAGGTTACTCACTACTTCTTGGCTAACTGAGAGGACCGGCTTTTATAGAAGAGAGGCGCGCAGCGATTGGAGGGTGTTTTGAGATGTATCGAGTGCGAGATTGCGCCAGTGCCTTTTGTAGAGGCATGTGCCGATTTTAGCGTATGCATAATTGCATAACGCAGAGCTTAAAATAAGGACCGGGGGTTGAAAGAATTATAGAGAGAAAAGGCTTGAATACTTAATTGCCTGTAACTGCATGAATTAAATTAATTATTTTTGTATGTATTGTGAGTTGCTGCTGGTGAGACAAAGAAGAGCGTTAGTCTTGACCTTCGCTTAAGAAACAAAATAGTTTCTGTCAGGGCTAATTAAAAACAAGTTTTTTAAATTGCTTCATCAGCTGCTCATCCTGCTATAAGTTGGCACAAATGCTTTTAGTATTTTGCTCCAAGGAAGATCCATTGGCCTACTAGGCTGTGTTTATGTCAACTATCCAGTTCCAGTTTGTTAGCTGATATTCTATCTTTCATGTCTACTTTAAAAAACGACTTTGTGCTCTAATGTATGTTTTTGCATTAAAGATGCCCAGCTAAAGGCATGTTTCTTTTCATTGTAGGCAGATTGGATTGTGTTTTATGTACTGTATCCTACTGATTTTTTTGCCACTGAGTTGCGCTAAAACAAAGGTTCAATTACCTGATCCACAGTACATTTTATTATGTTGATACAGGCACGTATGACAATGGCAAGGCACAAATGACAAGGCACAAAAACATGGTTAACCCCCTGGGGTCGGCAAACGCCCTTGTGCGTTTTGAGGTGTCTTCTTGTGTTTTTTTTTTTGTTGTTGTTGTTGTTTTTTTAAGGACTTGAAAATTAATATGTTAGCTTGTACTTTAAGAGTGTGTTTTGGTTAGATAAAAAAAAAAAAAAAAAAACTCTTTTGCAGTTGCTTTGTTGCAGTTAATTTGAACACTGCCGTCCAAACTTTGGTACAGAACATCAGGCAGGGACCACTGTCTCATTACAGTAAATAATATTTCTGGCACTATATTGACTCCTTTACACATTTTATAAGGTTTTTGTGAGTTATCAGCTGGTAAAAGTCCACCTTATGCATATACATATATCAAGCATTTAAGCATCAGTTTTTGGATTTTTGGTCAATTCGCAAAAAATGTAACCAATATAACCAATAAAACTGAACTGGAAATGTAAACACACCCAAAAATACATCTTAGTACCTAAAGTGTACATACTGTTAGGGAACCTTTTTTCTGAAAGCGCATTTAGACTTTCATACAGTATGTCAGTAGTTAATTTCTTTCACATTAACTTTCTACAGATTCAGAAACATTTAGTTTTTGTTCATATGTGTAATGCATTATCAACTATGTATCATGTGGTACTATGGAGGAAGCCTAGGAGCGGAAGAAATTGCAAAAATGCATGAGTCACCAAAGCCTGAAGCATTGTTTCTGTTTTTCTTTTTGCCTGGAAGGATTTTAGAGCTTTGTGGTGGTATTTTTTTCATTTAGTTTTTCTTTCTCACCCCACTTTTATGAAAGTATTGGTTGTCACCACAGGGCAGACTTCAATGAGTCTTTCTGTTGGGGCAGATTTCTGTCACGAAGTGTTTATTGAGCATAACACCTGTCAGCTGCACATTCGGAGGCGGCACCCTACGCATGGTATTCATCCCCCAAATGAAACATGCTCTGAGAACCTGAGGCTAGAGATGCAGCTTGGCAGGAGTGCTGGTTGCCCCGCAGGCCTCCTTATATCATGTCCAAATCAGTCGAGAAATGTTAATGAAAACAGATCATTAGGGACAGGCCTGTTTACTGTCTCTGTTTTTCTCATACAGGGAATTTGGCCGGTGGAAAGTGAATAACTTGGCCGTAGAGCGACGGGATTTCCTGAGCTCCCCTTTGCCTCTCACCCCGGAGTTTATAAGAAACATTCGACTCCTGGGACGCAGACCCACTGCCCAGCTAATTACTGACAACCTGATTAAGAAATATGGGACCCATTTTCTACTATCAGCTACACTAGGAGGTAGAAAAACATATTCCTGTAAAACATTGTCATGGTGGTTTTGCACAAAGGTCATAATTCCTACTGTGAGCGAACTTGAAAACCAACTAGTGTTTTTCATGCAGAAGAAACTCAAATAGATCTCATGCATATTTACATCTCAATTTCCACTCTATCAAGCCAAGCAAAATCACTTGTGACATGCTTTGCCGCATAATGTATTACTTCTTCCACTGTGTGGCTGGAAGAGGGAGGCAGGTGTATACAGATGGCATCGTGTCCAGAATGGGTTACCTTTCAGAAATCTGCACACATTATTTCGCTCAGTTCTCAAACTCGGAGCAGTCTGTGCTTACAAGTTACTTCACTTAATGCAAAAGTATTGGCTGTACACAACTGATGTGGCCTTCACTGCTCTGGAAAACAAGCAATATTGTGTAAGGTTAGAGCATGAAAATGGAGATGCAAGTCTTGGCTTTGCAGCAAATCTGCTTGAAATACAAACCGCTAGAGAGAGTTACAGATACAGTATAAGCATAAACTGTTAAGTCACACTGCTCTGCTTTCTCTCACAGGGCTAGATATACAGTAGATTCCCTGATTAAATTCTGCTTGATAATTGAATCTCTCAATTTGATTCCAATTTACTTACTATATATATATATATATATATATATATATATATATTATAGTTAAAATTTTTACTCTTCCAATTTTGCAGATGATGAAAAAAAAGTATTTTTGAACTTTTCATTAAAATAGCCAGTTGATAAAAGTAAATAGTTGTGTGAATCAGGCAAAACTCTATGTGTTTGATTCACTAAGCGTCATTTGTTCGTTCAAACTTTGCATTACATTCAGAACAGACTCTAAACTATAATTTTTAGCTCAGATAAAATATAATTTCTTATGCTAAAGATTTCATAAGACTCTCCATTCCTGAAAACCAGTTTCCAGTTGATATATGACGTTACATAGCCACTGGAAATAGTTAGGGAGGGTAAAGGCTTGAGCTATTTTAAGAACAAACATTGTTCATTGTTCAAATGAATGTTGTGATTAAAATCTGTATTACACTTGTGGTTACACTTGCAATTCTCACTTTTAAGAAAACATTAGCTAGACTTTTGCCTCATTCAATTTCTAATTGGCTGTTTATTAATACTCATTCAATTTCTAATTGGCTGTTTATTAATAATTTTTAAGTAGCTGTTAAGTTCAGGTATTCCTTAGGGATGTGGAATATGGTCACGCAGAATACATGCTTTATAAGTTTTAATAAACTTCCAATATGTTGATAGTATGCATGCTAATAAGCAACTAGTTAACTGTGAGAATTGGTCCCTATACTTAAATATTTTGCCAGTATTTTACTTCAACCTGTAGTAGTTATCAGTCAGCTTATATAAAAGTACAACTTGCATCAGAATCCTTAATACATTCTGCAGAAGCATGGAATAGATCAATTCTTACTGTAAAACATGTCTGTATCAATAAGCCTGCTCTGTTCTGTTTCTGCTAGGAGAAGAGGCTCTGACTATATTTGTGGATAAGAGGAAGTTGAGTAAGAAAGCAGAGGCGAGTGACTACACCAGTAACAGCACGGCTGTGACTCTGGAGGCCCTGCACCAGCTGGCTGCCTCCTATTTCATAGACAGGGAGAGTACTCTGCGAAAACTGCATCACATCCAGATTGCTTCCACTGCCATCAAGGTATGTCATTAGTCAAGTCAGAGCCCGCAGGTTCCTTCTTTCAACTCCTCAAGAATAATCATATTCAGTATAACAAAGTGCATTTTTTTTACTATCCCTGTTGCCATGATCCTGCTATGAAAAGTGTCATATGCTATGAGTGGTTATCTAGAGATATCCATTCACCACTGAAAATGACAAGCTCTGCGTTGTGAAAAGACAAGTAGCTCTCGTTGTACATGTTGTTCAAGAATGAGATTTGTGAATGACCTGTGATGCTGAGTAATACAAAAACAGGTGGTGTATATATGTGAAGTATGTGTGTGTGTATGTATATAAAAGCTTAATTTGCTGAAATATCATCTTTACAGCCTAATGCCTTTTATTCAGCCCTGCAAATGCAAAAAGTTTGTCAACACTAAAGCTTAGAATGGCCTCTATTTATCATAAACAGCCACATTGGCAACATTTTTCACTAAAAAAGTTTGATTTCAGTCTGTTTTGACTAAATAAAGCATAACTGTATTTTTTCCTGCTTTTCCTGTATTATGAAATGCAGTATCTTCAAGGAAATACAGAAAATACTATTTGGGAAAGAAAAAAAAAAACAGGAAAAAAAAGTCTTTATAATTATTATTATTAAAAGTCTATATATTCTAGGAAAGGGCTCATCAAAAAGTAAACACAGGACAAAACAACTTTAATCATTAGCCCATTTTACATTTTTGGCATCTTTATAATGTTTTAATAACACGTTTGCCATATGCCATGTCTTACTTTCTTAACATTTCTCTTTAATCCTCATGCATTATCAACACAAACTAATTTGAATAGTAAAAGAAAGCTTTGTGTTTCATATTTGTCACAATTAGGCATTCAGTCAGTGCTCTATTTGAAGTAGCTTTCACATTTTTGCTGACAGCCATTAAAATTGGTCACACAAAGCTGTACAAATCCCCCAAACAGACATTTACTCTGTCACAGCAACGCACAGTTTGACACATATATTCCAGTCCACACTTTGATGATCCCTCCCCAACCCATTATATACAACAGCGCTTTCCCTCGGCACACAACTGCTGCAGTGCTTAGACGGTTTTATTACAGTTGGGAGGGCAGATCTCAGGTGTCAAGGCTGTGTTTGTCTATTGCTAGTGAGAAAAGCAAAAGAGCCTGTGAGTGACGGAAGCAGCCTGCCAGGCAGGACGGTGCAGCTCCAACAGCGCAAGAGAATGAATCGCATAAGCAGCAGGGGCCTCTGACACGCGCATCATTTCCACAGGGCGTTGACCCATGTCTACATTTCACGGGACAGACTGAGGCAAACGTTCCTCCATATGAATTCCAGATTAAACGGAGCTGGAGTACAGAATGAGGTTTCTAGCTCCCCCCACCGGGCACCGTGGAGGGGAAATTTTGCTATTTCCTTTCATAGGAAAAGCCTATTAGTGTGGCAGTGTTCTGGGACTGTGAGAAGGAAACACTGGAGCGAAGCTCTTTACAAAGTCGGGCTTTATCCCACCTTTGTGGTTCTGCTCAGGTTGTTTGTCTAATGCGTGAAAACCCGAGCCATTCTGCAATCGGCGGGGATCATTTTGCTCATGATTTGACAATTTCTTCATACCAGATCAGCTGTAAGCCAAGCCAGAATTGAATTTACAGCTACGATACCTCCGGAAACACACACCGTGTCAGAATTGTAACCGCAGGGAGACAACGCCAACTCTTTTGCAGAGAATTGACTGTTGTGTTCTGTTATAGGTAACATTTTTCAAGCAAAACCCACCATGCTAGTCTCAGCTGACATGCCCTATTCTGTCCAGTTCATTGAGACTACCACCCCACTATTTAGATTCATTTTTCTGGTCTTTTTTCTGTTTGTTTGAACAGCATATGGGTCGTTCGGTTAGGTGCCCTCTTCCTGATTTAGTGAGCTGTTCATAACCAAAGTAAACTGCACTTGAGGATCAAAATTGTGCCTCCGGTCAAAACTCTGACTGTGCGAGACCATCCATGGAAAATCTGGATATTTAGTTTTGTCTAGTGGTGCTTTTAAAAAAGAAATGCTAAAGCCGTGGTATTTGTCCAGCTGTGAAATTGGAGAAAAGCTTTCTATCAGCCAAACTTGGTGGCTAATATCTCCACACAGAACATTATTTTCTGGCTATAATTTAGATATTAGACTGATCCATAATAGTTGCTCACTATGCAGATTGGGAATCAACAGCAGACTGTTGATGTTTCACATTAAGCTTGAACAGCAGAGGATCACGCAAGTCCAGGTGGCCTATAATTTGCCATTACAAGGTATTTTGTGACATGCAAAGTATTTGCTTTGAATAACAGCTGTTATCTGTAAAGGAAATCTAATATCATGCTCCACTTGTTCATCAATCAGTAGCCTTTTACCATATGGCACATCATATGGTGCACTGAATAATAAAGCATATAGATGTCTGATCATCTGATTGCATCATGTATGGTCGTTATAAAAAAATCAATTGCTGCTGAGCTAAGCTATGTGTTTTATTGCAGCTTAAGCTTTTACTCAGGCCAGGGATTAGGGTCATATGTTCTGTATTAACTAGGGATGGGTCTGGGATGGAAAACTACCTTTCCTCACACTCGCCTGCTTGCTTATTTATTCATTTGCTTGCTTAAAACATCTTGTGAAGAAAAAAAAAAAAAAATATATATATATATATATATATATATATATATATATAGTTCAGTCATGAAACTCGAGATGATAGACTGAGGGATTATTAATGTAACTAATGATATTCAGAGAGTTAAATGACTTGGCACAAGCTGATTGTTTCATGCTGTATACGCAGCCAATGAGCTTACTGCCTTGCACTTATATGGCTGACTAGCATCCGTTTGAGATTCCTGCATTTCTCTAAAACCTCCACTTTCCCCAGCTCCACCTGTATAGATCTGAATAGACCAAAATACATTAACATACATTGCATTAACTGAATAGACCAAATACATTAACATTATTTATCACCATGCTAAAATCTTCATAGAGTAATCATGATTGAACTACACAATACACAAAATGTAATACTATAATACTACAAAATGTTACTAAATTGTAAAATAACTATTTTCTATCTTATTATATTTAAAAATTGTAAAATATTCCTATAAATGTACAGCTGAAGTTTCAGCAGCCATTACTCCAATCTTTAGTGCCACATGATTCTTTAGAAAATCAATTGAATCTGGTGCTCAAGAAACATGTCTGCTTATGATCACAGTTGAAAACAGCTGTGCTTTTTAATAATTTTGTGGAAACCATGATGCCTTCTCTTTTCAGGATTATTTGACAAATAGAAAGCTCAAAAGAACAACATTTATTTAAATAAAATTAAACAATTTAATGTGTCCCTGGTGAATAAAAGGATTTTATCCAGGATAAAAGAAAATGTTAATTAAAAAAAATAATAAATTAACCAAAACTGTAAACTGTAATGTATATTTTTAGAAATATGTAAATGGTAACTACGTGCAAACGCTAAAAGTTCAAGATTTTATATATATATATATATATATATATATAAACACCCATGGTGCAAACCCTGTTACCAACACTGGACTCTTCAGTGAGTTTGTGATGGAGTGGCAGAAGACAACCTTGTCTTACCTTATCTAACTGTCAGCCTGGAAAAGATATTGTCTGACAGGCCGAATCGAAAGAGATCACTGAATTGATGAAGGTTCACTGGCACCATAAGAGAGAATAGTGTGAATCAATTATGCGTGCTTCTCCGTGTCATGAGGAGAGAGGGATGACTAGAAAGGAAAAGGAAAAAATCGAGTGTGATCTCTTATTGCAAATGCAGATAATAGTGGGGCTAGCTTGAAGTAAAGGTCAATTGAGATGCCTAAATCAATACGGCTGCACAGAATCTGACCATCATTTAGTACCTTCCACTAAGGTTAGATAACATTCAGCATTGTAGAGAGAAATGGACTTCTGTTTTCCTTGTGGGTGTGAAAGAATCTCTCAATGAGGAAGCTAATCAATGAAATACATTTCATAACGAGGGGAATGAAACATTGTGCAACAGCCTGTTCAGCTCTCTCAATAAGATGAGACAATCGGTAAGTGATTATCTGTGAGAGGACCACCACTGCATGCACATTAGCACCATGTCTGGGACAAGTGACTCACCAAGCACAGGAAGCTCTTATAATGCATCTGTTCACAGACAGGCTGATTATTATTCCTTTTAACAAGCAAAGCATGAGTTTTTTTTTTTTTTTTTTTAATGTAAAATACCATGGTACAGTAACCGTATGGTGGAACTAATAATTTTGTGGTTTGAAATTTGTTTCCCAGGTAACTGAAACAAGGACTGGCCCTCTCGGCTGCAGTAACTATGACAACCTTGATTCTGTCAGTTCTGTGCTGGTTCAGAGTCCTGAGAACAAAGTCCATTTACAAGGTATAAAATGTTGTTCATATCTAGTATGTCAAATTTTGATACTGTGATAGGCTTTTTTTATGTGAAACATTAAAGACTTTTTTTCCAAGAACTAGAGAGCTCTGCTCAAAGGAGCATTTTAAGGGATCATAGTCACATTCTTGACATGAAGGTTGTTCCAAAAGGTTGGCAGCTTAATTATGTAGCTTCACAAGATGTGGAGAAGGCAGTCTCAGAAATAAACTCGGTGATAACTTCAAATCTAAGATGGCAGATGATTTAAAGGATTAGTTCACTTTTTTAAATGAGAATATCCTGATAATGTTTATGTGTTTCTTTCTTTAATCAGAAAAAAAAAATTATTGACTTTTCATAGACTCTGTAAAGATTTTTGTGGATTTTTTGTGGAATTTATGATACTTGATCATTAAAAAAGTAAATATGGTCTTATCCCTTTGTCTTTGCATTTATAAGCATAGTTAAGTCAAACCTATCTGTCACAGGATGAATCCAAAGAGATTTGGGTTTGATCCTAATTTGTTTTGATTATTGTCCACAGCATGCATACTCACTAGGTTTTTGGAAAAGAATCAAAATCGCTCTAATGGCAAAAGCACTTGTTAAGGCGTTTTAGCATGCACTATGTTTTCAATTGCTGAACAGAAAATACAATAATTGCAGGCACTGCATGTCTACCGAGTGATTCTCTTTAAAACTTCACTTTAATCAGTAACCCAGTATTCTTATAACAATCTTTCTTTTCTCTGTAACTGAAGGCTTGCAAGTCATTTTGCCAGATTATCTCAGAGACACTTTCGTCCAGGCAGCTCTTAGTTACATTGCCTGCAATGGAGAAGGAACGTTTGTCTGTCGAGACAGTGACTGCTGGTGCAAATGTGACTCCAAGTTCCCAGAGTGCAACTGCCCCTACATGGATATCCAGGCCATGGAAGAAAGCCTTTTGCGAATCTCTGAATCATGGGCTCTTACCTACAAAGAATTTGAAGATTCAGGTAAGGGACTGAATTCAATCATGTTTCAATTGATAGCTTTTCCCTTTTATTATTCAATGGTCCTCCTGAATAAATATGTAAATCACAAAGCAATTAATTTAGAGCCTATTTTTGGACTTTTATAGTACAGTATAATTGTTATTATGGTTGTTTATAAAAGTATATTTAGTAAGTCTATTTTCTCTAAATTAGTTTTTTTCTCCTGCAATAAGCCAGAAACCTCCACTTTAAACACATACAACAAACTTTACAGCTTCATTTCACTCCGTATTCTGAAAGGTTTCACAGAATAAGTTGTTTATTGTTTTATTCACATTATTTCTATAACATTTTATTTCTATAAACATGGTGATAAGAAGTCTTTCTACATAGTTTCTGATTAACGTAATAAAAAAGGAAATCCAAAATCATCTAGATCATCAAAGCAGTAAGAAACTTGGTAAAACTTAAAAAAAACATGTACACTAATAAGTGTTAATTCATGCTTAACTAATGAACGGATAATACCTAATTAATGTATAATTGTCTATGATTGTCTAAGCTATTCATTAATTATTACCACATCAGCAACTAATAATGAGTCTATCCGGTTAATATATTAGTTCATATATGAATTGTTTTCACTTATTACACGGCTCTCTGGAATGCTTGATTCTGATTGGTCAGTTCAGACATTTGCAGGTTCGTTCTTTTCAAATAATAACCGCTCCAAATTAATAATGCATAGCCGGTACTACTTATATGTTTAAAATCCCTCCACGCCAACAAATGTGCCAAGTAAAAAAGAAAAACTATGGGCAAGTGTAACTGAAGCTGTTTTACCAAATGCTGTAATACCAAATATTTATTTGATTTAGTTAGTTAATAGATAAATTAAATCTATGTATGACATTATTTTTGAAAGCATCCTCATTTTACAGCATTTTTACACTAGTGTCTAAAACTTTATTAAAGCTTTTTCAGGTAGGTTGAAGACGTTGCCACAGTTCTTCTGGATTTAGTCTGTCTCAGTTTGTTCTGTAACTTCATGTCATTCCAGACAGACTGATGATGATCAATGATGATGTCTGTGTGGAGCACTATTGTCAGAAAATAATCTCACTGCATTATTACAATTAATAAAATAAACAAACAACAGTAGTTAACCTGAACTAAGAATAAACAATACTTCTACAGCCTAACAAATGTGAACAAATATGAATAATTTCTGTAATAAATGTATAGTTCATTGTTTGTTAATTAATACATTAATTAATGTTAAGAAATGACACCTTATTGTAAAGTGTTACCAACATTTTCAAAAAATTGTGTTATGGATAATCAACTGTGGAATTTTGGAAATACCTATTAGTTAAACTTTTTACCCTGTTGACCCATGGTGTCTTTTCTAGTATAATTTCTCAACTTTTTCACACTGGTCACTGGTCTGAATTAATATGAACAATTTTCAGTGAATCCTGACATTCTCCACACAATGTCCTTCAGAGACAGTGTGGGATTAGAAAAAAGATCCTGTTCAACATATTGCCTTACAGTATGTTGAGCAGAATTAATCACCCATAAAATGCTTTATTGCCCATCCAGCATCTTTCATCAAGCATATGAATGAGAGCACTTAGCATAATGTTTAGGTACTGTATTACTGCCTGTCGAGGTCACCCCACAGTGACCATTAATGCTTGAGCAAAATTAAAACGCATGGATTTTTTTCCTTCCACGCTGTCATCCTTTTTCCCTCTTCCCAAAATATCCCTGAGTTCAATTACTTTCAAAGTTTATGTTATTAGAGCTATCAGGAAGTGCCAGATATACATACTTTCTCAGGTATCGTAAATGTGTCCTTCTGATAGGAGCATCAAAGGCATTCAGCGTTCTGCCCCATCAGCTAAAATGAAACGCTCTGTAGGAACTGCTTGAAAAACAGTCTCTTCGCTGAAATGATTCCTTCTTATTGTCAAGGAGAGTGAAGTATAAAGGCAGTGCGTTCAGGCATTTATCCACTTCATTCACATCTACATGACAATGCTTCTATATCTGAAAGAACATACTCTTTCTTCAACAGATGAGTTCAAAACATTTCTGATGAGGCTGCCGCAAAATTTCTTCCTTAACTCCTCGATGATCCAACATTTGTGGTCGCTGGATGGTGTATTTCAACGGCGCTATGAGCAGCTGGAAAGCAGCATGAAAAGTCTCTTTAAGCGAGCCCAGCGAGTGGTTTACAAGCTCTTCAGTCTCAGCAAGAGGTGCCAAAAGCAACCCCACATCAACTTGCCGCGTGAAAGGTGAGCACAACAGACTCATTATCTTCTCATTGTCGTGGTGATAAATACACTGATACTTAATTCCAAAATGGAATAATTCCCCCAATTACTGAATGCAGAGAGGAAACTCTTCACATAGTGTTTATCATCATTATTACTTGTGTTCATGACTGGCCCGCATTTCAGGCTCCATGGGCTGCCGAGAGGAATGTTTGTCAGCGTGCTTCAGTGAAAGGGAGCACTAGTGCTCTTGTCTCCAAGGAGACAACTTTGTGTTTACCCACAATCAATAAGACTAAAATTCGTATAGTGGTTCTCAACTGGTTTTGCTTCATGCTCTAGATTTTACATGGACTACAAAGCATCAACACACACACACACACACACACACACAC
>JAUYWG010000039.1:12125345-12146416 GCA_034779775.1 Enteromius afrohamiltoni | reverse complement strand
ATACACACACACTGTATAAATGCTTTATACTAGAGTAGAGAAAATACTTATTTCCTAATTTCTACAATTGAAAGAGATATTTTAAATTGGGACTGCATTCGCGTTACCCATTTAAACTGCTAGCTGTCAGCATTCCATACTGCAGGTCATTTAAGCTTTTATTTAAAATGAAAATGGCAGTAGAGCTATCATTTCATATCATCATGTGACCACGATAATATTAAGAGAGATTTGCTATTGTGATATTGATAATAGTGTTGAATCCCTGCAGCTTATTGTACAAAAGTGAAGTTTTGTGATTATCATAGTTTCTTCTTATGGTGTGGCAGTTTCAGAGCTGACTGTCCATGTTTGCATCCTTTGTATTAACACTAATTATTGTGTTATCCTAACTTTAAGCATAGTAACTAGACAATTATATGGTTAATTAAATACATTAAAAGTGTAATAATTTAATTAAAAATACAGTTTAAAGCTAACATTAAAATGCATAAATCAGAAATGTTATTTGCACAATAAATACGAAAATGAATGTAGCAGGAACCTAAAGGAGATACTTATGAATAAATAAATGAAACATGCATTTGTAAAAGTGAGCACATTATGCACAGGAAGTGGGAAAAATAGATGCTTCATTAAATTGCATTAATTGTTTTTTTAACATGTTACATGGTCCATATTAATCAGAAAACTTGCTGTTTATAGCAGTGTTATTTTTAAGTTTACACTTTTATTTCAAAACATTTACAGTTTTGCCACAATAAAGCAATCGCTGTTAGAGAGTGATGCTAAGTGACATTTTAAACAGAAAAAAAGGAACAATATATGCCTGTACGGTTTTTAGATGACTTTTTGTGGAACAGAATTGTGTTTGTGCTAATTTTAATCTTGCCATCTGCCGCTGTACCGGCTTTGGGTACATGACAATTTAATCTCAACAATCACTGTTTAGGCAATCTAACTGATATTGATGTTTATCTTATCTTAGGCCACAGTCGTATTGGCTGAACTACTTCCAGTCTTTATTATACTGCTCAGAGAACAACCAGCTAGGATCCTTCTCAGAAGAACTGCACACTTGCATTTGTGCATACGACCACAGCTCCTGCCAGGTATCCACACCATGCTCTGTGGGTGAAGGTGCCGCCTGCTCCGCTTGTGCTAGCGACAACCACACTCGCTGCGGGAGTTGCAACATCGGCTACATGTTAAGCCAAGGGGCCTGTCGGCATATGGTGGCAGATTCCACCGAGAACTACCTGGCCTTTGAGACTGATCTTCAAGATCTGGAGCTACGCTACCTCCTACAGAGAGCTGATCGACGCTTGGAGGTCCACGCTATCTTTATCAGCAATGACATGCGGCTAAATAGCTGGTTCGATCCTTCATGGAGGAAGAGGATGCTGCTTACGCTAAAGAGTAACAAATACAAATCCAACCTGGTCCATATGCTCTTGGGCATCTCCCTTCAAATTTGCCTTACAAAAAACAGCACCCTGGAACCTGCGCTCACGCTTTTCATCAATCCCTTCGGAGGGAGCCACTCAGAAAGCTGGTTAATTCCAGTTAACGAGAACAGTTTTCCAGACTGGAAGTCTGCTAAGCTGGACCTTCCGCTAGAATGCTTTAATTGGACCTTGACTTTGGGCAACAAGTGGAAGACCTTCTTTGAGACCATCCACATTTACCTGAGGAGCCGCATCAAAACTCCAGGCACCGGGGTCAATGACAGCATTTATCTGGAGCCTTTGGAAATGGCCGACCCTACTAGAAATCTGGGGTATATGAAGATCAACAGCATTCAAGTGTTCGGATACAGTATGCATTTCGACCCGGAAGCAATCCGGGACTTGATCCTGCAGCTGGACTATCCGTACACACAGGGCTCGCAGGACTCGGCCTTGCTCCAGCTGCTGGAGATCCGAGACCGTGTCAACCGACTCTCTCCACCGGGCCAGCAACCTCTGGACCTGTTCTCCTGCTTATTACGCCACCGTCTCAAACTGACAGCTAATGAGGTGGTGCGCATTCACACCTCGCTCCAGTCCTTCAATGCCCGTCTCCCCAGTTCTCTGGATTATGAGACCACTAAACTCTGCAGCTAACAGCTAAAGCATCACAGCTGACAGCAATAGAACAACTGTAAAAATGCAGAGCAGGCTATTAAAGTCAAGCTGCAATGACTTTCAGTGATAGAGACACTTTTGGACACTGAAGAAGTTTTTTTTTTTTGTGACCTTACTTTCACCAGTAGATCATCTTGCTCAAAAACAGACTCATTTGTATTGTATAGTACACTGAGTTCAAAGAAGAGATTTGAAAAATATATGGAGTGTTTGTTTGTAATTTTTCTATGTTTTTGGTTTTGTTATTATTATTTTTCGTTTGCTTCAGTGACAGTGCACTTTGCTTGGAAAGAATACAGTGATGTCAGTCAATTTTGTAGATAAATTGTTATTAAAACATCATGGTTGTAATGGAGTAATGGTTGCATTATTTATCAGCATATTTTTATTGCTATGTGACAGTTTAGTTTATTGGAAAATGAAACACATTTTATATTTGCAATTGAGAGCACTTAATGAGAAAATAACTACATTGAACATGATATACGACTTTGATAAAATAATAATGAAACAGATTTATTGACATAATTATATTATATGCTTGTTAGATTCATGTTAATTTCTTTTTATTCACATTTCAGTGGAAGAGAGAGTGTGTTTTTTTTTTTTATTATGTGTACATTGGAGTATTATGTTTTTCTCATATTTATATGCTGATACTGTATGACACGTGTCTCCTGTATTAAGGATCATTCTGAACAGTTATTCTAGGCTTACATGCCTTACATTATTATCAAAACTATATTGTTTCTCACTCTCCAGTTAGTCATAATTGAAGGCACGAAGGTCGATTTAACAATGTAAAGGCATCTGTGGATATAATACTGAAAATATTTAAATAGAGACACACATATGCAATGTTTTAAGTTGAATGTTTTCTATTGATATTCTGGATTCAACTAAACATTGTATATTTTCAGTATTTGGAATCCAAGGTTTGTATTTGTCTCATGTTTTTTATTATTATTTTTTTTTTTACATTGCTTTATTTTTACCACACACTTTGTTACATCATATCAAAGCAGTTTCTTTGAACCATAAAATATACATGATTACAAATGAGCCTTATACTGGAATGTAACAGTGATGCCAAAATGGGACAAAGATTGTGGAATCCAGTGTGCCTTTGTGAATACACAGTATACAGTTCTGCTTTACACATTTTGTGCACCTCAGTATATAATGCATATTTTTTGCTGTTCATGCTTGCCAGAAATGATTTTTCTTTCCCAGTTCAGTTATGTCTCACTTTTTCCTTGCATTACAGTACATTAATTTAGACAGTGTGAATGCTAATTAGTTGGAATCAACACATGATGACAGATTACGTTAATGCCAACAAAAGTGTCAATCGCCTCTTCATAATCTGTGTTTGCACCTTTTACCTAGAACTAGCACAATAAATAAAATGAGCCTTACCTAACTCGCTTACCTTTTCAAACTTTACATATTTTCTTTGCAGTATAATAAGCATTTTATGCAACAAAAACCTACAGAATATAAACTACAAACACTATTTTTATAACTTTCTAAGATAAAGGAAGTATTTGTCCTTGCAATGACTAGGAGTTTTTGATAACACTCTGGTATAGGGAACAATGCTCACCAGTAGTACCTAGTTGTTTAATAGCATGCATATTATAAACATATTGGCTGTTTATTACTACTTATAAACCACATATGCTGCATGATATCTCTAATCCTACTTAACAACCATTTTACTAACTAAGCAGCAAGTTAGAAGTTTTTTGAAGCAAATGTCATAGTTAATGGTTTGCTAATGGCGAGAACTGAACCTTAAAATAAAGTGTAGTCGAGTTTAGGGGCAGTCGTGGCCTAATGGATAGAGAGTCGGACCTGTAACCCAAAAGGTCGTGGGTTCGAGTCCCAGGTCCGGCAGGGATTGTGGGTGGGGTTAGTGAATAATCAGCGCTCTCTCCACCTTCAATACCACGACTTGAGCAAGGCACCGTTCCCCCAACTGCTCCCCGGGCGCCGCAGCAATGGCTGCCCACTGCTCCGGGTGTTCACAGTGTGTGTGTGCGTGGTTGATCACTTCTCACTGCTGTGTGTGTTCACTTGGATGGGTTAAATGCCTAGTAATTCCTAGGCATTTACTAGTAATTCCTAGTATGGGAAACCATACCTGGCCACATCCTTTCCTCCTTTAAAATGAAGTTGCTTTTCCAAGCTGGCTTTCTCATTCAAGGCACATTTCCAAAAAGGCTGTTTTACAATATGTAGAAAATCTACCTGCGATTTTCTCAGAATTCATAATGTCTAAAATCATAAAGGTCAAAGGATTATACACCAAAGGAAATTGTACACGTTTGAAGAAAAGTTGCACATAATAAGATAGAGATTAGAGACACCTTTCAAATCCCGAAAATCTCTCAATTTGTGCTTCCCTGGAAAAGAAGCTTCTTAGAAGGAAGATCACTACTTTTATGTCTTCTCGGAGCATCTACCCGCATTGCAGCTACTGCAACATTTTCACATGTGAAACACCCCACGCTGTAGCAATTACTCTGCGAACACAAATGACCAAGGGAGCAGTTACTGCCAGAATGCATACACAAATCACCTGCGTGCTGCACCGCGCGCCTGTAAAATGAGAGCTTGTCAGTTTGTGCTGAAATGAGTTGACACGTTGTTGTAATGACAAATATGACTATAAGAAATGGCAAAGCATTACATAGGCAATCGGTCTTTCACGCAGCCTGACAAACAATTTATCATTCTGCTGTAATTGTACAGAAAGAGCTGTGGAAACGAAAAGACTGAGCATTGCATTATATTTACTGTGCAGCTCCTCCGATGAAGATGGAAAACTCACCAGCACAGACAAAGACTAAAGAAAGAGCATACATCAACTTAGTAGGTTAGCCCTTTATTCACTAAGCCCTCTTAGGCAGTGCGCCAACGCTTGATCAATAGTGGCCATGTTGCCTCTTTGATCTCCTCAATGTAAACATTGTAATGTTCTTGCGATTCACGATGAAGATGCATTGCTAACTTGACACTAACTTTATCTTGGGCTTCGCTGTAGGTTTCTGGAGGGCCAGATACTGCAGTGAACAGGAGGCAGGCAAAAGGTAGCTGTCTGCTGCCAATAAATCAATGTGCAGCTTTATTACCTGAGAGAACAAAAGGATCCGCAGGGAGATCAATGCCATCAAGAAGCACCGATTCACAAACCAGTGGCATTTTGTTGTCCAGGGCCAGGACTGTATCAACATCAATTTATTACTCACACTGTCCTTTCCACTTCATGTAGTTTGTATGAGCACAAATCAATCACGATTTTACATCCAATTTACCATTGAATCGCATCATTGTCCTCTTTTGTTGTGGATGTTGCACAACTTTATATGCACATGCTAAACATGTCTAAATAGCATCATAATTAGTAACACCACAACATGAAATACCAAAAGAACAACTGGCATTTCAGAAACACAATACCAATTTTTATCTCCCCCCCTAATAAAAATGGTCCCAACAGTCTCAGAGCAACAGTAGCATGAATTAAAGGAATAGTTCATCCAAAAAATATATAATTTGCTCATCCTCAGGCCACCCAATATGTTGATGCCAAATCTGGATTGTGTCACTTTTAAAACTTTAGAAAACTTAAAAATTATCAACACAACCCCTTTAAAAGCTGTGTGTTTGTAACTAATCCATGAAGATGTTTTTTATATTCAAAAAAACATTTGATGGATTTGTTTCTCATGAACACACAGCTTTTCACTTTAGAGAACATTAATTGATGGACTGGAGTCATATTGTGATGTTTTTATAAGCAGTTTAGACTCTTATTCTGATTGCACCTTTTCACTGCAGAAGAACCATTGGCAAGTATGATAATGCAAAATTTTCCCAGATCAGTTCTGATGAAGAAACAATCTAATCTGCTGTAGGTCTTGAATGACCTGAGGGTGAGCAAATTTCTGTGAAACTTTTATTTTGGGCTAAACTATTATTTCTGAGCAAAACTGGTGTTGTTTTAGTTTTGAATTAAGGAGCATTTGTGAATTAAATGGTTAGAATGTTTATGTTTTTAAAAGTGTACTCTTACGAGTACTGTACTAACAAACTCCAATTTACAGTAGATTTCAGATACTAAAATATCAGTGTCCCTATTGTCAGTTAAAATCTTAAAAATAAAGGTGCTACCAGGGCTCTGAACTGGTTCAAGGAACGAAAACGAAAACCGGAAATTAATTACATTTAACTGGAACAAAAACAGAAACAAAAAAAAAATAAATAGTATATATAAATAAAATATGTAAATCATTTTAAAATAAGTCTTTAAAAACTACTGAGCAGGGAGCCTGCAGGATTTCCTTCGAGGGTAGGCTACGCACTTATCACAATCTTTTTGCAGCCAGCGGCAGCGAGTTGTTTAACAGCCAATGTTTAACAGCGATGCGCGGGTTGATCCAAAATGATCGGGTGCCTGCGGTCACCCGCGGTTACGAGTCATCAAAAAATATTTTTAATGATATTCGGGTCACGGTCGGTCGGGGCCGTTTGAAATAAAGATGGCAATTAAACCTTAGTAATTTATATAGTACTAGACACAATTTTCTATGATAAAAATGAAATGAAATAAATAAAAACATGAAGCCTTTATTACATATTACATTTATTAATTATATATCAGCATTCAGAAAAAGAACAGTTTGCGCTCCTAGGGCTGATGGGATGCCTCAAGAACTGCCTGCTCTTTCCGCGAGCACCACGATGTCTGAGTGCAGCACGTCAGCAAGCGCAATATTGGAAAAAAAATGCGGGTCAGGAAGCGGGTTGGGTACAGTATTTTATTTTTTTTGTTTGCGGTCCAAGTTGCGGGCGGGTTCGGGTTGTTTACACATTGACCCACGCATCACTGATGTTTAAATAGTTTTTCCTTCTCAGATCATCACAACTTGCTAAAAATCTGTAGATATAAAACAGTTCAAGGCAAGCACATCACATGTTAGTTTAAATGTTTAACCTAATTAGATGTGCGCTGTTAGACGCCTAATAGAGGCGCCATTGTGATCATTTGCATATTTTCACCTCATAAAGGTGAAAGTAATACATAATTCGGAATGGTAAAGGATCTACCTTTATTTATGTACATTTACAATATCAACAAAACGTTGTGCTTTAAATAAAATAACAAGGAACAGAGGATACAGTTTCTGCTGTTTCTGCCTAGAACTGAAGCGCTTCATAAACTGAAACACATAACTGACTCTCAGATATGGTTCGTATATATATATAGGCCTATATAAATCTTTCAATTATTACTTTAAAACAAAATTCGTTAATTGAATTGAATTGCTATAGTTTAAACCTATCTCATGAAAGTGAATATAGCATGGTTTTATTTCGTTAATATTTCTTCTATGACAAATTGTCTGATAAATCGCTGTAAAATTGAAGGATGCATGGCAAAATGGCCGGGAATCATAAAGTTAACCCGCAGAGGCACATTCAGTGTAAACATCCAATATGTTAATCCGACGAGCAATAAAAGATCAGCATCTACAGCAGATGTGCAAACGACTCTGGATGCGGTCGTAGCTAGTGAAAAAGCCGAAGACAACATTGTACATTATTCCGCTTACACGGTTGTTTACTTCATTTATCAAGAAAATATTTTATTAGCACATTTTTAACGAATTTTACTCGAACTGGTTTACTTCTGGTTTTAAGACACGTGATGTACAAATAACACAAACATGCAAATTGGTTTAATCATTTAAAAATATAATGTCAAGCATGTTATTAAAAGACAAACGCACACACACACGGTCTAGAAAGTTTTCGTAACGCATTTCTGTTCGGAACGCAAGAACAGAAACGTTAAAATATCAATTCTGCTCGGAGGGAACCGAATGGATTTTTTTTTTTTCGTTTTTAAGCCCTGGGTGCTACACAATGCCACAGAAGAACCTTTTTAGTCTAAATGGCTCAATAAAGAACATCCAAAGAACTGTTTCACAAAAGCTATACTTTGTGGCAAAAGAAGGTTAGGTCCCACTTTATATTAAGTGTCCCTAATACCTGTGTACTTCCATAGTAACTAGATGTGTATGTAGTATGTAACCACAGTGTAAGTACACACCGGCACATAGTATCTACAGCTGTAATATTTCTGTAACTTCACACGTAACATCCCCCAGAATGGTATGTGTCAGTGCAAATGTATCACAGGACTAACAACACTTTTTTGTAAATAAAGTGTTACGCTTTATATTAAATAGACATCTTCTATGGATTTAGCATGTAGTAACTCTGATGTTACAACAGCAGCGGGCACTAAATTAGGCTTTACATATAAATTGTGGTTGGTGTCCAGAATGTTACACTTTATATTAAGTGGGCAGTGGGAGTTACCATGTTAGTACGCTGGTATTACAGAGGTGCACCAACTCCACCCACTTTACATATCCCTAAACCTACCCAACTACACCCCCTGATCACCTCCTGTTCCTCTTATACATACTGCTGTTACAAAATGTAGCTACCCTATATGTAATCTCTGGTACATGACTACTTAGTGAAGTGAAAAAAGTGTTGTTACCAATGTCCTGTTACACATTTGTACACACACCATTCTGAGGGTTATTACATGTGTGCTGTAGATACTATGTAGCAATGTTTACTTACACTGTGGTTACCAACTATACACATCTAGTTCCTATGTAAGTACACAGTTATTAGGGACCCTTTATATAAAGTGGGACTGAAGGTTCTTCGGATTATAAAAAGGTAAGAAAGGATGGTTCTTTAAACAACTTTACCATTTACCAACTTTACCAAGAACCTTACCATTTTTTCTTTGAGTCCTCATCTCTGAAGCATGTTAATGTAAGCATGCAATATATACATTTTCACACACCAAAGATTTAAGGTAAACGTGACTAATTCAAATATCAAATGCAAAGTACTTAACAGTGAATAAACAAGACACTCTCAGAGAGAGAAAGACAGAGAGAGAAAGAGAGAAAGCATAAGCATATAAGCCCATAAGGTTAGAGAAATAAATTATAAAGGTCACTGATCTTATACACTGCAGAAATGTATTGCCTCCAAAAACAGCCCTTTTGGGAATCCAAGGCACTCTGCTGGCTGACATAAACAAGTAAAAAAAAAATAGAAGAGGACACTGCTGTGCTAAAAGCTGCATGTGGTCTGTTGGACTTGAGAAAATAAGTGACTTTGACAACCTTCCTGCTTTCAACATTAAAATCCTGCTACATACGCGGCACCCCTTCAGGTCCAAATAGATATAGATATACATAACTATTCCCAACTTGCAAAATTATCTCTTTAAACTACATCCTCACTACTTTCTCTGCAGAAAGCTAAGCTACTGAAGGATTATGTAGTCCTACATTATCCCTCTTGATCACAACAAGTGGAAGCATTCCCTTAGGAGGAGGACTACACCTGCTTCAAACTGAACTGTTTGATGAGCTTTGCTGTAATGAAGAGTCAGAGGAATCTGAAAATTTGCATCCAGTTCCCAGCATGCAACTACTTCACAACTGAATTATGCTTGACCTACAGACTACAGAGCCAGGCACACATTTTAACATATATGCTTAACGTATATGAATAGACTCATATAACAACATGTTTCTTTATAGATTTATCCAGGATGATTTAAAGCGATTTGCATTTTAACTTCAGGCAAGCACGTTCAGTGAATCACATCTAGAAAAATGCCTGTTTATCCGCATTTTCATTTATTTGAGTTCTGGCACTATGAGCTCTCACCTAGAAGACCCAGACAATTTTGAGAGTGCAAAAGCACAGGAGATTGATGTCTGATCCATTGTGTTGATCTCTGTGAGGTTTTATCTCCTGGTTCTGGTTTCTGAGGAGATGATTATAAGACAAGTTCAACCTGACAGAAACAAATAGGACCCAATCAGTCCCAGCTCACAAGAACTGATTTTAAATGGCCAACAAATTGCTTTTGGGGATCCCTTAGCTGGGTTCTAAATGCATCTCTTATTAGATAATCCCCTTGTACAGCAAATACTCATCCAACATTTTTAGTGGTCAGAGCAGGAGTCATTTATGACCTAACAGGACTAAAGGCACATCGTACAAAAGTTTTTTTTTTTTTTTTTAATCCGGGTGCCTGTTTGAGACTCCTGCGTCATTGTGCATGTGCATTAGGGTATGAAAATGTGATTCAACTAAGAACTTTTGTTGAGCCGTGAAAGAAAATCGACTTTAAAAGGCAAACCCATTTGCCTCACAGAGCGTACTATATTTGTGCATATTTTAATGGTAGGTTGGAACAAGAAATGCGTAAACACAATATGCTGATGGCTTTATAAATTAAATGGAATATCTGCAAAGTCTATGAAAATACTACAAATAAATAGTCAAGTAAATACAATTGCAGAACAAAACGTTACTTACAAAACTTACACTCACCACAGAAAGTAGTACAAAAGGTCTAAGTTGATAACTGATTGTGTTTCCAAATGTAATATAATTTGATGATGACACCGCAGGCGCTTTGGCACAAAACATGCATTATTGTTTATTTCACTGATATTTAGGCAACATGCTGAATGACATTTCAAAAAGACATTTGTTCATTTGTTGTTACACTCAACAGGATACAAGAATCACATTGTCTTACATTCAGCTTTTCATGGGCTGCTGCAGGCATTTAAAATCAAGTAAAGGATAATGTTTCGTGAAATGATAACCCTTAATGCGGTATAAACAGAATGAACTATAAAAGAATATTATAAAAATATTACCAATCACGTGCATCTATTGCTGACAGATCAACCACACAGATTCAACCGAATTATTTTGACATGCAAAACTAAACAGACAATTAACAGAGCATGTTTAACAAAGTCTAATATTAGCATTATGACTGTCTAAAATGTAATGTATTAAATGCAATTCAGCGTTTAATAGTTTTTTTTAGGGGGTTGTAAACACCATCAATGAATTTGTTTGATTTAACATTATGAATGTTTTATTCTTTTCTGTGACTGATCCATGTTCCATATTCACAAACACACACACACACAAGTCCCTAGAGGAGAATACTTTTGGTACATCTGATGGCTTACTGATTGCTGAAAAGAGTTTCTGAAATACATTTTTGAATTGATTTGTAAAATGTTGTATGTTTTGTCAGAGATTTTGAGTCTTCATATGTTTTGACCAGCAGTTATTGGCAGCATGTGATGTTTCCAATGCATTTTGTTACCCAGTTGGTTTTGATTAAAGGACTGAAAAAGATGTGTTCATATAGTCGCTGAATATAACATTTCGTAACCAGTTTACTATTAGCAAGCACACAATTGTAAAATAATAATGTGTTCCATTGACAGAAAGCACTGAATATGTTGACAAACTAACATCTCACTGGGTAAAAGAACTCAACTAAGGCACAACTGGCAAGCATTAATACAATGCTAACCTCCTAAATGGCAAGAATAATCTCATTCAAATCACAAATTACACCTAATTATTATTATTATTATTATCATCCAGTTATGTGCAAAGCATGCTGGGAACTATAAATCCCCTGCTCAGGTAGTAACTTAAATGATCCAGCCCCGACTTCTGTTGTAACTAAATTGCACACAATAAAACGTTCAAGAACTTTGCTACAGTACATTGTTGCATTCAATTAGTTGCCTGAAAGGTTGCCAAGCGTTTAATCCCAAGGTAGAAAATGCTACAATTTATCTACAAATTTAGCAGGCAACAGTGCATGAATGATAAATGAGGTTGTAATTTTTAAAGTTGTGACGTTTCATGTCTGTCTGTCCTGGTCTCCCCCCCGTCTTTGTATTTTTGGTTTAGTCCTGTCTTGTCCTTATTTGGTATTTCCTGTAATTATGTTCCCATCTGTTGATTCTGTCCACCTGTGTTTCCAGCTGCCTTCACTTTTGGTTATCAGTTCTTGTGTATTTAAAGCCCATGTTTTTTGAGTTGAGGTTATCCGGTGTTGACGTTACGTGTTATTCTGTGTAGTTGTTTTTTGTTGTCGTCGCTGCCTCGTCAGCGTTTTTGTTTTGTTAATTAATAAACGTTGCATCTTGAATTTCCTCGTCCTTTGCTCTTTTCCATGCTGGGAAGTGCGGCTGTACACATCACCACAACGGACCGCTTGTGACAAAAGTGTTGTTCTTGCTATTGCTTTTTATCAAGTTTGGGGAACTTGTCCCGGTTTCAGTTTTTACTCAAAATGTTTAACTGAAGTCCAAACATAGGAGCCTCACAAAAAATAAATAAATAAAATAAAAAATGTCATATGGACTGTTTTTTTAAAAGTAAACCTTTTAATGAAAAAAAATTAGATTGATCAAAAATAAATGCATTAATCATCTGACAGCTCTACTGTTTGTGTTGCGATGTATAAAACTCTGGTTAAATTTACAAGTCATGCTGTAAAGTGGTGCCAGCAGTCTGCTGAACACTGTTCCCATGTGGTGAGTCATCAGCAGCTCTCACTCTCGACCTGCACGTACGTGTATATTTAGGGAATGTCAACATTAAATCTACAGGCTTGCCGGGTGGCAAGAGAGAGTTCATTCTCCTGACATTCTCCTGACGTTGACGTTCCTCATTATCCTTCCTACCTAAATAAACCAAAAATCTTAAACCATTAGAGAAAATGCTCTTTTTCTTATTTTTCTCCATTGCGAATTATGTTACCATCTTAACAAATTGAGCGATAAGCTGAAGTGAAAAACTTAACATGCATTTCTTGTTCTTTAATGAAAGCAGCACTGAAGCTGCATGAACTATTTGTGCAGAATAAACCCAATGATCATGTTATCCGTCATGATTTGAGATTCTGCAGAGCATCTTGAGCTTCAGTGGAAGCGAGAACATCTCACCTCTGTACAAAGAAGTTAACAAGCTCCGTGTCACAAATATGCTTATTTGGTTAGTGACCTAGAAATAGTGCAGCATCAAAAACGCTTATTCATAACATTTGTTTGTTTTCAGTCTTTCAAAATTCTCTAACCTCAGTGTTTACAGTATGATCACTTTGATTAATTAAACCACACGACTATCTCGGCATGACATTGATTACATGAGAAAAATACATAAGCATTTAATTTCCTGTAGAGAACAAAAAGACTCAAGCTTTACAGGCTTTTTAGATACCTTCATTTTGTAAATGGAAGTGTGGCAATTAGTATATCTTTATGCATACAGTAGTCAACATTTGAAGTGGATCAAAAAAGTTCATCAAAGTTGTCCTAAGACAACAATAGGTATTGTTTTTGATTTTAGGACAACTTTGATGAAAGGTTTTGATCCACTTTGAATGTTGACTACTGTATACATTCACAATTATAACTTGGGACTTTTTCATAAAATGTCAAATTTTAATGGCTTTGTTTTTGTTCTTGCTGTCGCAGCCCACATTTGTGTTGATGTTCTACAGCCTGTGCTGAATATGGAAATGTATTTTTTTATTTTTGGAAGAAACAGACTATGATTCAGTTTTTTCCTTGAATGCAATGCGCAAAAATTAATCATCCGGGTTCTGATTTAACATTCTCTTTGTATGTCTCTATGTGTGTTTGTGTGACATATTTAGGCTCTCTTGAGAGCATTGCAATAGCTGCTATGTTGAGTCCAAATGGAAGAGATGGCATGATAGACCCTGGTAGTTCAGCAATATGACATTTCAATATGTAGGAGAATATACTAAGGATTTTACATAATAAATTAAAGCAGTGAAACTCAGTAATATATGCAGAGTCTGGCACTAAATTATGCCAACGAGAATACTTATTATAGTTGTAGCCCATTTTTTTCTCTCTTTAACAGTCAACAAGAACAAATTATTAAAAGAGCCTGTCAAAAGTGTTAGAATTTGTTATGTTATGTCTGTAGAAGTGATATAGTCAGACAAATCTCATTTCAATGGGGAAATGGGCTGATATAAATCTGCTAAAAGACACAAGACAACCATTCATTACAGCAAGCACCAACGATATAAGCATAATGACAGGGATTTAAAGCTTGTGAAAACCAAATAGATTTTTTGCTAGACTCTGAACATGATAAACAATAAACTCAAAATAAAAAATATAAAGGCAGCTATGCATGTTCATGCATAAAAAGCCATTTATAGTGTCATAATAATACTGTGATAAAGTATGATACTACAAACTACCAAAATTGAAGTCATTATTTTATTTAAATTTCCTAATTAAATTTTAAATCCATTTTCTATACTAAAAGTAACGGTTAAATGTTTGAAAAAATGTAACATGGGGCTAAAAGCTATAGATTCAGCTATGTGACTAAATGACGGTGGTCACTCCCACAAAAGTTGATTGACAGCAGCGTGTCACACATAGGAATGGGTACCGAAACTCTAAATTATAAAAGACTGAAGTATCGATAAGCTCTGATGTTAATGTTTCTGCTATTGGTGCTGGAGGGGAAAATAAATCTATTTATTATTGCAAAATAAACATTACCTAGCATGTTTGCTATATAATTGCAATAATATTAAAGACATTTGCCTGCACTTCTTATTGGCAATCTCAAGCGCGAAATGTCCATCTGTTCCGCACTTAGGTTCCGCTGTACACAGAGCTCGCGCACATGCGACACGAAAGCTCGCAATAATAGAGTGACAATGGGGGCAAAAACCAAACGATCTAAACCAGTGGTTCACATAAGCCGTAACCCACTATATATATATATATATATATATATATATATATATATATATTAAAAAAAAAAAAAACAAAACAAATTCATGTGCGCAACGAACAAAGCATAACATCTGGCAGGACAGGATAGTTCGCTTTTCTGAGGTGAGAGAATTTTTATTTCATATCCAGTTACGAAATTAATGATAGAATAATGTCACTGACAATAAACTTATCAAAATTTAATCTGACCGCAGACACTGAATCTGGACAGCTCGTTTTTACTTATTAAACTTTTAAAATAAAAGTATCAGAACATTATAATTACATATGCTAGCTAGTCCTGCTAGCATTTCCAAAATAATGACATAAACATCAAATAAGGTATCTCTAAATTAGCAATGATAATTTAATAAACACACATTTTGATTACATTAAAAATAGTCTACATA
The DNA here is from genome assembly GCA_034779775.1 of Enteromius afrohamiltoni. Classification (NCBI taxonomy): domain Eukaryota; kingdom Metazoa; phylum Chordata; class Actinopteri; order Cypriniformes; family Cyprinidae; genus Enteromius; species Enteromius afrohamiltoni. Next base: position 12,131,164 of record JAUYWG010000039.1, on the reverse strand, counting down.
TAAATATTTAGATAAATATATATATATATATATATATATATATCTATATATAAATCCTCTGAGAGTGCCTCGGAAAAGAGGGGCGGAGTCAGCGAAGCTCGTGAGTGATTTCAAAAGAGTTGTTTTTGACAGGGTAAAATTAGCGTTTTTTTTTTTACTATCTTTGAGAAATTTTAAAACAAACTATAATACAAACTTTCCATTAAGACCCTAAAGAATCATATTAGCTTGTGGACAATTGGCTTTGTATGACTTAAACCTTTAAAGGGTTAGTTCACCCAAAAATGAAAATTCTGTCATTAATTACTCACCCTCCTGTCGTTCCAAACCCATAAGACCTTTGTTAATCTTCGGAACACATGGGATATTTTTGATTATATCATAGAGACATCTGTCTCTCCATAGACAGCAACACAACTGAAATGATCCCAGGTTTCAGAAACGAGGTAAAAACACAGATAAAAAAAGTCCATGTGACATCAGTGGATCAACTTCAGTTTTGCGATGATAGGATAAATCTTTTTTGCGCAAAGAAAACAAAAATAACATCATATACTCAACCATTCTTCTCCTATGACTTACGTCTTCCTCCATTTTAGAGAACATTACTGCATAAGCGTATGCTTTCTTTTAGCCGAAAAACTGCCACAGATTATGTACATGCATATGCTTTCACTCGGATGTAAACAAGACTGATCATGTGAAATACATAAGCTTGCGTATACGATTTGTTGAGATATTCTCTAAAATGTCACAGGAGAAGAGTAAACTATGTTATTTTTGTTTTATTTAGTTTTTTTCTATTTAAAAAGGTATTTTCCTGAGAGTGCATGCTAACAAATACTCAATCCCTGAATACACGCTATTGGTTGGCAAAACAAAAAATGAAATGCTGGGAGAGTGAGGCAGTGTCAAAAAAAAAAAAGGAGCCTACATTGACAACCTCACCAGGTCATATTACTTTCTGATGAGACTATCTCTTGAAATGTGCTGATAGCTTATTTCTCAAAAAACATGGAGATGCTTTTAAGAGGGTACAAAGAGAGTCTCAAAAATAATCAAGAGGAACTAAGTACAGCTCCCTGATTTGCAGGCTCGGAGAAAGCAAGCCATTGTGATGTTGATAACAACATGTTCAAGAACATCCACTTCATGGACTACCAAAAAGTGAAAGAAACAACTTTAACTAAGACACAAACAAAAGGTTTCAACAACTCCTTGATTTAAATAGGCTTATTATTGTAATCATTGGGGTGGATATGTTATATATAAATACTGCATCTGTTTGTTATTTGTGTTTTGTGCCTCAATCCCACAGCAGAAAAAAACATCTTCAGTGGATAATTCAACCTTCGAATGGTTTAGTTGTCTCTGCAAATTAAGCTGAAGCTGAAGAAAATGCTTCACCAAAATTACAGACATCAACTTCAATCTGAATGAAAACAAATGCATCTTAACAAAACAGTGAAGCTGCATGTACGGCAACAAAGCAATGCCCAGCTAAATCATCCAGTATGATGATTGATTGGCAAGTGGAAAACTTCAGACTTGCTGCCAAAAGAAAAAAAAAAGGGCCTTTGAAGCGCTTACCTGGGTGATCAACGTCTGTGTGCAATAAGAAACTGCTTGACTTTCATCTAGAGGATAGATACTTCCTGTGTGCATGATCTGGGTCCAGAGTCAGGTTTCAGAGTCAGTCATCTAAAGGGAACTTTAAATATATATTGACTCTAAAGGACTGAAAGGGGTTATTCAGTGCGAGAGGGTTAGCTGATTTTCGTTGGCTCCAAACATAGTGATGCATATACAATTGTCTTTAACATCAAGTGCTTGTGACACTCAAGACAAATGATGCTCTCAGCTGAACTAAAGAATATGAGGTTTTCACTGCAGAAGTATAGCAGCCAGCAGACTGTGACTCAAAAAGACCCCTAATCATCATTACTTTAACCTCTACTTTGATTTACGCTGATCTAGAATAATTTGGCAGCTAATCTTTGTGTATGTTCAGAGCCATCGGTAACCTGCAAGCATTAATTATAGGTCCGTTAAAGGAAAAAAATAATGTAGAAATGTAGTCATTATCCTTCTCCTCTCATATTTAGCATGTAAGGAGCATAAAAACCCTTCTGTCTTTATGTTCGAAGAACACAAATGCCATCTGTTTATAGGAACTTTAGACACCTGCAGTATTTTTATGTGCCAAAGCAGTTCGCATCTGAAATGCAGGCTAGGATAATCAGCATGCAGTATGCACTTTCGTTGAATGAAGATCACCTGAAGGAGTGAAATCTTCTTTATGGCAAAGTCTGTATGTGTATCACTTCCCTTTCATCTGCTTTTGCTTAAATAGATTTATTGCTAGAGTCAATTTAAAAACGAAATATGAATGATGCAATAAGATTTATTTTAATTTTGTGTCTTTGTCCCTGATGCAATTTAGGAGTGGGATTGTGACACATTCGAAAAAGTGCACAAATGCCTTTTTAGACAGCCAATTAATTTTTGATTTCAGTAGGGCAAACTTTTGGCTTAGGCCCAAGCATTACTTTGTCCATAATTAACTCAGCCCTAAGCATGAACAAGGTTGTTTTGAATGTGAAATTTAAGCAGGCTTGCTTTTACAGGCTTGCTTTGATTGGTATGGCAAAGCTGTTTTCACAAAGCACATTTTTTGCATTGTTAAACTGGGGTTTGAAGTTGAGCTTAATGCAGAATGCTTAACATGTCACGCTGAAGAGCTGTTAGAGTTGCCGTTTAAAGTTATAGATTTTTTTTTTTTTTCCAAGGACAAGTCTATTTTAATCGCTATTAACACATCACCTTTGATTAAAGTTTCTGGATAGGCTTGTAAGCAGTAAGTCAAATGTAAGCCACTTGACCTTTAAGGATGTTAACATTGCTTTTAAATGGATAATCTCTGTATTTAAGATGTATTCTTCATCGTGCGATGATCCTTTTTTGGTACAAGAGACCAAAGGGATTAAAGGTACAAAGACCATGATGGTATCAGGCATTTATCACTGCCAAAGGCCTTGGTGTCTGCATTTCTGAACACATTCAAAGGCTTACATAAAAACCCTGCTCTCCGAATATAAAGTAAGGATATTCATGTTTAAATGCACATTAACATACTTTTTTAAATTTTTTTTTTTTTACACTTAAATCCTTTAATTTGCAACATATCATGTGGCGTTTGACTAAAGAATGAACCAAAGGGCAGAAGCCCTAATGTTTTATTTTCTTTTATACGTCATCTATCTTCAGCTTTTGATAATGTGACTGTATTTGTAATGAAACATCTGAGTTAATGTTCCAAGTCTAGTGAGTCACTTCATGTTGTTCTTTGACAGAAATCTGACACACACAGAAAGGAAAAGACACATGGAGTCTTACTTTTGCTTAATAAAATGAACAGCAGGTGATTTTCAAACAATACAGAATCCAGCAGGGTTTATCATCACAGCACCTCTCAGTGGCTACACTCTTGTATAACACATTTGTGGATGAACCTCTGTGACTCATTTCAGAATAAACTACCCCTTCCCCCATCCCCCTGTTCAAATGTTAATAGCTGCCCCATACAATCTATATATCTGCTCAAGTGTATCTTATATAAAGCAGTTCAATGTGGCTAAGAAGAAGTAGAGGAGGAATTGTTGCTTCCATTTTATCGATTGTGTTATCACAATGAGGGAGGAAGCTTTTAGGCTGACAGGCCAACTCGCAGCGGAAGTGTTGGGGTGTTAGAAACTCTTAGACAGGAGGAAGATGGATATGACATTTCTGAGGTGAGCTAAAAACGACATCCCATTAAAAAGAAAAAAAAGTGCTTCCTTTAAGCACACTGCTGTTGAAAACCTTTCCTTTTCTCCTGTTTTATCAAGTACACGCAAGCTGTGCTATAATCCTATCACTTAGGTTGTGCTAGAGTTCAAGAATTATATTTTTTTTTCTAAATTGTGAGTACTAAAATTCCAGCCGCAGAAAGCAGTCTATCATTTCTTTCCTTTCAACCGAGGACATTTATTAAAATAATTGCGTCCCATCAAGGTTGTGCTAAACATATTAATTGGCAGATCTTACAGCCGCATTTGAAGTGGCAATGCTGCTCATAACCCTTAACGGAGTGAATGCTGAAAGTGGTCATTCCGGGCCTCCTGTGGTAGGAGAGTGTCTGGCTACTTTTTTGGACTCATTAGTTGCACACCACTGCAGAGCCATGAACTCTCACTCGAGAGGGTCAAGATGAGAAAAGGGTACAATGGATTTTCCTGCAAAGGGAAAAAGAACAGAGATTGTGTTTCTGTGTGACATGTATTGGATTTGGTGTTGTAGAGCTAGCGAGATATGGCATTTCTTTCTTTTATTTTAGCCGATGAATAAAAGACCTGCTCTAACCTAGCTAACAGGGAACATTCACAGAATTTTGTGGACTGAAGTTATGACAAACTTTATTTCAGTAACACAAATACAATGTTCATTCAAGGTCTTTACATTATTTATATAAAAGATTTTTGTTGGAATTTCATCTAAGATAGTTTAGAGAACTAGTTTAAAAGATAGTTTAAAAAAACTAAATTGCCATAATTCTTAAAAAGAAAATTCACCTAACCAAGAAAAGACATGTTTTAAACATCAATGAAATGGAACATTCTCTCAACATTCAGAAATACATTAATGGGAACTTTAGCAAAACCTTCTTAGAATATTTTTGTAAGCTGGCAATTGATTTAGGATGTCTGGACATGTTTGAATTTCCTTATGCTGTAGTATATTAGTAAGACATTTGTCTTACATTTTTCCAAATACTACCATCCACAGTGACTGACCTCAATATGTATCCTGAACTGAGTAATGAGGCCATTGCAAAGTGTTGTGTCTCTGCATTTGCATTGAGTGATGTAGACATGTTTGTGACTGATGAAGCCTCATACGTCCACCCAGTGGATTCTGGGAGATCACTTTTCATCTCCAGAATTGAGATATTGCATTGACCTCTGCAGTCTGCAACCCAAGATTACCTTGACATCTGCTGTGTGGGTCTCAGAAAGCTAATTAATCCCTGCTGACCTAAGTTTTCGAGGGACTGTTCCAAAAGTGTCCAACCTCTGACATCTCCAATTCCCTCTGACTCCACATATCACTCCTCTGAAGTGAAATGTATCAGAATGACGTAAATATAACGAACCTCATCTATAAAATCATCTAGTTAGAAATGCAGTGTAGAAATTACCATTCGCTGTTATGTGAATTGTATTGCAAGTAGGAGAAATGGCTCACTATCAAGGATAATTAAAAGAATGACTTTCATTAACCATTAATGGTTCACAAGTGTGCATCTAGTATACAACGTTCTACAGTGTTTCCTGTATTACTATTGTATGTGTCACTAAAGCATATAGTCTGGTTCAACTCTTATATACCAGATCTGATCTTTGATTCAGAAACATCAATGAATCTGATTTTTTGTTAGTTATTTCTTTTTTGACTTTTAACTGAACCCCTGTCTGTTATGTTCATGTTAGTCATTCGTATTAAAACAAGTTTTCAAAGATTAACATTATGAATTATGTTGTTATCAGTAGTCATTAATAAGAAATGAATGATTTCTGCAGAATATATGAATGAATTAATAAGTGAATCAATTAATCTATAAATGAATACATCAATCAATCAATGAGATTTCCCATATTTCTTCTTCAAAATATGGACAATCATTAATGGAAGTTAGTAGGGAGCTGTAACGGATTGTCAGGAGACGGTAGATCCATTCGCAACTCTTTATTGAGGTTTTCATAGTCAAACAGGCGGGTATC
>JAUYWG010000039.1:12112621-12123422 GCA_034779775.1 Enteromius afrohamiltoni | reverse complement strand
CTACTTATGGCCACCCCTATGTGAGTAGTGATCTCACCCTGGCCACCCCAGGAAAAATTTTCTGGCTCCGCCACTGACCCCATCCATTCCCTGCAGCAGTGTTTTCTGCCCCCCAAAGCAAACCTCCTTTTCTACTACTTTCATTCTATCACCTGCAGCCACTCTCTGATTAATGGAGCTTTGATCTAGCCCTTCTCAAATGACAGAAGAGAAATTTTCCTTCTGTCATCTATGGCTGCTCCTTTCTATTACCTGGCCAGTCGACCTGCCGTGTTTACCAACCTGACTGCTTCCTTTCACCCACACTGGCCGCAGGCTGCAGGATTTTACTTCACACAAATATGTGAGAGGTTAATCTTTCGTAAAGGAAAATATTTATTTCAGCATTTTCTTAATCCCTATCTGATTTTGCAGATGAGCAGATTCATTTGCATTACATTACAAAAACGCTATTAGCCTTGAACTCATTCATGCGTGCGCAAAATGATAATACATGTACCATGGTGACTTAGAAGGTGGGTTCCTTGCAGACTGCTGATTTGCTAAATGACATTAAGTCATTGTGTTGAACTGTGTATACTTTAACCCTTGTGCCAGCCTTTAAAAAAATTATTGCGAATCTCACTACTATCACCTAATCTTGGATACAGTCTTTTTGAAAACTTGTTTTCTTTTAATTTGCAAACGTTTTGTATACATATATTTTTTTTTAACAGAGAGGTTGTAGACCTGATCTGAGCATACAGTATGTGCCTATTTGTAGATATATTTGGCAAAAAACACTAAAACACTCCACTCCACCAGAGGGCACTATACCTAAGACTGTTGTATGTTCCTCTGTCGAGATTTGTGGACTCTTACTTTGAAATGTTGTGTGTGTTTCATCGCGTCATGATCCCTTCTGTTTCAGTGCTTCCCTTGTTCTACTGCTGCCCCCTCGTTAGTTTCTTTAGTGATGATTCAGCTCTGACCCCTTGTTTACCGTAAGTGTTCCTTGTATCTATTGTTTGTCTACTGATTTGCCATGTACCAATCTTTGCCTTCTTTGGATTTTCGCCCTGTCTTGCCCATTATTGGATATTGTTCACCGTTCGACTAGCCCAAGCTTGTATCCCGGCCTATTCTTGTACTTACCTTCACTGTACCCATTTGCTGCTGTCTGACCCGGCCCTTATGACCATACCATTCAATAAACCCCTGCATATGTATCTGCATGTCCCTGTCTCCTTTGTTACAGAATAATCAGCCAAACCAGGATCCAGCGGGTTTTCTTTCAGACATTGGCCATTGCAAGAATGTTGTTAGTCCTCGAGCAGGGCTCTCAATTGCTCAAGGACTATGTACAGGAATATCAAGAACTCACCATTCACTCTTATCTATCGGACTGCGTATTGATTGAGTCAGCCACTGAGGAGGACCCCCTCACATCTCAGTTAGGGTTATAGACTTTGCCTGGTTGTGAGTGGGATCTCCATTTACAGTGGGAATCGCAGAAGAGGAAAGGGATTCTGGCATAGCATCTGCATCTAAAATGGTATAAGGTCCGCCTTATTGGCTCGGATGTTGTGTCGTGCTTCTATTGAGTAATACTCTTTGGCTTTTTCTAATTTTACTTTTATGTTTTTACCTCGTTTTGATCTGACTCAAATTTTAAGTTATTATTACATTTAGATTACAATACTAAACTTAGGTGTTTTTAGTTATCTTAATTTAGATTAAGGGAATTTAGAATTTTCATTCATCCGTTCGTTGGAGACCCATTATGTCTAAGTCCGGCGTCCCGTCTTAAAAAACAATGCTGCTAGCCTATTAATTATTCAGAGACAGGGGACGATTAATTATCAGTTTGCTTGCCAGCAGCAAACTGCTTGCTGAGTTGCAAAGAGATAGTCTATATAATCTAGTCTAACCCAGCATGTTAATTATTAGATATATACAGGAATCAAAGGTTTTGGGAAATGCGCAAATGGCTAAATTCTCCAAACCTCCAGTATGCTATATCCTAGTCAATACATTTGTACGCATAACGGCGTCCTGCCCAGTTTAATAATCATTAATTATTTCAACAGTCTATAATGAATCAAGAAATAACATTTAATTTAAACATTGAGAATTCAGCTATATGTCAGTTATATTCAGTGCCAATTTAAAAGAATGCATGATCTTTGATAAACCAAGCCAATTACATATTTAAACAATGTGAAATTCAATTCAACTCCAATTTAAAAGAATGCATACCTGACAATCAGAAAATCACGCTGTCACATGGAAGAGGCCTGAAAGTTTTCCAAAGCTCTTACATGCTTAGTGTGGAGGATTCTTCTACCAAAATTCCTAGTTTGCTGTTTTTTCTCTTTCACCTTATATAGTCCAGCCCAAAGAAATCTCTTGATCAGTCGTAAAAAACTTTTGGCCTGCCAGCAATTGCAGCTGGTCAGAGGCTTCCATTTGTCCCCTAAAGGGGGCCACCCCATAGTGTTAAGCCTAATTCTTTAAAAAAGTTTCTAATCACTTCATAAAATAAGTGACTGCTGTGAAATTTAGACCACTGTACCAGTCACGTTAATTCCTTTAAATTGACATCAGATATGACATATGTGAAAGAACTATATCTTCACAAAATATGACACTTTGAGTTTTAGTGATTTTTCCATGAAGATTCTTGGGGAGAAGAATGTGAGGTGGGAGGTACGGGCCTCTGGGGCCATAAAGTGAGTCACTGTGTCAAAGTGTGTTTGTTTTTGGTCCTGAGGGTCAGAGTTTATTGTCTTTGAAGATCTCAGATTAGCTTATTATTGTGTGCCATCTGCAAGCGTGCAGGGTTTTTCTCCTCAAAATTTCCCGGGAGGATTAAATTCCTTCAAACCTTACAATGGCGGACACGCCGGAGCACAATTGCAAAATGGCAGACGCTCGGGAGCACAATCACAAAATGGCAGACATCATGCCGCTCCATCACATCACAGCCACCTTTAGGAGTCAAGTCACGGATTCCCACAAGCCCAGCCGAGCCACAGTCAAACATCACAGATCAAGTGAAGTCACCGCTGATGTTCGGGAGCCACGTCCAGCCACAACAGATCCTCAAAAGATAAGTACACCTTTCAACAAATCACACATTTCAAGTCAAGTTATCACAGATCTGCATGTCCCTAGTCAAGTAAATGTTGATTCTCACCCATCAGGTCAAGTCAATGCTGATCACCACCACCTCGCTGATCTGCCAGAGCCACGTCATTCCTCACTGGATCACCCAGAGCCACAGCCGCTGCACAAGATGGCTGCCAATCCAGTGCTGCTGCACAAGATGGCCACAGTGACAGCACAAGATGGCCGCCAACCCAGAGCCACAGCAACAGGAGAAGATGGCCGCCAACCCAGAGCCACAGCACAAGATTGCTGCCAGTCTGGAGCCACTACACAAGATGGCTGCCACACCAGAGCCTTCAGCCACCAAGGATATGAAGCCACAGTCCTTAACAGTCACGGATGCCATTCCAGTGTTCCCAAGTATCGTGTGTGTTGCATTTGAAGACACCAGGGCGAAGCCATACGAAGCCTTTATGCGAAAAAAGAGAGTAAATCATAAGGTGTCTAAAAATGATCCCGCTCCTTTAACGTGCTGTCATCTCATCCAGAAAACTTTCTCCCGTCCTGTGGCATGACACAATCTATCAGAAGATACACAAGAGCTAATAGTATTTCAAAACAGCATGATGCAATCGATCATGAGACACACAAGAGCCAATGGCATTTCTCAACCAGCGTTGACGTAAGGACTCTTGTAGCGGCATTTTTTTTTACATCCTGCACAGACTGCAGCAGTGCACAGGATGTATGCAGAAGACGAAGACAGCATCTATTCCTCTCACAAATCAATAATTTTATATACTAATATAATAATACTAATATCTTTCAAATAATTATGACGGTGGCTGTATCTGCCTGGTATATCTTATGTTTTTTGACATATGGTAGCTTTAGGGTCAGGGGTTGGGTTATATGCTCATAAATGTGTAAATAATATAATTTAAATAAAACTGTTTTGACTGTTTACACTGAAAAATCACACATATGCAATAATGTTTTTACCCAATATATGTTTTAATTATGACGATAAAATAAAAAATAAAAAATCGTCTGCATATTGAGGCTAAAACAACAGAGGATCCTTCACATCGAAAAGTGACTAAACAGTTGGAGTGAGATTGCTCTTTGGACCTCCCCAGTCCAAGAATCCTCTCCACCACCTGTACCACCTCTAGGTGTGTCGGCTGGTGCCATAACCTCTCCAGAGGTTCCGCTGGTGGCTGCACAACCCCCAGAACTATCGGTTTGCACCATTGAACTCTCACCCTCCCCTGCCACGGCCGTAAGGGCTGCTAAGGGCCATGAGTCTTTGTCATGTCTAGCTACAGCCATAGAGGCCATTGAATCCTCGTCTTGCCCTGCTATGGCTATGGAGGCCGCCCATGAGCTCTCGTCATACCTATTCTCAGCCACGCAGACCATTGAACTTCTGTCCTGCACTGCCACAACCATTAGGGCTGCCATAGAACCCCTACCTTGCCCTGTCACGGCTATGGAAGCTGTTTCTGAGTCCTCGTCCTGCCCTGCCGCGGCCAGAAGGGCAGCTGTAGAACCCCTGCTTTGTCCTGTCAGGGCTTTTCTGACAACAACCATTTCTGAGTCCTTGTCCTGCACTGTCATAGCCACAGAGGCAATTGCCGAATCCTTGTTCTGCCCCGACACAGTCAGAAGGGCCGCCATAGAACCCTCGTCCTGCCCTGTCATGGCCAGAAGGGCCACCATAGAACCCTCGTCCTGCCCTGTCACTGCCAGAAGGGCCGCCATAGACCTCTCGTTCTAGTTTGTCATGGCTAAGGTATTAGAGTCCTTGCCATGTCTAGTCACAGCCATGGAGGCTAGTAACGTCTCGCCCTTCCCAGTCACGGCCATGGAGGTCACGCCTGTTCCGCACTGTTTTATCATGTCATGTCCCAATATCTTGGTAATCATTTTTGATAATAGTTTTTGTAGGTCAGTGATTTGGTAATAGGAACACCACAAGTTAAAAAACAAAAAAAAGTAAAAAAAGAAAATCATTGCTGAAACATAAGGGTTGAAAAACACACACGATACAAACGTTATTAGCCTGCCTTTTGCATGCAAGGGTGATCAGTGTGTATGATATTTTGCTTTTCTTATTATTATTCATAATATTATGCACCTGACTCAAGAAATGAGATCAATGTCAACATGCTATTACACTCACTATGAAAAGCTTCATGCAATATGCTAATGTCAACATCTATCAGATACAATCACACTGTGTCTTAATATTCTTGAGATACATTTAAGGCAAAATGGTTCAAATAAATTTGTAGCATCCACAATAGCCATGCTCCTTGAGACATGCCATGGAAATTAAAATGAAGATTATCACTGCATGAAACACCTCCAACTGTGTTATCTTGATGAGGTGGGTGTCACAATACAAAGCAAGGGTAATGTTCCTGGCCTTGATCGTTCACTATACACGCTCTAATACACAAATAGAGCACCTAACACCCTTTAAAAACCTGCAGGCACCATAGTGTGTAATGACGCTTTGGGCTTTACAGCAAATTACTGTTGTGATGCTTCCCTACAATGAAGATTAATAACATTTGATTAGCTGTATCAGATATGGGCTCTCAATAGGTCTAAATGCACTGGGCCTTTATCGAAGTTCTTTCAGTTCAATATGTATTGAGCACACAACCTAACTGGAATTTCAAACCCACACACCACATAAAGAGCACTGATGTTATTCCTCTGTAATTGTGAGCAGTGGCACTTTGCAGATGCCCTGTCTGCATATCTTATATCATCAAGAGGTCAAGCCTCGCAAGACAGCCGTGTTAAATTACTGCTCAATCATTTTGATAAATTGTTAAATAATGGCAGGCTCGGCTAATGGAACACAATGTTTCAAGAGCCTTTTCACAGTCTCAAAATGAAAAGCTTTCATTTATCATTTACATACCTATCTCATTAAAATTCAACAGGAGCATGTCCATTACAGAGGTTAACCAACATCTTGCAGGTTAAAGACACTGCAATTTCTGTATTCTCTATTTTAGTTTCACTGGCTGGATATTTAGAAATTGAATCCTAAGTGATTAATGCTGTAATTTCAGCTTTTAAAGTCAACATGAACAAGGTTTCTGCAGATTTTTAAAGACGTTTTAAGTGCTTTTTAAATCCAAGCAAACAAAATTAAAGGAATAAATTGAATGGAACAAGATACGTCAGTATATGGTCTCTAAATGTAAATGTTTTTAAAGTTTAAAAATACGACTTCCAAAAGATTACTTTTTAATTCAATTAAAATTAAGAAAGAATCCTTATGGCTTGAACATCTCTTCTGCCAACCTCTACAATATGGAAATATCTTTTGCTGTACCTTGTGAGTATGTTTGTCTTGTTTTCCAGAGCAGATTTTGAAATCAGTGTACATTTGCTTGAGAAGTAAAACTATATAAAATAGGAAGTCTTGTTTTCTGAGAAGTTGATGATAATAAAGTGAGTTTATGATTATACAATAACAGATATCTGCCAATAGGCTCAGAAAAATCAACTTCATACCCTATTAACAGATGTTTGTTCTTGTTTCTTTAATTTATTAGAAAACAAGACATTTTAAATAAATAAGTCTAAAGAAAACTTTTCTTTCCAACCTGGTCAAAAAAAATAAATATTGTCCTCTCTGCACTTTATGTGCAACACCATCTGTACCTTACTGCACATTTCACTGCAGTTTCAACAACAAATGTGCACTGAGTGGCACTAAAACGCAGGTTCAATACGTGAACCCTTGCTCATTTTTACTATGTTGATTGAGTATGTATTGCAGCAGGTCAGAATTGAAATATCCGTGGACTGTTGCTGCATAAAAATTAATGCTTTATCATGTTGGATATATGCCCTACACCAAAAGCCCTACCCGATAGTGGTAACAACTGCAAAACTGATTTTTTTTTTTTTTTTTTTGCAATTGTGCCATTTTAACTTCATTTTAAACAGATTTGAACTTTTTTGTAAAACCGTAGTTACAAAGGGTTTGAATCGAAGCTCCTCAGCTCTTACATCTCTGTACTCTGTGAGCTACCGAACAAACCCACCATCTATGAAAACCATAGACATGAAGGTGGATATGTGTGATGCTAATATTCAAAAGCATCAGTTTTCAAATATCCCAGCATATTAATATTGTTTTGAAGTCATAACATGATATTCTTCAAATATTTCTTTGAAAATTACGCTTTATTAATATAAAATCTGCATCTAAAATCTGTGTTTTGATTAAATAAAACTTTTTTCATGTAACACTATACAACCTTTCAAATTATAAAAAAGATGTTTCACAAGTGCCCAATTCTTTTTTGAAGAGCTCATTTGGAAATACATGGAAATACAATTTAGCATGTATTGTATAAACCTATTTCTTTTGTTTGGGGTTTTTAATATTATTTCATGTTGACTGTAATGCATATATGTACATATTATTTATTCCATATTATAAAAGTTGTCGTATGCAGCTAAATCAATTTTACCTTTACAAATCCCAACTCAGACTGTCAAACAGTTCTGTATTCAGCTGAAAAAGAAAAAAAAAGAAATGTAATGTAACCAGGGTTCCCACGTGAATAATGCTTCAGTACGAAACACATCACTTTTCTTCTTGGATGAAAATAATAAGCGGACAGAACAGGAAATCTTTGCATAATGACAGATGGATCTGCGAGCATCAGCTTGCCCAGAACAGCAAAATAATAATCACAGTTGATCTCAAACATTCCATGACAGTTCCATTCCAGGGCTCAATCTATGGAGGTGCCTGATGTAATATCAAATGCAAGAGGTGTGTCGGAACAGAGGATGACAAGTTCTCTTCGCCTGTTGTTGAATACAGCATGACATATGGATTAATAAACTCCAGTACTGCAGATTTTACAAGCATGTTCAGGTTGCCTGTTATTATTTCTTGTTCATATGAATGTGCACCAGTGGTGTGGGGAGGTCTTGCACTATGGGGATTTTTTAGTTAGGGAATTTTGCTGTTTACTTTTTACTGTTTTTTACTGTTTACTGTTTAGATTTTAGAGGGGAAACGACCATTTATTTTAAATTCTGTAGATTTTTTTTTCTCCCCTGCATGATGTGCTAGTTGTTGTGCTAGTTAGAAAATAAGCTAATGTGATAATAACAATAATAGTAATTTTTGAAATACAAATTATATAAGAACTGATAGTAATATAAACTAATAAAAAACAGTATATGAAATTATTTTTAATGTATATTTATTTATTTATTTAGATGTAATTGTATGAAATGTGTTGTCTTCTGCAATCAAAACTCGTACCCACTTATTTGTATGAAAATGGAATATGAAATTTGCATAGATATGACAGCTCATCAGAATGTTTTTCATAGTTTCAGCAGTAAGTGAAAAACAAGAAAGAAAGAAAGAGAAAGAAAGCAGTTCACCATTATAAAAGAAGAAATGAATAAGAAATGTTTAATTCTGTTTCTAACCAGAACAGATATAGCACTAGTTACAATGTCACGTTTTATTACACCTTGTTTTTGCTTGAGACTTGATTTCATGTGTTCATTAACTTTGAGCCTTTGGTCGCGTTTCAAGACTATAAAAGTAGGAAATAGCAGGAAATTGACTCATGGGTCATTACGATGCAAATGTCCCAATTAAACCAGCTACTCCAGGCAGGTTTGTTCTTGTGAGAGTATCTGCAGAAATGAACCCAAGCAAATTAGTGACAGCCATTAATAGGCCCATAATACCACTGACCATAATTTTTGCACCATTTCGAGGAACATATAGAAGTGATATGTTTCTATTTATGTTTGTGTCCCTCTTATTTATTTTCATCCTCACTACTTTTGGTCTGATTAGTCATGCAGCACTGCCGAAACTATGCCCGGGGAGCAGTTTTGGGGGAATGGTGCCTTGCTCAAGTGTCTCACCTCAGTCGTGGTATTGAAGGTTGAGAGAGCGCTGGGAATTCACTCCCTTCACCCAGAATCCCTGCCGGACTTGGGACTCGAACCCACTATCTTTGGGTTACAAGTCCAACTCCCTATCTGCCTTGATTTACCTTGATAAATACCTTTTGCGAAATATTAATTATGCATACATACAATATACTGAAGTTGCGTCAGCAATGTAACTGTTCAGCCATAAAGAAAACTCAATGATGGAACTACTTCAGCATAGGGAGTTTATAAAATCAATTCTTGAGTTCAGTCCAGTTCAGAATGCAATCAGAAGCTTGGGAAAATGTGACAATCATAGAAGAATGAGAGGAACAGTGATTTGAAGAAAATTTGGGAACAATGTTCTTTATGACATAGATTGAGAATTGATTAGCCTTTCTCTCTTTTTTCCCCTTCACTGTTTCTTTTTTCTTTGCTTAGAATAGCCTCACAAAAGTGCTTGTCAGGCTTATCAGCCAGGAGTTGCCTGCTGTGCCAGATTGAAAATCTCTAATGCACTAATTATGGGAGCGAGCACCCAGTAATGACCTTTTCAATAGGAAGTTGTTGTGCTGCCTTTGAAGAGAGCTGTTTTGAGACACAAAAGGTGGTCATCTCTTTTAAAAGAAAAATATGATATTGTGCAACATAAATGCATGTTGTTACTTAACACACAATTTCACTAAGCAATTTTAAGCATGGTATAAACTTTTACTTACAGATTGATTAGCCTATCCACTAGCAATCCAGTTTAATTGCCCTAAATATTTTAATTGAAGTAATAGTTCAGCCAAAAATTTAAATTTGCTCACCCACAGGCAATCTGAGATGTACAGTTTGGATTTTTTTTCTTTTATTGGAACAGATTTGGATTTTACTTGCTACCCAATTTGCAGCGAATGGGTACCGTCAGAATGAGAGTCAAAATAGTTAAAATAAACATTGCAATAAACCATTGTTTTTGGCCAAATAGCATAAAACTTGAGTCCATAATTCAAAACGGTACATTTCTGACGGCACCCATTCACTGCAGAAGATTGCAATTGATACAGTGCTACAGTTTTCAAACGAATAAACAGTCATCTTAGATGAACCAAGGGTAAGTACATTTTCATTTTTAGTTGAACTATTTCTTTAAGTCATTTTTTTTACTTCCATTTACAACATCTCTCATTTCTAAATTAGGCTCATCATAGACTTCCCTTATTTACCAAACTCAGTGCAATTTTCATGCCACATTTACCATCATTTACCACATTTACTATTACTGTCTTGGTTAGTCAGCAGTAAACAGAATTTTATTTAGAAAGTTTGTGTGTATTGTTCCATTATTCATAACACCAAATTATGGAGAAGAGCATTACAACTAGGCACATAACAGTACGAGAAAACAAATTGCAATAGTGAGGCGATGTACAGTGCCAGTAAAGTATGACAGATTGCAGTATACCACAGGGGATTTCAAACTGAAGTATATTAAAAGCAAGGGGGGCACAAGGGGGTGCTATATGTTCCGCAGAATATTTGATGGTGAAAAAAGGCATAATAAAAAAAGAATAATAAATACAAAATTGCTAAATATTTTTAGTTTTTTTTTTTTTTTTTTAATATATATTATTTTTGTTAGTGATTAAATTATGAAAAAGTTTGTTTAATCAAAACCAACACTTAAAATACAGGTCCTTTTTTAAAAAAAATTGCATATTGTGATAAAGTTCATTATTTTCTGAAATGTACTGATAAACATTAGACTTTCATATAT
>JAUYWG010000039.1:12097530-12111992 GCA_034779775.1 Enteromius afrohamiltoni | reverse complement strand
TCTAATGTTTATCAGTACATTACAGAAAATAATGAACTTTATCACAATATGCTCATTTTTTGAAAAGGACCTGTATTATATCAAAGCAAGGTTGTATTTCAAGGACTTGTTTGTTTCACAAAGTTTTATGTCCCAACTTTTTGTCACCACCGCACAGTCAGACATTCATTAAATTAAAATCAGGGGATATCAGGGACAGCTGTCACTCTAAAGGACCCCCTTGCCACATTCTACTTCTGCAGAGTACATAAATATCACACAGGCTCTGGTTTTATAATAAGTCCATAATTATAAGTTTTATAATAATTAAAATCCTAATGTTAATATTTTCTGTTCCACAACTATATGTCAACATCATCCTCCAACTGGAAATTATTTAAAAAGTTTAGATCATTTGATTCTCCTGAAGTAGGTTCTATTAGCATTTAGCATCAACAGAAAAACATGGCTACTACACAAACCCCATTACTTTGTGAAAGAAATGCCAAATTTGTCAACGCCGTCAGATGTCACCACATAAGATTTTTCTGTGGTGGTGACGGGCCAATGACGTTGATGAGTTGACATTCAATATGAGTCTTCATATTTTTTGTTTTTCATGTCATTAAATAAAATAATGTTTTTTTTTTGTTGTTTGTTTTTTTTCCGAATAACGTATATTTACTCAATATACTGTGTACATTGCATTTGAGGATTGATGGATATCACTTCTAGTACAGTTAGTGTTGAGGGACCATACGGCTAAGGCAACACATAACAATTAAAATATATACATTTGTATGTATACTGATCATATTGAATATTTTTGAATATTTTGATAATTATGGTATTTTATATTTGTTTAACAATTGTTGGTCACATGCAATCTGTCTGCTAACATGAGAATGTGTTTTGAAATGTTAAATACATCTCTGTTTGATTTCCAAATAAATTATGGCACATTTGGATAAAAAAATAGAAAAGTTGGGAGGTGGAATCAAAAGCTTACCTCAGTGGCTTAGTACATGTTAGATACCACAACAACAAAAAAAAGAAGTTTCATTTGTCTGAGAACAAGGTTTTAGTTTTTCAATACTGCACCCTGATTTGTCCCACTTCTCAAGAATGAGTGCAGTAATATCACACCTTCTATCACGCAATATATAGCTTCCATTATATTTTAGTAACATGTCCTTTGCAAAGGTTTCTTTAAAATGCATCTCCCACATGCTCATATCTAACCCATAAGATTGCATTTGTGCCATGCAAATTGCATTCAACACAGATTTTTTTGGCACATTTGCTCTGTTACCATCATTTTGTGGTAGAGATTTTTAGTGAATCTGATACTGAAGCAACAGGGTCACAAGCAACTTTTTATTGAATTGTATATTTTGTTTATAGATTCTTAAATATCTATTGATATGTATGCGATCATGATTATGTCTTATAAGGTGCTTTACTTAATGACAGGATTTTCAAACATGAACAAGACAATGTCCCAAAAGAGGAATGCAATTTCATGTTTAATTGCCAGTAATGAGAAAATCCATTTCATTATGTTAGCATGTGAAAAAAAAAATGGAGCTGGCATGGATAAGTCTGTTTACGAAACCACTAATAACCCCTTTAAGCTGTGTAATTGTTTTAAATCAACTTAATGCCTTCCTCAAATTCCCTTCTGAGGGTGTTTCGGCAAACAGATGACAACACATCCCTTTATGTTGTGACTTTCCAGGAGGCATCTTATCAGAAGCAGTCTCTTTTGCAGCAGCATGGCAAGTTCAAGAAGATGAAATCCCCTGTCACACATGTCACCTTATTTGAGGCCAACCTCTGAATCCCTCAGAATTGTGGTTGCACAAAGCTGTTATGATTTTGTCACCTCCTGTCGGTTTATCTCTCTTTACAGGCAGGCAGATTCTCTCTTTCCTATATTTCTCTGTACTGGTCTCTTAGAAGCACTCACATACACACTATCCCATGCACATATGCACAGTATTTTTTCCATTGCTGGGAATCTAAATTCCAAAAAGCTAGTGTCTCTTTTTTTTTCAGAGCCAAAACCAAAGGTCTGGCTATTATCAGCAAATTGTAAGACCGAAATAGAGACGTTGGCATCTACATATGTTAACAGCTTCTTTTTGTCTTTGTCCGCACCAATTAGATTTGAACAATGTCAAATATAATGCATTGTCCTTTTGCAAATGTTAAACCCTTCCGCTCAATTAACCATTCTACCCTTTTGGTCATACTTCACAAAGGATAACCTAATGTAAAGAGACTGATAATTTGTCTGAAATTATAGACATTTCAAAGACTCATAACTCCTCAGACAGTCTGAGGTCAGCAATGACCACTATGAAAAATGATTGCTGGTAATTTTTTTCCCAGATCAAAAGATAGTTATTTATATAAATGCGTCTAATTTTTCAGGATTGGAAGATGTTGAGACTTTTAATTTAAGTAAGAGTGCAAAAAAGCAGGCAAAGTACATCAAAGGTCAAATGCAAGGTGAATACTTTGATGGAGAACTTGGTAAAAGGTGGTAATTCAGGTTGTAACATCTACATTTCAGCTGAAGGCTGTTATGAAAACAACTTTGGAGTGTATTGCCTGTGTTCTCAACCCTATATTGCATTGGGATTTTTTTCAATTAAAGCCATCAATAAAACTACTCATGGCAGACAGTCTTCTTTTTATCAACTTAACTCAAGATGTCAGTAAAATAAAATTTCATAGTTGTGGCAGTAATAGTTGTATAATGTTTACCATTTCAGGTCATTACAATTCTAAGTTGTCTGGTAAAGTTTAGGTAAGTACACATTTCTGGATTATGAAGCATTTCACATTAGCTGTAAACAACCATCTAAACGTTCTACTTTCATATAAGGATAAACATGGTGAACTTGTGGCTGTTTTGCTGCTTGTTATACTACTTAAACAGTGATGCCTCGTGATCATATTTTATGTGTGCAGTATATGTTTGTGGGAGTCAGGGGAGACGGGCATTAAATATCACATATCCCACAGGGGCAGGTGCAGGAATGCCACCTCACATAAATGTGTCTTCAGTCTTGCTTTGAAGTCTTTTACTTGAGCAAGGTTATGCAACTCTTCCAGATGTCACATTTGGTGGCAGGTTAAACAGGCTCTCAGACAGGAAGTGGAATAAAAACATCAACATAGCAAGAAGTGTTCACATGTAAAGAAAATGTTTAGAGTTGAGTTTCAATATTTTGTATTGGAGAAAACTAAATATATACATGTGTGTAAATATAATTATGGGTTAAAACTACATGTATTCATACCAAATTTGTTTAGTATGAGTCTTGCGGTTCCATACAATACACTCCGAATTGCGAAATCTGAAAAGTAATGAAAGAAGAAGACTCAGCTACTGCTGGATAAATGTAAATTCAAGTTGACTAAAACATGAGATGTTATTGATTATATTAATCTCTAAAAATAAATCATAAATCTACACAACTTGCTGTAGCCTACTGTCAGATGTGCGTGTTGTTTGTTGTGTTTAAGCATTTTGTGTGTGTGTGTGTGTGTGTCATGGCCAGGGTTGCCAGGTTTTCACAACAAAATGCAAACAATTTCTACCCAAAACTAGCCCAATTATGTCTTTAGGGGGGCCTCCAGCAAAAATGCATGTTCTGCAGGGTAAAATACACTTTTTTGGCGGGGTTCTCTGGTATAGTTCACATTCAAAGGAATAAATATCACATTATTGGGGTTGCTTCAATGCATGGACAGGAAAAACAACCTGCAGCAACAGTGTTAAAGTTTCCCAGTTTAACAGAAAAACCATGGCAACACTGGTCAAGGTCATCAACCACAGTTGTATTCTTACCTGTAACTGTTAAGAATTTATGCAAGTATTTCACTTTTGCATAAAGGCTTATCCTCACATCAAGCGAGGAGTGGATAAGTTCTGATGGACATTAAATTGATATAGTGGAATAGAACAAAAGTTCAGTAATTCTGGCTAAAATATTTGGGAACGTAATTGAAATCAAAAGCACATTTAAACTGCAGGACAAGGCATTAATGGACCTGCACGAGGGTGGTCACGACCTGGCCGTCCTTCACGGCCGGTGGCCCCCAAAACATCAATAAAAGTGCAGTTTCTTCCATCTCAGGAGTTGTGGACAGGCTAGATCCGTATCACACTGCTGACTCTCCTCTCATTACTGGCAGCATTATAGAGGCTGGTAGGATGAGCCAACGGACTACCTACCTCACTTCTGCCGGGACGCACACACTCAGACGCCCAAGCTGGGTCCCCGAGGTCCCCCTAACTGCCTGTTAGTCTCTGAAAGCTTGGATGGAGCTTCCCAGGCCGTTTTGTTGGCTTCTCCGGACCATTCGACTCGGCTATGTGATTTAGTTCGCCCGGCGTCCCCTCCAAGTTCAGCAGCGTCCGCTTTACATCAGTAAACGTTGCAGATGCCCCTGTCTTTGGTGTGGAGATTGCGGTCCTTCTAGTAAAGGGCGCAATAGAGCCAGTCCCTCCAGCCGATATGAGGGTTTTACAGCCCTTACTTCATAGGATCGCCCCGTGTACCTACAAAAGTAGCGGAGGCTGCCCTGACTCCACTCAGAGAGCCAGGGATTCACATTCTCAAGTACCTAGACGTTCAAGGGCAGGAAGGCGGTCCCACTGAACATTTTCAGAGGCTCCCGTGGCATATGGCAGCAGCGGTAACGCCGTTGGGGCTGCTACATATGAGACCGCTTCAGCACTGGCTCCATGGCCAAGTCCCGAGGTGGGCGTGGCACTCACTGGGTGGCCTGCCACCTGCCGCCAAACCTTCTTCCTGTGGTCAGACCTCTTATTTCTCTGGGCAGAAGTGCCCCTAGAGCAGGTCTTCAGGCATGCTGTGGTATTCAAGGATGCCTCCACGAGGTTTGGACGGAACCTCATCTGCAGTGGGGTACGGCTCGCCCTGGACCATCTCAAAAGGCACCTACAGGGCAGGCACATGCTAGTCCGGACAGACTATACTGTGACCATTGCGTACATCATGGTCTGTGCTCCCGTCAAATGTGGCAACTCGCCCGCCACCTCCTTCTCTGGAGTTGGAAGCATCTGAGGTCGCTTTGCGCCTTTCACATTCCGGTTTTGTGCAAAAAGGCAGCCTATCAAGATGCACTTCCCGGAGAATAGTGACTCCATCACCAGCTGATCTAGGAGCACTTCGGGACTGCTCGGGTAGACTCGTTTGCCTCTCTGGAGACAAAACAAACATTGCCTCTACATTTTTTAAACTCCCTGAATGAGGGAACTCTCGGTACGGACGCACTGGCACACAGCTGGCCGTAGGGCCTGCGCAAATATGCGTTCCCCCCAGTGAGCCTTCAAGCACAGCTTCTGTGTAAGGTCAGGGAGGACGAGGAGCAGGTCTTGTTGGTGGCCCCCTATTGGCCCACCAGGACCTGGTTCCAAGAACTCATTCTCCTCATGACAGCCCCTCCCTGGCCGATTCCTCTGAGGAAGGACCCTTTGGCACCCACGTCCAGACCTCTGGAAACTCTATGTATGGGTGGAGGTTCTAGGTGACCTACCTCAAGGGGTAGTAGACATAATTTCTTCAGTGCAAGCGCCTTCTACAAAAGCTGCCTACACTTTTAAATAGAACCTGTTCGTCAAGTGATGTTCTTCTCAACAAGAAGACCCCCAGAGACACCCAATCAGAGTCGTGCTTTCATTTCTGCAGCAAGGGTTGGAGCGAAGGCTGTCTCCCTCCATCCTTAAAGTCTACGTGGCTGCCATTGCTGCAAACCACCATAAATGGCAGGTCTTTGGGTAAGCATGACCTGGTCATCAGGTTCCTCAGGGGGGCCAGAAATTGAATCCTCCACGGCCCCCCACTGTACCTTCTTGTGACCTGTCTCTAGTGCGGAGGTCAAGTTCTTATCAATAAAGACTCTGTTCCTACTCACACTGGCCGCCATCAAGAGGGTCAGGGACCTGATTACTTAATGGATAGTGCTTTGAAACAGTATCTGGCCTCTTGTGGTGAGTCTCGGCCTATGCCAAACAGAGGGGGATGGAGACTCCTGCAAGATACTGGAAGGGTCAGCGCCCATGCCATTTTGGTAGGGATCCCAATTCGTCAGTCATATCCGACGTGACCATCTGAAAGGGAACGTCTTGGTTCCATATGTAACCCTTGTTCCCTGAAGAAGGGAACGGAGACGTCCCGTCCCGTCCCGTCGCCAATGGTGCTGTACCACCGCTGAGCGGCCGGGTCACTGGCTCTGGTCCTCAGCGAAAAACTAAAGATGCACCAACTGGCTGCCTGTTTATGCTCACACGGTGATCAGCTGCAGCTGGATGCAAGCAGTGCATACCAATATTCATTGGCGTGTTTTCATACACACAAAGTAGATCCCCTGTTTTAGGTCCTCTCGATCCAAATTGGCCAGTCATATCTGACGTGAAATCTCCATTCCCTTCTTCAGGGAACAAGGGTTACATACGTAACCAAGATGTTTGCATTGCTGTTTGCTGACTTTTTTTTAAAGATAGACATAGCTTGTTCAGTAGTCTACTATCTACTAAAAAAGAAAAAGTCATGTTTGTGTAACTTCACACATCCATCCATCTATTCATCCCCACTAGTGCATTATAGGTCTAGCTATTATTATATAGCTGTCTGTGGCTGTTTACACTTGGTGTGAATAGGCCATTATGATTTAGACATTCTTGACATCAGATTGTGATTCATTAAAGAACAAAGGCAAGAAAAAAGATTTACATTTACAACTATTCGAGACCAGATAATTGCCACAGCTGAAAAGCACTTTAGACAAAATGGAGGCCGATTTCTCTTTGTATCCTACGGAAACCCTTTTTGTAACAGTCATACAAAACAATTATCCTTCATCTGCCCATGCTATTCACAAGCAGCATTAGTAAACTGCAAAGTTTGTGTTCCTATGTGCATGTCAAAACCCAACTATTTATTCCTACCTCAAAATGGCCGTGAAGGATGGATAAATTGTCTGGGTAATTAGTTATGCTTGACTTTTATTCCCCTCCCATTGTGGGCACCCCATTGTTTTTGTATGGTGAACAAATAGCAGTTCTGGAACTGAATATCATTGAGGTCACAATGTCATTGTTGGTGTTCTCACCTTGAGAGAGGGACCAGTGGAGAGTATCATATGCTGCAGGCACCATCTGGTCTGACTGAGGGAGAGTTGACAGCACTGACTCAGACCATCTGACCTTGTTAAGAGCGGGCTGTAAGGTTCAGGAGATGGCACTAATTATATAACATGCATTGACAGACACATACTCACACTGGTGGAAAAGCACTCGAACGTGGAAGTGCTCATGGACACACACAGTGAAAATTGCTGGATTGACAGCTTGGATAGTCACTGTGTGCGGTGAAGGTAAACTTCAAAGTTCTTTGGCACTGTGCTGTGGTGTGTTGGTTTTCTGGGAAAATATTCTCAAAAATATCCAAGGACAACTTATGTGTGTTTCATTTGTAGTCATGGTAACACTTAGTAAAAAATGTTTTGACAAAAAAAACTGTGTAATGCTTAAAAGATAATTAATGTACATTCAGATGTACATATAGCACTGTCAGTGATTTAATCATAATTATTTTTGTAATTAAAACAAGCACTTAGATCCTTTTAGTGAAAATATTAGTGAATAGAAAGCATTATTGGTTCAACAGTTTTTATTGATGACATAAAAAAAAAAAGTTTATAAAAATCACATATTTAGAACCCATCAAGGTCAGAAGCTAGAAAAAAAAACAATACAGTACAATAAAATATGCAAAACATAATGACCAGATAACTAATGGTTTAACCTAAAATATGACACAGCCATACAATGATAAGCTAAAAATACTGTACATTACACAAAGTGACCTAAACTCGGCACACAGTGCTGCTCTAATTCAGTCTGCTATTCAGGGTAGCTGTGTGAGAAAGAGCACCGCCACACTTCAGAGCACATGGCACCCACAGCCCCCGCCAAATTATTTTTCACAGCAAACAATTTATTGTTTTCTCAGAGCGCCATTCGACTTGAACGATCCTTGCGACTCCCTGAAGGAAATAGTCACACTGAGGCGGAGAAGAGCATTTCATGAAGTGTGTCCCAATGACAGATGGCATTTTCACAGGCTCTGGCAAACTCAGCCCCGCTGCTGGAACACCAGCTAATTGCTGAAGTGGTGACCATCATGAAGGAAGTCACAACTAACCTTTTGTCTGTCTGGAGTGAAAGCATAATTGTCAGAGAGATAGGCGCAGGGCAGAAACGTACTGAAGTTGTGCTTAGAAAAGTTCGGCAGGCAGACAGAACTGCAATGCCTTTTATGTAGAAAAACCCATAAAATACCACTGTGGAACTTTCAATATGTCAGTACCTACTCTTTTGCGGTTGTCAGTCACAATATGACAGAAGGAACAGTTTCTCCTAGGTTAAAAAAAAAGTTAAATTTTACTTGATTATTAAATAATTACACAAATGTACAACAGTCAAATACACCAAAGGAATAGTGTACTGTTATTGTAGGAATAGTACAACATTTACTGAAACTGCTTTAAACAGCTTTAAATTGCTTCTAGAAAAAATATGAGTCTATAATCCATAATAACTTCCTCATCATCACCTCTTGTCTTCATACTGTGCATCAAAATCCATTAACAGGTTTCTTTAGAACTGTTTTGCTTGTAAATTTAATCTGTGCATATTTATTTTCTGATTTAGAAAAGATGACTAATTCACCGGAGAAATATTAAATATTTCTACGAGGACTTATATCTTAGAAAACGAATAGATTACTTCCGTTACCTGAGACACGGGAACAAGTACTGCTTCTGATAAGACGCTATGGGAAAAAAAAAAATTCTCCTAACTGAAGCTTTTTTTTAATCACACAGTGAAACTGCACGGCCATTGGTCACTGCAGTGGTAGTTTGATAAACCAATCGGCTGGGAGCCGTGTTACGCTGACCAATGGCCGTGGTTCCTATCGAAGCTGCCTGAGGACTTCAGGTTACTTCGACTGAAGCGACTGGTATATACAGCGTGGCATAGAATGCAGTTCTCGTTCCCGTGTCTCAGGGAACCTGGGTTACAGAAGTAACCTATTCATTCCCTGTCAACACTTTCACTCGTACTGCATCTGATAAGACGCAGTACGAACTCAAAGACTTCAACAAAGTTCAATCCCGCCGCGCTTTTAATATATTAAAAAAATTTTCAGCGTCAGCACTTTCACTGTAGCTGTTTGTAGGGGTTCAAAGGGTGCACCTCTGAATGTTTCTAGCACGGTGGGCAGGTACCACGTGGGGATGGTGTGAGAGCGAGAGGGCCTGAGCCGTCTAGCTCTTCTTAGAAAACGAATAATAAGAATATCCTTGCCCACAGTCTGTCCTGCTATAAGGTTGTTGTGGGCTGCTATGGGCGCCACTTAAGCCTTAAGGGTGGATGTGGAGCATCCCCTGCTGGAGGTGCTGCAGAAAAGCTAGAATCAGAGATATCTGGCATGATGATGGCATGATATCTGGCATGACCATTTCAGAGCTTAAGCGTGTCTCGTAGACTGGGCACGAGCGTGAGAAATGGTGTCTAGTACGTGCTCGGGGAGGCAGATAGGTTCCCATCGAGCTGCCAAACATGTAGGGCCGACAGATTGGGCTGTGGGTGCCAGATTGAGCCCTCTGCCTGAGAGAGGAGGTCTCGTCTCAGGGGAAGGGGCCACGCAATGCAGTCAGCATTTTGTGTGTAGGTCCGCAATCCATGGCTGGTTCCATCAGCGGGGGGCGACCAGGAGGACTCTGTGACCTTCTGCCCTGATTCGGCTGATGAACTGGGGAAGCAGCATGATCAGGAGAAAAACAGAGGAGGAAGCTGGGCAAGTTCTGGGCCAGCACATCCATTTCCTTTGTAAAATAAGCTGGGCAGCGAGTGTTGCTGTCCGAAGCAAAAATTTCTACTTCTGCTCTGCTGAACGTCTCCCAGATCAACTGGATAGTTTGTGGGTGAAGAGTCCACTCCCTCGGGTGGACTGTTCCCCATGACAGCATGTCCGCACCCTTGTTCAGTTTGCTGGAAATGTGTGTTGCCCTTATCGAGCACAGGTTGTGCTGGGTTCATCTGAGGAGGCACGCAGACAATCTGAATAGGCGAATCTCAAGAATGGCCTGTTTTGAGGTGCTATTTGACCATGAAAGTGCGCATCTTTCAACTCCAGTGAAACATCCAGTTTGTCGGCTGTATTTGCGAGAGAATGGCTTTAAATGTGGGCATTCTGAACGGCCATTTTATTAGGGTGTGATTCAGATGTCTCAGGTCAAGTAAAGGTCTCAGACCGCCATCTCGCTTGGAGACTAAAAAATACAATCTGTAAAACCCTTTTTCTCTTTCTGCTCGGGGAACAAATGTATCGTGGCCTTTAAGAGCAGTGCTTTCACTTTGGTCCGCAGCACACGAACGGTGTGACTCGCAACTGAAGTGGCGGCGACGCCGCTGAATGGCAACGGTCGTCTTGCGAACTGAAGGGTGTAACCGTCTTTTTATTAAAGACAAATTTACCAAGACAAACATTTTCAATGGCGTTGGCTTCTTTATTCAGGACAGCAAAGTGCAGCAAAGAGAAGAAATCTGATTATCTGGAGTGAAGAAGCCGCTTTATATAGACGGGCCCGCCCCCTCAGGTGAACTTCTTCCTCGGGGTGCAGGCTCCGTTGTCGCTAAGGCGAGCTGGCGTTTGCATTCATTGGGATTGCTGATGGATCTGATGAAAGTGATTGAAATGGGTGATCCCCTTTTTCTTTCCCACCCGATCAGATCTAACGTTAGAAGAAGAGTACGCAGTAGATGCTCTTGAGAGAGGGGACTGCCCGTGCTGCGGAGAGCTCTCTCTGCGGAGGGAGCTTCTATTGGCGTTCCCCGTGGTGCAGACCCCGCTGTCGCTGAGGCGAACTGGCGTTTGCATTCATGGGGATCGCAGATTGATCTAATGAAAGTGATTGAAACAGCTGATTCCCTATTTCTTTCCCACCCGATTAGATCTAGCGGAATATTTCCGGGCAGTGAAGCGCCGTTGCTCATGGTTACTTCTCCCCGGGGAGAGCAGGGGGTTGTTTTAGTGGTCTGTTCCGCACCCTGTCGGCAAGCTGGATGGGAGTGGGGCAGGCGTTGGGGTTAGTCAGCCACATCAGTACTCTTTCGGTGAGCCGAAAACCCCGACCACGAGTTCTACGTCTTTTGTCAGGGACCGGTCTCGCGAGACTGGTACCCTTAGTAGATTATCTGGTAGATCTCAGGCCACTGAATTCATCAGCTGAAGTTCAGAGTGCTTACACTAAAGCAAATGACATGTCAAATTAGGTCTGAGGACTGGTTTGTCACAATAGACATGAAGGGCGCATATTTTCATGTCTCAATCCATCTGTCACACAGACAGTTCCTCAGATTTGCTTTCAAAGGTGTAGCCTATCAGTATAAGGATCTAGATGGTTGGTTTGCCCTGGCAAAAAAGGCAGAGGCTTGCAGACATTGAGATGTCGTCCTTAAACGTATGGTGTGTCGTCTCCAGCTTGGAGAACGTAATATTTGGGCGTAATTTGGAATTCCACCTCGATGCAGGGCACGACTGTCGCCCGCTCGGGTAGATGTACTTCTGGCTGCGGTCAGGAGAATGAAATATGGCTCTTCACTCACAGTCGAACAGTTTCAAAGACTGATGGGCCTTATGACATGAGACCACTTCAATGGTGGCTAAAAGACAAGGACTTTAACCCGAGGGGAAATCCTTTTCACTTGATCAAGGTCTCTTGGAGAGGAGTCCGGACATTGGATATGTGAAGGAAACTGCAGATTTTGTCAGGGGCGATGCTAGGTGTTCAGTCTCTTTAAGTGATGCTTACGACCAATGTGTCCCTAGCCAGGTGGGGGCAATCATGTGTAGTCGTCTAGCCCGTGGCCAGTGGACCAACAGCGTCAGTTGCACTTAAACTGCTTGAAGATGTTAGCAGTGTTCAAAGCACTGAAGTATTCCTCCCAGACCTGGCAGGTCAGCATATATTAGTGTGCTCAGACAACGTGGCGACAGTGTCATATATCAATTATCAGGGGGGCCTGTGGTCTCGTCCCTGATACAAGTCAGCGCACAAAATTCTGATATGGTCTCAGGGCAAGCTTCGCTCATTGAGGGCGATCTACATTCTTGGATACCTTAACATAGGAGTAGATGCACTGTCAAGACAGGGTGCCGTGGCAAATCCCCGTCAGGATGGACTTACTCTCCCAGCAAGGAGGGCTAGTCCTACGTCCTCGCCCAGAGACATACAATCTGTGGCTGTGGCCTCTGAGGGGGAGCAGCTCATAGGCGTCAGGTTTGTCGGCAGGGGTCGGTCATACTATTCTGCATTTCAGAGCTCCTTTAACTAGAAGGCTGTATGCGCTGAGGTGGAAACTCTTCACCTCTTGATGCACAGAGCGACAGCAAGATCCAGTTAACTGCCCGATTGGCTCAGTACTGGATTTTCTGCAAGTGAGACCCTCTACGGGGATAGCTTACTCAACCCTAAAAGTGTATATGGCGGCTATTTCGGCTTTTCATATACCTATTGATGACCACTCAGTGGGTAGACACCCACTAGTTATAAGTTTTTTTGCATGGTACATTGAGGCTGAGGCCAGTGGTCCGTTGTAGGATACCGACTTGGGATTTAACAGTGGTCCTAGAGGCTCTTTCTAAGTCTGATTTGCATCTATGATCAAAATGGTCTTTATGGCACTCTCCTCACTTAAGAGGGTGGGAGATTTGCAGGCCCTGTCAGTGGCCCCTAATTGTATAGACTTTGCACCCGGACTGGTGAAAGTCTTCCCACAGGTGGGATATATTCCTAAGGTTCCTACGATTCCACCGCAGCCAATAGCCCTTCAGGCATTTTCCCCCCTCCTTTTCAGGAGGCAGGCCAAGACAGACTTCATTATTTATGTCCATTATGGACATTTATTTTCGAAAGTCTGCGCTATGGAGAAGGTCGGATCAACCGTTTGTGTGTGTGTGTGTGGGCCCTCCTCGGAGAGGTTCGTCTGCATCAATACAGACTTTGAGCAGGTGGATAGTTGATGCTATATTTATGGCCTATGACTCTGCAAGTCTTCCCTCGCCGATGGGAGTCAGAGCTCATTTCACTAGGGGTGTGGGGGCTACGAAAGCCTACTTAGCATGTGTCCTGGTGTCGGACATCTGCAAGGCAGCCGGATGGTCCTCTCCCTTGACCTTTGCGAGGTTTCATGTGCTTGACCTTCCGGCTACCCCAGGTTCTGTTGTCCTTATTGTGCTGCTCCACACTAAGCAGGAACTTGTGGGTCTGGGGCCGTTGGTATTTCATTCCCAAAGCGTCTATAGACACAGTATGAGTTCCTGAAAAGGAACGTCTCTGGGTTATGCATATAACCTCAGTTCCTTGAAGGAATGAACTACTAACTACTACTCCACACTAAGCAGGAACTTGTGGGTCTGGGGCCGTTGGTATTTCATTCCCAAAGCGTCTATAGACACAGTATGAGTTCCTGAAAAGGAACGTCTCTGGGTTATGCATATAACCTCAGTTCCTTGAAGGAATGAACTACTAACTACTACTAACAACCAAACTACTTTTACAAGCATGAGCCCCGTCAGAATGGTCGTAGTGTTGCAACAATATACAGTGAAATTCTCAATGTTACTCAGAAAACAGGATACAGGTTTAATTCATTTGAATTACTTTTGCTTTACTCCGCCAGATATACAAAAGAAATCTCTTGTCTTAGCTACTGTGTATAGACCACCAGGGCCATATACAGATTTCCTAAAATAATTTGCAGAATTCCTTTCCGAACTATTGGTTAATTTTGATAAAGCACTAATTGTTGGGGAGTTTTACATTCACGTTGATAATAAAAATTATGCGTTAGGACTTTTACTGACCTGATAAACTCTTCTGGAGTAAAACAAAATGTTACTGGGCCCATCGTTTTAATCATACGCTAGATTTAATTATATCGCATGGAATTTATCTTACTGATATAGATATCGCTCAACTGTGCTCAATCTTGCAAAACAACAATGTCTATGAAGAATTTCAGTCAGGTTTTAGGCCCCATCACAGCACAGAAACAGGGCTTGTTAAAATCACCAATGACTTGCTTCGTCAGAGCAAGGCTGTATCTCATTGCTAGTTTTACTTGATCTTAGTGCGTTCGACACTATAGATCATGACATACTAATAGATCGACTACAAAATTATGCAGATATCCAAGGGCAGGCTTTAAGATAGTTTAGATCATACCTGTCTGATCGCTACCACTTTGTTAATTTAAAGGGGGAGTCATCGCAGTTATCACCAGTAAAGTATGTGGTGCCACAAGGATCTGTCCTAGGTCCTCTACTATTTTCAATATACATGCTGCCCCTTGGTAATATTATTAGAAAACA
>JAUYWG010000039.1:12063515-12083682 GCA_034779775.1 Enteromius afrohamiltoni | reverse complement strand
ATATATATATATATATAGTGGTCTTTCAAATATAATACAAACATACAATTTCTGACCTTTGAGCATGCTTAAAGCTGAGATAAATGTTAGAGGGAACTTTTTAGGTTTAGCACCAATAATATTGGGATTTACTTGATAAAATGACTCCTTGCAGATGTAACATATCTAGATTCATTTTAAAGTGCATCTTATTCAAATACAACTTCAAAGGATGGGCTCAGACACAGATGTCTGGGCAAAGTCTCAGATATCCACTGACCCTAGAACTGCCCATGGTGCTCCTGGGGATGCAGAGCTGATGCATGCATCTTTATGCTCATATTTTCAGTAGTGTGCTGTCTAAACCAAAAGAAGAATGTTTATTTACCAATCCTGGAGCAAATAACCACTTGTTACAGTCTCCATGCATTGTGCCTTTCGGAATACAAATATTGTCCATTGCCCTGCCCAGCACCCTTACTGTGTGACAAAAATGGCAGATACACTGCCTGTAGTTCTAGTCAATGAGTTCTCATTTTTCAGCCAGATAATAGTCAGTCTTGCTGTTTTAGTCTGTTTCCAACAGAAGGACAAGAGGGTGCTGAGCCAAGCTTGTGTTGTATTCTTCATTCTTGACACTTTGTTAGCAAGGGTGTTTGTTTCCTCGGACAGACTTAGCAATTAAATCCACATCTCAAATATGAGATGAGGCAATTGCTCTGACTCGCCATACCTCTGTGTTCCCAGATATTATAAATTTTTTCTCAGATAGTGTATGTTACCTATAATATGTACTGTATAGCATTTTTTTCCCATTTTCTGTTTTTCTTTGGTATAGAAAAATAAGCTTTATAAGTTTTGACACATCTAAATGTTTCATGTTTGAATTGAACACAAGTGAGAATGAGATTTTTAAGCTCTGGTGGAGTGAAAGATGTGACTAATGGGTAATGAATAATGGTTTTCTGTCTGTTCCTGTCACAAAGCTAGCATATGTGATCTGACACTGATCCTCTACAAAAATACAGTATGGAAAGAGCTCGATTAAAAGCCATTAATAATTGAAAAAAAGCACATTGTCCTAAATTGGTATGTGTAAATGTGTGTGAATTTAACAGGTATTATTTTGAAATTACACTTTCATAAAAGTAATTTTCATGTATGATATTAAATTTCACATTTCAAAGTGTTGACAACACATTTTTTGAAGTTGTTTATTGTGACAGTATGGTCACATATTTACTGTGTGTAGTGTGTTACTTGTTTCTAATTTGTGAAATGTACTATTAATTTCTATGACAATAGTTTCATAGTAAATCCTACACCTCTTTTTTCTCTATCTCCAAAGGGATGTACGTTTCTGGGCAAGTGCAAAAATGCGTCTACTTCAGCATTTACCATAGACTGTATAAAACATGGATGTAGTGTCTGTGATGTCCCCCAGAGGATCCTGAAGAACATTTTTGAAGCCCAAAATGGGCGGAGCCATGCATGGGCATCTTAAAAGTGTGTCACTCACAGATAAGACCTTACTGTCTCCGCAGAGACTTTTCTTCTTCAAAACTTCGCAAAGGTTCTCTATCCTAAAGCTTCCCCCTTCACGCCTCCGCTACAAGTACTTTTTACAAAGCTATCCTTCGTCCCTCCCTACTTCCGCTGAAGTTTTTCTACCATACTGTCTCCACAGAGACTTTTCTCCTTCCAACCTTCGCAAAGGTTCTCTATCTTAAAGCTTTCCCTTTCATGTCTCCGCTGCAGGTACTTTTTACAAAGCTATCCTTCATCCCTCCCCACCTCCGCAGAGGTCCCCCATCCATAGCTACCCCACCCCTCCTCCCCATGCCCCTCCTCCCCCTTCCTTCCGCAGAGGCCATAATTCTCCTGCTATTTAAAAACACCCCTTTTGTCTAACGCCTCCCCAGAAACAGCCACCCTCCATCTGCAATGCTCTGATTCCCACCCACCATACCCATATGTTTATATTGTCTTGCTTGCTTGCTTTTCCAACCCACTAATCTATGTCTCTGTCTCCACCAGCAGGTCACCAGACGATCCAGCTCCCCAGTCCACCCCAATTCCACACACACTATAGGTTCTTACATTTTTACACGTCTTTAAATTACCCAACTTAGCCTGGTTCTCCCAAGGTTTTTCCCCCCATTCTATCTTAAATGGGGTTTTGGTTCCTTGCCGCTGTCGCCTCTGGCTTGCTCAGTTGGGGTCACCTGATTTCCATTAACAATCGTCGTCTTGACCATAGAGACCGTCTCTGCATTTGATAAACAAAAGTTTAATCCCGTCATCTTAAAATAATTATCACTCTATTTCCTACTTGATAACATTCAGTGCTTTGCTACAACCTGCTGACCCATCCAGCATCCTCTTACCAAGCGCTTTTGGAAGGCTTACATCCGGCTATTGTCTTTATTTAGCTTTTTTGGGGGGCATGAAAGGACCGAGCCAGACGCCGAGCTCTAGCCCTGGCTAGGGTTCAAGCCTCTAGGGTTCGGTGTCCACCGTCCTCCCAGCTCCCCGGACAGTACGTCACATATGCTAAACTTTATCCTTCTTGATTATGAGGAAGCGCAAACTCTTGAATTGAAAATGGGCAAAGAGGCCAGAAGTGCATGGAGCTAGTTGCTTAAACCACGCGGACTTAGCTCAACAGTGGTGACAGCAGAAGCAATCCATCAGTCACTCAAGTGGCCATGCCATTAATTAAGCAGACCTTTACGGCTTAATATAATTTAAAGAGGTCATGTGATGCAATTTCAAGTTTTCCTTTCTCTTTGGGGTGTTGCAACTTGTAAATGCATAGATAAGATCCCTATAGTTGCAAAAAAAACGAAAGTGTCAAACCCAAATAGAGATTTTTTACAGCACTTGGGTTTATTTACATAAAACTTCTCAAATATTTATGCAAAGAAAAAAGTCAGAGAAATTATTTTCACTGTAGTGTTGCTGCCAGCACCATGTTCTGGACATGCATTGTTTTGTTGTGAAAGTGAAAATACTTTGCTTGGGTTACCAAAAGAGGACTGAACTAGAAATCTGGGGTTAAGTTTACAACACTGTTCCAGAACAGTTCAACACAAATGGAGTGCGTTTAGTGCATTTAGAGTACGGAGGACTGATTCCTGAACCTGGAGAGAAGCCTATGCTGATTATACACATAGTCTGTCTCTATAAAGTGGGGCAATTCAATCTTTAAAAGGAAAGTCTGCTGTGTCTGACTCATTTATGTGTTTTATTATTTACAGAATCTGCTGCTTATTCAAACATGAGTTTTGAGAAGTAGTTCTTCTTGTTTATTGCTTCTATGATCACAAATGTAGGTGTAGTGTTATGCACGGCATGATGCAACGTGTACAAATACTAAGTCATTATGTTCATTGTTATAATTATTACATTATAATTATTATTACTGGATGCAACAAATGCCTTGTGAAATTTTATTGATTTTCTGTCATTGTGCCAGACTTGGTGTAACATCTAAAAAACACAAAGATTTTTAAAGAGTCACACTCACCACGAATAACAAAATCCGATTCCAGCAAAACAAACCCTTCTTTTATTTATCTATTTTTCCTCTTCCGTGCAATTTGCTTTCACTAAATAATTATTTTGTCAATAAGTAAAAATATCCCCTCAGAGTCAACAAACTGTCAAAATAAATTCTTATCTGATAGAAGATGATCCATTCCACACCAAAAAATGTTAGTTTAGAAGAAAACATTGAGTGCGTTGAAATAAATTAGTGTTGACCAGTCCATCTGTCTGAAAAATAAGCCTCCAAAGACAAACAATCCAAAACCGCGATCGTGTCCAGTCTTAAAACAGCATTCAGTTTAAACACCATCACCATCAAGCATGTATCCATATGCCTGTTAAGATTTAGATTGAACAGAGAAAAACAGTCCTTCTGTAAACTAAATGCTACAATTAGACATTCCTGCCACCTAGGAAGTAGGAAGACAGTTGAGTCTACAGAGCGCCCTCTAGTGTCTTGTAGTATTACGACACATCGTATTATAGACATATACACAGTGACAGAAATTTCACTCTGTTACACCAGCAAGGTAAGGGGTGTAGTAGGGCTGGGCGATATATATCGAATGATATATTCATGCATATCTCATCAGTAGAGCTGATTCTTTGATTAGTGGTAAATCTCCAGCAGCTGTTTTTAAATGCAGCGCCAGTTTATGAACATAGCCGTAGTGAGAAGCTACGCATTGAGTTTCGCGGGTGATTCAATGGCGCAGCTT
This sequence comes from Enteromius afrohamiltoni, assembly GCA_034779775.1. NCBI lineage: Eukaryota > Metazoa > Chordata > Actinopteri > Cypriniformes > Cyprinidae > Enteromius > Enteromius afrohamiltoni. The sequence goes on along the minus strand of JAUYWG010000039.1, from coordinate 12,079,435 downwards.
GTCAGTGATCAACAGCTCTGTCTATAAGCTGGCATTCCTTTTAAAAACAGCTGCTGGAGATTTACACTAATCAAAGAGACGGCTTTACTGATGAGATGCGCACAATATATCATTCGATATATATTGCCCTGCCCTAGGGTGTAACATTTACGTTACATGCTTGAGGTATTCGGCCAATCACAACGCACTGGATTAACTAGAGCACAATTACAGCACACCTCACTTTTTTAGAATGATGAGCTTTGTAAAAATTGTTTCAAGACGGCGGGTCTTACAGGAGCAACAATTGTGTACAGCATGTGAATAAAAAACATTACTTTTTTACCTTAAACCGCATAAACATATTGCATTACAACAGATACCAGGCTGTTAACTTTTGATTGTTTCCACTGTAAAGTTGGGAGTTTTATCATGGGGGTCGGGGAGTCTCTCTTTTGGAGCCAGTCTCAAGTGGCCAGTTGATGAATTGCAGTTTAAGTTATTTTGTTAGTATTAATACTAAAATAGTTCTTGAGCTGATGGCTCATTTTCAATTATTTAAAAAAATAATGAAAGACTAAAGACAAGTGTAACCCCAGGCGCTACTGGCGTTATTGGCACAGGTCTTTGCTAATCACAAAAAAATCCAGATGGTCTTTTCAAATGCTGACTTGACAATGAGTATGTAAGGAAAAAATTATATAAGGGCTGATTAACAATGCTGGATGTCAGTATTAAGAAGCCAAATACTGTTTTGAGGTGCATAGTAGGTAAAATGTTGAAGGCAGACTAGAAGAATATCTAAGTGATATGATCTGAATGCATGGCTTGTCCACTGTAATACATTAGTTTCACAGTACTAGGTGAATAGGTTCAAAGCAATCTAAGCTATTTTTCATCATTTGAAATATGCTACTAATTATATCACCAAAAAAAACTTTTTTTTTCTGTTGTGATATTTTCAAATTATATGTGAGGTGAGAGGTTAATCAGCATATCTACGGTGGATAAAAAAGAATGTAGGTGGCTAATACAACTGAAAGGGAAAACTTTCATTAAGCAATTTCAGGTCTTTATTTTTTCTTGTCCATTTCATATTGGGAAAGAGTATTTATTTAGTTAGTTAGTTAGTTAAAGTTTGACACTTTGCCATGAAGATGTTAACACGTGTCTTGTGAAGCATAAAATGAAATTATTGTCTAATTATACTAATATGTTTTCATTCAACAATTTTCTGATTAACATCTGTCTAGTTTTACAACCGGGCTACAAATTGATGTAGAGTGGAATTTGTACTCAGTAACTGGTCTAAACTTGTATTTACAACGTCAAAATTTAGGACCCAACATTATTTGCATATTTCACAAATATGATATGTACAATTTCCTATAGTTTTGCCTATATTTTTTGCTTATCTCAATCAATCACTTCAATAGTTTAGCCACATAACAAACAAACCTGGCAAAATTTAACTTTGCAATTTCAGTGATAAGTGGGGGGGAAAAATACTATGCAATCATTTTTCATTTGTGCAAATGAACTCTGAATGGGCCCTTCAGCCAAGATTATTACAAATGCATTTAGCTTTCTGACACCAATAATTAGAACTTCTGAGAAATGTAAGGAGCTGGGAGAACATATGTTGTGTAATTCCAGTAGAGAATGTCATCAGGAACAGAACCAGCAGTCCTTTAACAATATACAGGTCTCTGAAGGGGGTCATTGAAAGCCTTAGAGCAGCGAGCAGAATGCAATTAAATAACCTTAACACTTTTTAAGTGATCATATCTCCCAGCTGGAGCAGTGGAGCAGTGTTGATTGTTCTCCGTATTTCACAGCATGCATCATATTTCCACTTGCTTTCTTTGCAATAGTTATAGGTTCTATAAGAAATTATTTCTTTAAGTGAAGATAAAGTAAAAATTATGCTGACAGACATAATTTATAATGCAAAAGTTTTCCTTGATGCTTTCAACACATTTTCAAAATTGAATGAAACCATAGCACTTCAGTAGTCATTGGATTAATGCACAATCTCAAATATACCTCTTAGATACGGCAGTTAATATTTTACGGAGTTAATAGTTTGTCTGTCTGTAGAGGTTTAGCAATTATGCATGACCAGTCAGTGGGGATGATTAAAACTGGTTAAAGTGTCAGAAGACAAGGGAATTAACTAAAAGTCTTTAATTACACTTCATGGACATTAATCATGCCAAAAGTTGAGCCTCATTTCCTAGGCATTTTAATCTTCTTCACGGTGTGACTATAGCTGTCCAGAGAGAGTCCTAGGTGCATGACAAAAACCTGAACTTGCAACTGCTCTTTAAGCTCCACGCATTTTTTCCAAGCTCCACTGTTTTTGGTCTGACAAAATAATCCTTATCAAGAGGAAACAGTTGCAAATGTGTTGCAGGATTTAGACACAGATCGCAAGGAATGGCTCTCACACACAAACAAAAAAAAAAAAGCAAATTTTATCATTCGCACACCATTTTTGTCCTTCTGTTGAACATAAAAGGTGAATTTTTGATTTGAGCTTCAAAAAGGACAAACAAACACCATAAAAGTGTGATGAAAATGCCCCATCCAACTCATGCCCTATATTTTAGCTCTACTGAAACAGTAAGATAAGAACCTTTGTTTAAAAAACAGACCTAAATTTAACTCCAGTAAGCTGTTAACTGCTGCAATCAGATTACAGAGTTGAATTTGAGAACTGGATCAATCTAGTTTTTAACAAATCACTCACTCGTTTGTGAAAAACATTAATTGTGCTTGCACCTCACTATAGATAAATTGCTTTTTAAACAGTATGTAAAAGCTAAACAAGTTTGAAACAACAAAAGAATGGGTAAAAATAACCCAATTTAAATTGTTGGGTAAACTATTAGAATCAAGGAAATAATAATTTACTTTTTGCATTTTTTTATGGTTTTGTTTATTTATTATTTGTTTATAAATATATAAACTATTGTTTTTCTCTATTTAACAAAACAAAATTGTATTCAGTTTTGAAACTTTGTGCTACCTGCCGGTATTTTCATGAACGGCTTTAACACACGACTAAATTAAATTTAAATCCGGGACTTTGCCGCGGCGGTACAAACGGTGGTAGTAGTCATTTTGGTTGTCCACTTACTGTATGTCTTCTCTCTGAAAGGCCATAGTCACGCCTCTCAAGCAGGAATGGGACGGAGGGTTTTACTGTGCTGAGCAAAGGTATGAATTTGTTCTTTAATGTTCACCAACTCCTAATTGCAGCTGGCAAACATATATTGGAGACGATTAATATGCTTGTACCATTTTTGAAATATTGCTTCCTTAACTTACTGTGACACTCTGGCTTTCTTTGAGTTGCTCCCACCTTATGAACTCACCTGTGCAAACCTCAGTGGATTAATTCTCTTTGAGGATGGCAAAAAGTGCTCTTGATTTTTACAGCAAATGCATTAAAGAATGCATTTAGTAAGGTGCATGATTGGGCTCAAAGCAGATACGAGTCATTTAAACATGTAAACATCATTCCTTTGATCAAATCATACAGGTCTACTAGCAAAGTTGTAGCAAATTAGCTCAAACAAAGAATCGAATTTCTAATGGGAAATAGAATCTATATCCCTATAGGATTCTATAGGGAATCACGGTCACAGAGGTCACAGAGTGGGTCTGCGATTTACTGAACGAGCAGTATAACATCAACTGCTGTGCTGTATAGATCATAGTCTAAACACTATTAATAAGCACAGTAACAAGATTGGCAGTTTGAGACATTAACTTTTAAGCACAAAACAAAAGATACTTTTCTTTTTAATTATAAATATGGCTTTACTGGATAAAACTAAGACACATAAATTAAGCCAACACATAAAAACACGCATTCACACATTTGTATGATTTGCAGGAAGAGAGAAAGTGAGAAAAGAGTGAGTTTAAGAGAATGAAAATGTGAAATCCCAATTTTGCAGCAATAAGTGCTATTGCATCAACAACCATCAATCAAAAGATTAACTCTCCCCTTGAGTTTGTCAGTGAGGTTAACATTTATATTAATTTCACCAGTTCAGCCTTAATCTGGAGGTTTGTACTTGCGTTCCTTTTGGCACATCCTCATTTTGCTGATTTAGGCATGTTCCTGGGTCAACATATTTTGTTGACCCTTGTTGACCCAAGAAAGATGTTGACCCAGGGACACGCTTAACTCTGCAAAATCAGGTTCTGTGTTGCCTTTGTGCTTTGTGCAGTTATGCATATCATTGATTTAAGTTCGGTTTAGTGTATTTTAAGCCTGAATAGGCATGGAAACCGAATCAGTTTTGTGCCAGTTCTGTGTGTCACTCCCAGCTGGAGCTGCCAGCTAGAGACTGGTGATGGCACTACAGCTCTCCATGAACTCTATGTGTTTTTGTGTCTGTTCTCATACCTGGAATCCATTCCCCAGAATGCACCTCTCCTTCACAGCTGTGGCTAGTTAGGTTCAATCATTCAATCATCATCACCTGTATGAATGCCATTCTGTGTGTTTGTCTCTTCATAGGTTCTATACACCTGTATTTCAAATTCAAATTTTATTTGTCAAGTCAAGTCAAGTCAAGTCAAGTCACTTTTATTTATATAGCGCTTTTAACAATACAGATTGTAGCAAAGCACTGAACATTATCAAACAATGTATTTGTCACATGTCTTTGTTCCTAGTTTGTTATGTCATTTGGATTTATTCGTTGCCTGTTCCCGGTTCTTTGCTTCGCCTCATACCCTGGACTCTGATTGCTGGTATTTGCCTATAGTTTTGTTTATCGTTTACTCTATTGCCTATGCCTTTGCTGATTGTGTTTGCCGGCGCTCAACCTTGTCTGCTTGACCCTGAGTATAAATAAACACTGTTGCATTTAAACCCGCACATTTTACGCCCCCATTTGTGACACTGTGAATGTGAGTGCAGTTTTTGTGAAGACCAGAGGTTAAAGGTCTGGGGGATGGGGATCCATCCAACAAAATCTTTAATTATTTTACCCATGTAATGATATTGATGTCCTGTGTCTTTGACCAGTATCTTGGTTATTTGCACAGTTTTTACAATCTCCTTCCTGAGTTGGGATTCTCAATTTGTGCTTTTGTGTTAATGTTGCAAGCTGTCCTGTGACAATGTCTGTGACAAAGATCTGCTTGCATCAGGTTATCATGGGCCGATTTATGACTTTCTGTTGTCTTGAGGCCTCTTTGTGGAATTCAGCTTCTCATATTTCAATGTTCCAATCAAATCTTAAGTGTCTGATTCACTCTGATGCACTCCAACCCTTGCTAATGTAATTGCTAACTATGGGCAGTTATATATAGTTATTGGCTTTTGCAAATCAACTGCTGCTTCAAAAAAAAAAAAAAAAACTTTTCAAAGAGGTTTTTTTTTCTCATCAGTTCCTCTTGATTTGCTCTCCCTTGCTCTGGCCACATTTACTCTATGCCACTCATTTTGAATACAGTAATTTGAATCACATTGGTGTGCTGGAGATTTTTGATGTGCAAGAAGACTAAATTGAATTCCAAGGTCATCTGAACGGGGAAACTCTGCCATCTCTTCTATTCTCTTTGCTTGTTCTCATCCTCACACAGTTAAAGATGCACTTAAAATCCATTTGCATCACTTCATGCAAAACAATTATAGGTTTCTTCCATTATTACAACTATACAGAGCTGATGGTGTTTTCAAGCATTTAAATTAAACAGTTTTGATTTAGTTTTGTGATGTGTTAATGAGACAGTAGCATATGACTTCTTTGTTTTGGTGTCTTTTGAACCTTTCATCCGTGTGACAGAGATTCAGTGCGTCCTTAGATCTTTACTGTCATCCTACTGCTGCTCAGACCAAGAAGGGTGAGACAACATAACCCTGCTGGGAGCTTATGATGAGGAGAAGCCAATGCTTATTGTCTTCTGTGCTAGCACCGAGGGTCTCTGAGGTGCAAATGTGACATAGCCAAAAGACAATGACCCAAATGACCTAATTTTTCTGTCACAAGGAAGACACTATATGGACTTTTCTTGTCTGGCTTTAGGGGTGTTAACTTATTTGTTGAAAAAAATAAATAAATTCTAAACTGTACGGCCTTTAGTCATTTTTTTTAAACTAATGATGACTGCATGAGCAATTAATAAAGCTATTTTCACACAGTGCAAAATACTATTGACCACAAAACACTTTTACTATTTTAACATATTTATAGTTCATTAAGGGAAATATATATTAGGGCCGGGACTCGATTAAAAAAATAATCTAATCTAATTAATTTGTAATTAATTGAAATTAATCACATTTTAATTGCATATAAATATTTGACCTAAGAACAGTGAGAAGTAATTTTTTTTCATTTGGATTTTTAGTATACCATTGAATAATGACTGAATACATAAGCTTAAGCAACATAATATTGTTTATTTTTGTTCAGCCAAGTCCAGCAGACCAGTTCAATATTGCCATTAAGTTTAGCAATAGGATATTTAGAAATATAGTAGGCTACATTTAAGAAATTCAGGAAATTCAGGTAGGTAGACCTTCTGCAAACTGTTTTTTAAGTAAAACACAATACTTCAGCAGGGCTCTCAAGCTTTAGCAAAAGCTTTGGGTGAGATTTGATCTGCCACAAAATATTTGCACAGCAGCCCCTCTGGCCCACCCAATTCTCTGAAGTTATTGCTAGCAGTGTAATTTTACTTATTGTTCATAAATGATCAGTACAAATATTAATTATAACAACTGGTAAATCTGATAAAAGAGAAAAATTCATCCAAATGAAATAAATAGCTTTATATATTAAAAAAAATACAAATGTATCAAAAAAAAGAGTCAACCGAACAACTGAGCCAACTCAATGTACATTCATACTGTACACATAGAGTAAGATTGCAGAATCTGAAACTTTTGAAATAATTTAGTACAAATTTGGCAATATTTCCCAATCACAGGCAACTGATTTTGTCCAGGAATCATAAAATTAAGTAATACACATAAATAAATAATGAATGGATTACCTACCAAATTCCTCATAATTGCTCTTTCAAATCCCCCCCCCCGTGTGTGCGTGCACGCACACATGTTGCCTAGTAACGAACGTGCTTGCAAGCTGGCACATCATATGCTTGTGCCTCGTCTATTAAATTGTATAAACAAGTTCAATTATCTCTTACTTTTCAGCGTGAGAAATACAAGGTGTGGCGTGAGAGCGTGTGAACTGGCTGAAATGCGTGTGTTTCACGGTGAATGCGTGAGCCCTGCTTCAAGTGCATTCAAAACATTAGAAACTCTAGTTGGTGCTCCCATGTAATCGGTCCAACAAAACTCATCCAGTGAGAAACATTCCACGGTGCAAAAATAAGTGCGATTAAAAAACATTTAATTAAGTTAATTTTGTGTAATGAATTAATCTAAATTAACTTGTTAAAGTCCCGGCCCTAATATATTTATATAAATAATTACTATTAATTATGATTAATTGCAATTATTTATATTAGCTGCCTGTAGTAACTGTAGCAGAATTACCATCAACTAATCTGTTCATTCAGCGAACACATAGTGTAATTAAGAAGGGATATTTTCTTGGCCACAGAAAAATACCTTCTTACAGTATCACTGGAGTAGAGCATGAAGCAAAGGGCCGAAATCGTAAAGGGACATTAATTTGCAAGTCAGAATCAGAAACGCATGTAATTTGTGCAAAAGTTTTATTATGAACGAATGATGAATTGGTTGCGTTCTGGCATCCAGAAAAGTAGAAAGAGCCCGAGAGTTTCTGCTGTGTAGGCTTTTGTAACCTGTTGAGGTCACACCTCCTGTGGGTCAAAGACCAATTGTGTGCTGATGCTTTGGAAGGAACCTTTTATGGTTCTTTATTCCGAAGCATGCTAAATTGCATATGTATGGGATTGGAGGCTGATACACGAATTAGAGGAGATTCTTACAACACTGAATGTTGCAAAGATATCAACATATAACATACACTCTCAATTAGATCATTTTCCGAGTCCTTAGGTACCAAATATGAAATGTTTTGATCTATGAGGTGAGGTATGCTCGTGATCTGCTGTAAACATGCATAAAACAGTGTACCATACTCAAGGCAATTTACAAGCACAATTACAATATACACTATGACCTGCAGGATAAGTGTTTACTCAGAGACAGTTTTCCTGTAAATTACTTTAGGGGAAAGTCCATTGTCTTTTCAACTAGTCCGAGTTGCTTTGTTTACATTCCTTCAAACAATAAACCAGTCTTTATCAGTTGGTTACCATGGAATCCGAGGCCTGGTTTTTCTTACTGGGGTGTTAACTGTTGTTTGGGGGATTGCTCCAATTTGAGTTGTCCCTTGGGCTTGGAAAGCAGTATTAAAGATTATTTGTTACATGTAACAAATAGTTTGCGCATGATTGGTTCAAATGCTACATTCACTGCTTTTGAAACATGAGTCACTGTGCGAAAGCTCTAAGACCAGCTGAGATGACAGTTGTCTAAAAAAAGGTTTTTTTGTTTGTTTGCTTTTTTATTAAAAAAGGTGTTTTTATCTCCTATTCTATTCACTTAACATAATCATTTAGGTTTAGTGAAGGGTTTAGTGCCGGTGGTATGTTATTTTCAAAAACAACACCGCAGTAACCTTTTCACCACTGTTTTGAATAAAATTGAACACCCTTTTAGCTCCACTTACTTGACATATCACTCTGAAATTGTGACATGCTATAATTTTGCATTTAAATACTCACTGTGCAGATTTAGCAATAGATTAGATCATTGGTGGTTTGTGAATTAAATACTGATATTTGCTCTGAAACTATTGTATTTAATTTCTAAATAAATCTTTATATCCACCTGCTTTTCATCCACATAATTCTGAAGCAGTGAACTGATCAGATGTATATTGTACACCCCTGACAGTAAAGCTGTCAGAAACATGTAGTCTATCAGATGACAGATAAATAAATGATTTGCCAAATACAGTGTTTGGTTTGCACTGATATCTTTCTGTGTCCTTTAGATTGAGGATGGAAGAGGATTTGTAACATAAAAATGAAGGTGCCATTCTGTCAGGTTTCTAGAAGAGAAGCTAAGCTTTTCCGAATCACACAAAACAGACTCTGATGGACTGTCTTTCTGTGCAAATACAACAGTGTCACTGTGTGCACTAAATGTTTATATATAAAACCTAACTAGTCTTGTGGCATGAACGCACTTGGATGCACAAAATATGTACCAGCAAGTATATCACAGCAGAAATGAACACTATGAACACATTTGATTCCTTTTCACACAAATGTACAGAGTTTTGATTACTTGAAAAACATCATGCGACTTCAAAAAAAAAATTAATATGCTGGGAGATTTGAAAACTGATGCTTTTGAATGTTAGCATCACACATATTCAGCTCCAGTTTGAATCCTGTGTAACTACGGTTTACGGTTGCATTAAAGAAAGTTGAAATGGCACGACTGCATCAACGTTTTATATAAGTTTTGAATTTGTTAACACTATAGGGTAGGTTTGCACATCCTACTGTAATTTTGTTCGACCTGAAACAACATTTTAATCCAAAAATTAAGTCGACCATATTTCTACATCTAAAACTAAACTTACCCATGAGTAATACCTAAAATCAGATTTAATAATAATAATAATAATAATAATAATATATGAATGATAATGATGCACAAGCACCAAACACTGATTGTGATGGAGAGAGATGGAGACAGAAGTTCAAACGCAATGAACATTTAATAAAGGTGATCAGGATACATGGAGGACTGACAAAGGTGCAGAGACCAACACAGACAAACACAACACAACACAACAGTACTTTAATGGACACAAGACTCTAGACAGGGCATTAAATAAATACAAGGACTAATCAAAGGCAAAACACAAGACACCTGTAAGACACGGCTAGCAGAGGATCAAACATAATGAGAGAGGCGGGGATACAAATGAACTAACACACGTGTAGAACGAAATGAAGAAAAAACACAAAAGCATGTAGGACAAAATCAAAACATAAACCCAAGAGACACATGTGTGACAGATTGTAACCCTAAACATCACAAAAATGCTTTAAACTGGTTCTTAAAATCCTATTGGTGTCACAAGCCGTGCCTCTGTGGCTCTCTCCGGACGGCAGCAGCGGGAACCTTCGCCAGAGTTTTAGTTTCCCCCCGGACCTTTTTTCCCCACGTACCTGGGCCGCTTCCGCATCTAGCACCCGCCATTTTGTGGACTTTAAAAGCGGCGGCTGGACGCTAACTTGTTGCAAAGTTTTGTTTTGCCAAGCATACAATCCTGAGCGTTTTTTCCCTGTTTTCTATTTGGACTGTTTCCCGGACTTTGATTACTCGCTGCCTGCCCCGACCCTTTGCCTGGACTTTACTTTGTTTATTGGATTACCCTGTTTGCTTCTGTTTGCCTGTGTTACCGACCACCGCCTGTACGACCACGCCTCTAATAAAGCCTGCATATGGATCCAACCGACTCCAGTGATCCGTTACAATTGGCTAATCACAGTTGGCTAATCACATAGTTGGGTTGGTGTAGGGCATATTACCAACATGGTAGATTATTAACTTTGAGCAACAGTGCCCAAATATTTAACCTAATAAAATATGCAAAGGTTCACATACTGAACCTGTGTTTTAGCACCAGGCAGTGGACATTTCTCTTTAAAACTACAGCAAAAATGCAGTAAGGTACATAAAAACGGTGTTGCATAAAAAGTCCACAGAGGTACTTATTTTCATGAGACCAGGTTGTATAAAATATATATAAAATATAATAAATAAAGCACTAAAACTGTAATAAATATTCATACATAAATGAATACGTAAAAGGTAAAAAAAAGTACTTGACCTCTGTTAGCATTTCTGTGTCAGTCCTTGCTGCAGTGTAATATAATAATTATAGAAACTGTTAACAAGATTAACAAATTAGCTCACTTCTCCGTGAACAGAAAGGCGGGCAGGCACAAGATGCGGTGAAACAGGAACATTTAATAGCAGGAACACAGGATACAGGGAAATGGCTGGAGAAAACACAGAGGATAACAGCATGCAATGACTGACTCAACAATACACAAGACACAGTTTAAATACAACACATAATCAAAGACACAATACAAGACACCTGGAGACACGACTGGAAGGGAGTGAAACACTAACGAGAGGGGCGGGGTTACAAATGAGGCACAGCACGTGTAGAACAGAATGACAACAAAAACAAAACAGCACATTGAAAAAAGACAACGTGACACAATAACTACTGTATGTTATATTATTGTACACATACATTATAAACATTTATTACACGGCTCTCTGGAATGCTTGATTCTGATTGGTCAGTTGAGACATTTGCAGGTTCGTTCTTTTCAAATAATAACCGCTCCAAAGTAATAACGCATAGCCAGTACTACTTGTATGTTTAAAATCCCTCCGCGCCAACAAAGATTACCGTTTGGCGCCATCTTGTGACACTGGACAACCACAATTCACAATGGAAAATTTTAAATACATTCGTTGTTATATATTAATATGTAGATGTTCTAAATTGTCTTACTAACGTTTGAATGTTAGTCACGTGGGACTATATTGTTTCGCGGAAGGATGAAAACGTTAATTTAAAACAAATATGCCAATAAAATGTTTCAAATTCATATTTATGTCCAGTTTTTTCCTTATGTGGCAAGTAGCTGTGTAATAAGCGGGATAAGGTTCAGGCAGCCAGTAGTTATCGAGAAATAAGCCCCTTATTAATTACTGATTACTCCTTTTAAAGGTTACTACGTTACTGTTCTGATTACTTGATTTCAAAAGTATTTAGTAATGAGTTACTCGTTATTTTACTTTTTTTCTCTATGAAATTTATGAAAATCCAGTATACACCCTGAAAAATATTTGTTAAAGCAACAACATTCACAAAACACTTTTAGCTACTAACAAGCGGCTTTAGAACAATCAAATACAGAACAATCATGTAGTGATTATACATTTAGGATTAATTAGCTCTTTGTCTTTCAGTAATTGGAAATAGGAATAGTTCATAGTTGAAATGAGTTGGTTTTATGATGTGTTTTGTAAAGTGTTTTATGTAAAGTTTTGAACAAGCATCAAAATGTGACGAGTTGGAGTGAGACTGTTTAGGTTACATGAGTTAGCAGAACTTGCATGTAAATTTACAACACTAAATAAACCTTTATAAGTACAAATTTCAAATCTTATTTGATTTTAGTTAATTTTCTTCAAGGCAATCGGTTTGCATGCTTTTTTTGCGTAAGGTTAACTTATCATATTTTACAGTGTGTTTTGGAAATGATAACGTGTTAAATTACTCTGTTACTAAAAAAATAATTAAATTACACAAACACTTTTAGTAACGCGTTACTACCCAACACTGTTTATATGTGCACATAATGTAATTTCAACACTTAACTTAACATATCATATTTTACAGTGTGTTTTGGAAATTATAACGTTTTAAATTACTCTGTTACTAAAAAAATAATTAAATTACACGAACAACTTTAGTAACGCGTTACTACCCAACACTGTTTATATGTGCACATAATGTAATTTCAACACTTGTATGCAATAGTCTGTGATTATATTGCTGTCTAAATCAGAAATGTGAAGAAATTTTTGAGGTGAATGACCTGGTAATTTATTTTTTGTTTGAATTGTCATCTGAGTTTACAAAAGCTGAATTGTATGTTGTGTTGGAAATCTTTTTTGACCACTGCTAAGTGCTTAGGGCTGCTATTTGACACTTTTGCAGATAAGAATTTTGTGCTTGGCTCAGAGGACGTTTGTTTCAGTGAACTGAGAACTGAAATGAAATTAAACATGTACATGTTGCATAGTTTGGAAAGAGAATACCAGAATTAAATGAATCTCATCTGTGAGTCTCATACTGAAAAAGTTTGGCATAGCATATGTAGCATAGCACAGAGAAGAGAAAAGAAAAGAAAAGAAAAGAAAAGAAAAGAAAAGAAAAGAAAAGCTTATACATTTACTTAATGAAGACAATGTGTACTTTAAGATGATTTTGTTAGAGCTGCTTTAAAACGGCATAAGATCTACGATTGAAGACTAAAAACTATACTCATCCCAATTGATGTTCTTAGCTCCCAATATCATCAACGGCAAGCTCATTATTAAAGCTCTTAATCGACTGCCTTATCTCAACTTTTATCTACACAACTGCCTTGGCAATTCAATTTAATTTGAGTCATCGCAACTGGCCTTTGCCAAGGAACATCTTAATGCATCTGATGTTTCATTTCAAAGACAAATTCTGCCGCTGATGTTTTATTTATTTCTGTTTGTTTCTGCTCCTTTCCCAGGAAATGCATAAGGCTAATGAGTCAGGATTGATTTCAAAGGTTAGCATGTTCTGCAAAACATGTAGTAGTTTGTTTCAAACCACACTAATCTTATTGAATGTCGCTTATAGCATAGTACAGGCAAAGTAGGCAAAGGTTTCCTCTAGTAGGCAGCAGAGAACTAGTGCTAGTATTTCACTATATATGTGGGCTTCTTGATGTCTTTAGTGTTACACCAGTTCTTATTGAAGTAGTGGGATACAACTGGAAATAAGATTTGGCTCTGTGAGCAAACTCCTATAGTGTTCAAATACAATTTCACAGTTGATTTGGACCAAGACTGCCACTTCAGACAGAGAAGTAAATGGTATAGGTAGGAGCCATTTCACAGGATCCTGAGATTTCTCTCACACGTCTTTCACAACGGCTGATATTCCAATAAGGTTGCCATCCAGAATGTCTCAAGTCAACTTCACACTGCTTTAAAAGGGGAACTGGAGAGTCAACCAATAGTATTAGAGTGAAATTACAATCCTGCCACCATAATCTCTTTAAGATGAAACCACTCTGGATCTGTACACACAGCATCTGAAGGCCACACACCGGACAAGGAGATTAGGCTATGGCTTTACTAGGAAGTCTGAAAATCAAAGATTTGTGGATATTTCACAGATTTACCCACACCCACAATCATGCCACTCTTCAGTACATTCCTTATGATGAATATATACTTTTTTGTTAATTTTATGCCAACCCAATTGCAAATGACTTGAATGAATGCTGCTAGAGCAATCTACCAGTGCCATCTCACACTTTTTGACAACAGCAACAATATTCCCATGGTGCCAAGCATATGCTGTAATAGACACATGCAATAACTCCCACACAAATAATTATTTTGTAATTAAACATTTCACTCATGTAGGACAACAATATGGCTAATTTAGAGTAGAAAGTTACATTTTTGTGTCCCTAGATAATAATTCTGGTCTATAAATCCTGACAGTGTGTCATTTAGGTGTGGGCAGGTGTGTACCTTTTAGGTACATCATAAAAAGGCATTTGGTGTTGTTGACAATTCTTGGCATTGTCACAAAATGAAATGACACTCATATGTCATTTGATGGGTTTAGCCTGGCTTTTGCCAAGTCTTTTATCATTATGAGAAGGCACTGTGTTGTTTAATTTGTCTCAATCATTTGATGGATATGTTTACACATCCCATGAGATCACTGGATTCCATCTATTTTAACAGTTTACTAAAATCCCTCAAATTTGGTTATAATAGTTGCTTAGAGTGCCAGGGAATTCATTTTGATATTACATCTGTCTGTCCCTGCATCAATAAGAAGATCAGGGACATATTGTATGGCATAACCAGACATTTCCATAATATCCATCAACTGTAAAAAGCGCAGTTTTCAATCCATGTGCCTCATTAAATTAATTCACACTACTCAATATTAATATGATATTTAATATTAATGAAAGAAATAATTGAATTAATTACCTTTTGGAGTTATCAACTCATTTAAACTTAAAGCTCAGTTTCCCTTTAGCGCTTTCCTTAGTGTTTTCCTGCAAGCTATATGTTTGAGTGCACCTCTTTTTCTCCCACTACTGAACTGAAGACTCAAAAATAATTACCAGAAACCTATTGAGAACATAAAGAATAAGCTATAAGGCAACTGTCACTAGCTGAGTACTGCACGGATGATTGATAAATAATTACAGGAACGGTGGTTCCATGTGGCCATGAAAGTGTAGATAGACATGGAACGAAATAGGGTCAAGAAACATGCAGAGGGAACTTCTGTAGAACTATTCAGATTTGTGGTGACTGCCTTGTTGTCTGCACACAGGAAAGTGGGTGAGTGAGGGTGAATGTTAATAGCTAAATGTTAGCCACCTGGTCTCAGAAGACATTGATCATACAATCATTTGAAGATCAAAAGATATGTTGTAAAATAAAGGGGATTAAAAAAATGTTCCTTCATCAAACAGAACCAATTTAAAAGACCACAAACACAACATGAACCAAGGCCATATTTCTTAAATACAGCTGGTAAAAAAGTACTGGAAACAGCTCCTCACTGCAGTCACTACTTTAAACTAATAAAAATGCATTTACAGTATATTTATTTTTAGGACAGAAAAATCCCTAAGAAAGTTCTTCATGTCTATTAAAATATGTTCCTTATTTTTGTCTCTATTTCTCATCTACTCCCAACTCCTCAGGATGGCACTATTCCCATAGGAGTGTAAGAGTATTATCTGAAGGTTATGAAATCTATCATGGACTTTTTTTTCTTTTCTTTTCTTTCAAGCAGCAGCACCACAAGGGGGATATATTATATGCAAAAGACCTTTTACAGCATGGGTTCCCAAAATTTTTGCTCAACTGAACTCACATGCCTTACCTGGACAGCCTCCTGAGATTGTAAGGAATGTTAAAGGTTCAGAAAATATAATGCATTTTACAGCCAAGCATGATCACTTTATTTTATTTGTGTTGTCATGCATTAAAAAGGTAAATAACACTGTATGATTATGCAATTTAAAAATTATGTTTTAAATAATTAGAAGTGTGCCAT
>JAUYWG010000039.1:12019409-12045914 GCA_034779775.1 Enteromius afrohamiltoni | reverse complement strand
ATGGCAAACAAAAACAGATTCAGTTTTACAGGATGTTTATACAACACCTACATTTTTTTTATGCATTTTTGCTCATTTATTTACATGACAATAGTGTTTCAGGCCTAAAAACTATAAAAAATATTTTCTATAAAAAAAAAAGAAAAAGAAAAAGAAATTGTAGGAATATATGAATAATACAGCATTTTTAGTGGTTTGATTCCTGTGAGCGACAATTGTTTCGACAGTGTTGATGTCTGAGGAAAATTACACAACATTTCTCACATTGTCTCATGGTAATTCGTACATATTTTACAAGGTACAAATTGGTACAAATTTCGTACGACCTCATACGATCATTGCTAAATCGTATGTATTTTACAAGTTGCCAATCCGTATTAATTTCTACAAATGACCTAAACTAACCCCGCCCCTAAACCTACCCGTCACTGGGGTTTAGACAAAAAGAGTAAGGTTGTACACATTTGTACGAACTAGCAGGAATTTTCCACCTCGTATGAACTGACTCGTACAAATTGGTCGTGAGACTGTGTTGCCATCTTTAGTACAACCGTCACTGACAAATAAAAAAAAACATGGATCCATCTGCAGAGCTTGACACTTATGCTATGAGTGACACTGAAATGGTTGAGACAAGTGTGAACAGATAAGCTTTTTAAAGAGGCAAAACTACTTCATCAAAATATATTGTCTCTGATAAATTATGTTTTCACAGATTGGCCCACCAGCATATAAACTGCTTGCGTATGAGGGATGTAGATAAAACTGGTGCTCATAATCGAGGTTGAACTTTGCTGTAGTACGCTCGCTCTGTTATAAACAAACCTTTCATTTGTCATGCAAGAGAACCCTCTACAAAGTGGTAGAGCTACTCCGCACAGCACTGATGAATGTATTTACCCTTTCAGTAAAGAATCCCATTTCCACTCCTTTATTATTATATATTATTTACCTCTTTTGTAGTGAGGCTGATTTATCTCTAGGCTGCATGTATAAAGGTTTACCCTGTGCTTGGCCTGGAGATATGAATTCCACATCTACAAATCACTCATGCAAATATTCCCCTTGTTAAATTGTTAGCCAATTGACTTTCTGTCTGCTGGAGCCTTTTAACAGCAACTGAAAAAACTGCATGAATTAAAGTCTAATCATATAGCTTTGGTCGAATTCTGCACCAAGGAAGCAGAAGAGGGCAGTGGGATCTGTCTGATTGCAATAAAATAATTTGTTGACCAGCAACACCCACATTCACAGTTAATACCAAAAAGAATAAACTCCCTACTACCCTTGAGTCAGCCATGGGGGTTTGACAAACACCATCTGTTGAGTAATAACAACAACATTTTTCTCACAGTTTGAATGCTGGCTGCATAATGCTAGTATGAACAAGAGCAATAACATATACAATTAAGGCAGGGACATCAAGTCCTGCAATGTGTCCTGTTTAGGTGTAAAAAAATAAGTTTAAACTCTGTGATAGACTTACAATACTCCAAATCTGTCACAAAGTTTCTCTTTTAATCTTTTGTTTTGCTTCTGTGCATCAAAGCTCAATAACAGTCAAGTTCTCCATTTGATTTTGCAAATCCATGTGATGGAGACGCAGCGGGAAATGTACAGCTTGTTAGTTATCTTTCAGTCACCCATTAGACAAGTTAATGAGTTTCCAATTGTTAGAAATTCATATTAGAATAGAAAAATATTCATCAGTATAAGCAAAACAACTGTTTGAATCATAAATAATACACTAAAAGAAAGTTATGCTAGACAAATATCAGATAAAAATGACCCTTACTGAAAAACGTCTCAAGGTTACGCATTTAACCCTAGTTCCTCGAAGAAATGAGATGCCACGTCGACGAGACGCTATGTGACTGCTCTGAATCATGTGTAAAATCGGCCAATGATAAGTTAGGATGTCATAGGTGGGTGACGTCACTGGCCAGGAAGCATAAAAGCATGTGGAATGCTGCCGGCATTTAGCTCCTGTCATGCATGACAGGAGATGCCAAAAGTGTGGTTTCGAGACGCAGTGTCTTGTTCCTTCGAGGAACTAGGGTTACATGGGTAGGAGGTCCATTAGGTCCGAGAACCATACTCGGCCCTGCCAGAATGGAGCTACAAGTAGTAGACTGACTGCGTCCCAGCGCACTTTCTCAAGAACTCCTTGGAGCAGAGCAATCAGGAAGAAGGCGTGCAGACAGACCTCAGTCACGTATGTACCGTAACATCCAGACCTTTGCGAAGCTGGATGATACATCTAAGATTTGCTTCACCCTTCGGGGTGAAGGGTCCATTCCCCGGACCTCGGCCCCTGTCTCGCCAGGATGTCTGCTCCTACATTTAGATGCCCTGGAATGTAAACAGCTCTCAGTGAGAGGAGTCTGTCCCGGGCCAACACAAGAATCTGGTGTGCCAGCTTGTACAGGGGGCACGAACACAGACCTCCTGGGTGGTTGATGCAAGAGACAACTGATGTGTTGTTGGTGCGCACCAACACATGTTGATCTCCTATGTCTGTGAGAAAGTGTTTCAATGCTTCAATGCTTATAGCTCTCACAATGAGAGGCCAGCAGTTCTTCTGAGCTCTCATCCAGGTCTTTTAGAAGGTCGGCTTGGTATGCCTGTAACACGGCATTCTTTTCTTTCTTTTTTTTTTCAGTGTGCAGACACGTCACCAGCCTGACCTGCCACAGAGTACCCCAGTACAGCATTTTAGATCTGTAATTCTGAAAGGCTTGGAGGGCCGGGACAGAGCCTTTAAAGACCTTGGTGTGGAAATCGGGCCAAAATCGGCTGGCTACTTCTTGAAGGCATTTAACTATTTATTTATTGGCCGCATCTCTGCTGCCGCTTTATTTTTAGATCAGCGGCAGCGCGAGTCACTGCCTTCAAGAGCTCCTCATACTGGGGCAATAAAGAGACCGTGGTCTCCTCAGCGCTCTCATCTCTTCATCCTCGGATAAGGATAGGAGAAGCACCAGGCCGCCCTTACGAGGGGAAGTAGCAGAGCATGCTCCCCTACCCGCCTGGCTAGTGGTTTCATTCTTTCACAATGTCTGCAGCTCTCCTCATTTTGTTGGAGAACTGCATCAACATGCTTCGCTCCCCGGCAGACTACACATAGCGTGTAGTCTACACTATAGCTTGAGTTGCGTTGAGTTGAGTTTTTTTTCAGACTGACAAACACACAACACAGAGCGCTTTTGCTGAATGACAGAATGCTAAATGCCGGCAGCATTCCACATGCTTTTATGCTTCCAAGCCAGTGACGTCACCCGCCTATGACGTCCCAACTTATCATTGGCTGATTTTACACACAATTCAGAGCCGTCACTCAAGAGGGGTTCCAATAGCGTCTTGTCTACGCAGTTCCTGAAGAGGAACATTATGTGGTATTTATTTTATTCTGCTTCCTGTATGTGTTGAAGGATGAGTAGCATGTGTTTGACCTGGCTGAGGCATTTTGTCAACCCATTCATCTCTTGCAATGCCGGTTGACTCTCTGTGCCCTTGAACAAACCATAAGGTGAGGTCAGCTGAGTCCTGCAGTGCTGTTTTGAGGTGTTTATTATTAGCATTGATAGCATATGTAATTAATTGCTTATGCAAGCTGACCTTCTAGGTCTTTAGATGTGTAATAAAAAGGCTGCCTGTAGGGGCCCTCTGATGTGAAAGGTTCAGAGAAGATTAAACAAACTATGATGTTCTGTATGATAGAAAACAAGGTCGACCCTGGAGACCTTGAGACAGAGAAAAAAAGAGTAATACGGAACGGGTGAAAGTGATAGAACAGTGAAGAAAAAGTTGTAATGTATTTTGTTCCACCAACAGCGTGACCAATGAACATTTCTCTGTAACAGTTAGCTTGACATCTTACTGAACAAATGTTTTCAGATTCCTTAACTGATTATTGTGTATCTTCATTCTAGACGTTTCTGCTAATATAATGAAGATATAAGAAATCCAAGTAATGACAGTTTCTTTTTAAACCTATTTACTGTAGACTGTACATACTAAATTGGTCTATATATAGATATATTTATATATACACCATACATCTGTTGCTTTTTTTTGTTTTTGGTTAAAATATTTCAGAAAGGACATTTCCCTGATTAAAAGCTATAGGTGACAAAAAGTGAATAGTTTTATATTTTAACTGTAAAGAATCCTGAAAAATATATATTCCAGCTACCTCAGATAAGATAACTAACAATATTAAGCAGCAATTCCAATTTCAACATTGACAAAAAAAACCCCATAATAAATAAATCAAATAAAATATTTTCTTAAGACATCAAATCAGCATATCCAAATTATTCATGAAGGATCATGTGACACTGAAGACTAAAGAAATAGCTTATAAATATATATATATATATACAAAATCAGCTTTGCCATCACAGAAATAAATTACAATTAATAATTTTCACTGTAAGGATGTTATAACTGCATTTAATTTTGGCAATGTGTATTAATGTGTGCATATAATATATACATCTGTATATATTATTTTTTATTACATACTGTATATTATTAGTCATCTATCCATTGCAATAGAAGATCATGTCCAAAAAATAATAATAAACATTAATATAAAGAGGCACATTCGATGATAACTAAAATTACAAGAATATAGTAAAATAAATAAATAAATATGTAATATCCCTTTTTTTTTGTAAAGTGTTTTTAAAACACTTTGAAAAGCTTGAACATAAATGTGGCAAATGACAAAACTTTAGCCTTTAAAACAGCAATATAGTGGATTGGTGAGGATGCTAATATAATTAACATTATATATGTTATTCTTGGTCTAAAGGGCCTTAAGGGTCAGAGGAGACTGTGGTGGTTTAAATCTAACTTGCATTATGCATCTGAAATCGGGACTGAGTTATGTTTAAGTGTGCACACCAAAAACCAAAAATGTCTTTCCCATGCAAATACATGAGTAATTTTTCTCATCTTTTAGAATAACTGAATAAAACTCCCTGGAATTATGGTACAATTTGTCTCGTACCTCTTCATGCCAGGCATCCCTGTGAAAACTTTGTCAGCCGAGCAAGCAGCAGTACTTCCTGGCAGGGGTTCGCACAGCAACAAGGCCGTAAAGCACTGTTCCAATGTCCTCATGTATTCTTCATGAACCATCATCCGCAGTAAATATTTCACAAACCTGCTGACTAGCTGTGACGTTGATGCCCCGTCTGGAGATGCCTGGGTGTCACATTTGGAGAGAGAAATGCGATTATGCTCCACAATGTCAGCTGGTGCCACTTGACGGCAAGAGAGCTGTGAGATTCAGGATGTGTGAGATAAGGAAGTTTGAGAGATGCGTGTGTGAAAGCTTCAGCAGAAGCATTGCTGAATGTGTGCAAAATGTTAGAGTATCTGGCAAAGGCTGTGTTTCGATTTATTCAATAAGAGCTATGAGCTTTGGTGCGTGCTGGGCAACTAAGAAAACAGATAACCAACAGATGCGGCTACAAACTGATTGAGGACAAACCGTTGCAGTATAAAGCCTAGTGAAGATTAAAGATGGGAGAAACAGCCTCACAAATCTTTAATGCGAACATTTAATAATGATGTCAATAATGTCAAAACCTTTCCCCTCATTACACTGAACACTAAAGCAGCTTTTGAAAATTTTGACTTTTTTTGTAAACAAACATAATGACCATAGTTTATCCATTAACAGCAGGACCTCATGTCTATAATCTTCAGCAGCTGGGAAGGTACATAATATACTGTAGGTGATGTATAGTAGGAGGTCAACTAGGTTCCAGATGTGCCCGATCATCCCTCTACATGATTTACAATAAAGATAATAAAAAAATAAATATGTACTCACTGAATATTGGAGCATATTTGCATGGTCAAAAAAGTGTTTGTCGAAACATATGGTTTGCCATACTTTCTTAACAATGTGAAAGAATTTCAGACATGGTCTTGAACATCAGGAAGTTATTAAAAAAGAAAAACAAAGTAATTCATTTGCAACTTTTCTTGCAAAGACCTGCTTCTTAAGAGAGCTGTCATATATATAAATATACATGGTAACACTTTATTTTACTGTATGGTTACACCTATTAGTTTCATGCATATTATCAGAATAGTACCTATTTATTAGTGCTAATTAAGCACATATAATACTTTATTGTACATCCCTAATCCTACACAAAACCTAAACTATTTATTTGTTGTACCATATGCAATTCTGTGTCTGAATTGTAATTTATTTATTCATTATTATGTTGCTTTCTATGAGCATAGGCCCAATTTTTTAAATTGTTTATATAAACTGTGATTACTGTAAAAAAGGAGAAAAAAAAGTATATATTAATTTTATCTAACCCAAAATGAATGGTACTGTATGGTACTGTGATTACAACTTTTCATAGAAAAATATTTCATACAACAGCAACAAGCACAAAATCTGAAGGATCATATGACACTGAAGACTTAAATAACAAATGCCAAAAATTCAGCTTTTCCATCACAGGAATCACATTTAAATATATTCATATAAACAAAATCATACATACGAATTTAGTGTTCTGCATTTTAATGAGATAACTATATCCTAGAGACTTCTTTTAAAAACATTTTAAAAACATTTAAAAGTTTCCATAATCTTGCCTAATGCCCCACAGACTCATGGGTCGGCCCTATCTTTTGACTATAGAAAATCTGCCAAGTTTTGCTGAATGTTAATCAGACACGGTGAAGAACACAGAGAAATCAATGTGTGTGTGCTCAAGCATGGATAACTCCAGCAGTGATTGTGTCTGTGTGTGTTATTGAAGAGAGTTCATCAATTGCTTCAGGTAAATCAAGTTTCCATTTCTTGGCACAAAAGTGAGACCACTGCTGAGGTCAGGGAAGACTGGACCCTCCTCTCAGCTCACCTCATCCAATCTCCAGGAGTGGCACAGTGGCTCCAGTCAGAGGCTCTGGACTGCTCTCTTTATGTGTCATCACTGTAAGCATCTCATGGTCTCAGGTCAGCCACGACAATCTGTTAATGTCTCTGCCTTTCTCGTGTGAGCTGGGGCTTCAGAGTGTCCTATCGTACTGACAGATTTTACAGTCTCAAAATGCTGCTCACAGAGAAAGAATTTTTCATGATTAAAGGATTAAATTAAAAAATAATAATTATTTTAAATATTACATATAGTAATATTAAATATAGTAAAAAGGAACCAGAAAAAAAAGTTGACCCAATATACTGTATAATAATAAAAACTGCCAATAATAAATGATTATGTAAAATTAGCAAATTAACCAAAAAGGTTATATTCATTACAGTACCTTTATAATACTGAGATGATTAGTTAGCAACATCAAAATCAGTGTCTAATTCTTAAAAAGACACAAACTAATAAAATGTAGACCCTGAATACTGGTTGTTTCAGACGTATCTAGCAAATCTATAAAATATTGATTTTTAAGAAATACAATACAAATATGCATATACTGTATTATTGATTGTATGTAATATGTACTTAAAAAGGTAAATATTTAATGCATACCCAGTTACAACATATATCAGTTGGACAGATTTTATTTCTAGTTTACAATTTAAAAGCATTTTAAAGGGTATTCTCATAATAATATGATGGTTTACACAAATTAGACAATTATGTAAAAATTATTTACATTTAAATGTTTGTTAGGAGAATTATGAAAACATTTTAGAAGTTGTCAAGGACAACAGTGTCACAAAATAAATAAATAAATAACTAAATGCATCAATCAACACAGATCAGTGCCGCATTTTTTGATTATTATTATTATTATTATTATTATAAACAAACTGTTTACAATAAATATCCTGGAATTTCTTCTACAACTTAAATTCATCTTTAAGCCCAAAGGTGGCACTGTTGCTTCGGCTTTCATACAGTAGTTTCACCCTCTCTGGTTTCCGCAAAGTAGGACAGATGGCATTACTAAACACCAAATTGTAGTTCAGATTGTTCAGTCACAGTGTAAGTTGACGGAGTGTGAGAGAGACTTGTGATGTTAGCATGTGGAAGATGCTTCTCAGTTCACCAATGCAAAGGGAGCAGCAGCAATATTGAAGGAAAATTAGTAGAGCAATCAGGATTTTTTATTTATTATAATTGTTTTAATCTTTGAATACAAAGGTAACAGAAAAGATTACACTCAACTTGGTAGATTGTATGGATTTTACATAATTTGCTTTAAATATAAAATACAGCATATAAAATACAGCATTTTATTATTATTATTCAATTGAAATCTGTATGATTGAAGCTTAAATAGATTTTTTTTTTTTTTTTTTTTTACAATAATTAAACTGAATAAACAGCCTTGCTCAACTTTAAGCATTTAAAGCATTAAAGCTTTGTTAAAAAAAAAAAATCCTTAGTAATCTGTGTGTTTGTTTTAATTATGTGCCTATGGGTGTTTATGTGTATTAAATGCATTGTGTGTAAAGCTCAGCCAGCCGTACAAGCTCTTAGAGTCACACGGGTCAGTACACGGTAGGTGGCAAACATTCCCCTTGAATAAGTCACCCGCGTGAATGTGACTTTTGGATGTCTGAGCAAGTGTGATTTATATAAATGTGTCGATGTCGGAGTGCATGAATAGAACATTCAAATTCACATTCCCTTTTTGAAACGAGAAAGAAAGAGACCTAAAAAGAAGGAGGGAAGAAATAAAGAGCTCCTGCTGCTATCGAATCATGCAGTTTTCATAACCAGTCAATCTGATCAAACTTTCATATCCTTCCAGCTCGCAGACCCCTGGTCAAGTTCCAGAGAGACTCTGTCCAGATGTCAACACACACTCACAAATGTTCATTTAAAGATGTCGTTCAGGTTTCTGATGATGGAGCACTATGAAGTTATAGATCTGTGATCCTGCACGTGTGCTTGAATTTGGAGAAAGGGCGTCGATAAATTGAATTTCACTATGCCGAGGTATGAAAATAACAACATTTCATCTGAAATATGCTCCCTTGAAATATTCACTTCTTCCCCTCTGTAATCTTAAAATCCCCCACCATGCAATGTAGCACTGTTAATTTACCTCTCATCAGTGTGAACAAGCTGAAAACATGACTGTCATCTGAGCAGAAATAGCTGTCATCTGAAATGGCAGCAATAGTGATATATCAGATAATACAACATAATAAGGCCATTTCTAAATCCCACGATATTTACTTCAGAATAAACTCCTCACCGCAAGCCATCAAAATGCTTGCTTTGTCATCTGCTGCACTATTAGCACCGCCACATACTTCGTCACGTCACAGTGACTGATTGCACTTCATCGTTCACCACGTATGCACATTACAAGAATCACTCATTTCTAATATGTCACCTTTCATATTAAAACACCAGAGATTTGTGACAGGAATGTGAAGGATCTGCCTTCAAAGAAACGACTCAGGGCAAATAGACCGCAACCTCCTCAACCTGGCTCATTGAAAAACATGACACTACTTACAATTTTGCAAAAGTCTAAAAATGTCCATACAGTATGTTTTCAGTTGAAATGAACAGTAAAACACCAACAACTTTTTTGCTTTTTACACAAATTATAATTACAGGGGCAGGTTACATCAATTAATAATGTTTTTTTTTTCCAAGGTTCTTTGCACAATTCAATGTTATGACCTTTCAGATAATGCATGATTAGTATAATAAAACACTTTGATGTTAACATTAAGTAATCGGCTAAATATGTATGGCTCACAAAAAAATAAAAAAATAAAAAATACTTGAAGTCAGCTAAAATGGCAGGTTTGCTTTAATGTGATTTGATGTATTTTTTATCTTATTTGCATTTGTTAACACTA
The DNA here is from genome assembly GCA_034779775.1 of Enteromius afrohamiltoni. NCBI lineage: Eukaryota > Metazoa > Chordata > Actinopteri > Cypriniformes > Cyprinidae > Enteromius > Enteromius afrohamiltoni. The sequence goes on along the minus strand of JAUYWG010000039.1, from coordinate 12,036,085 downwards.
TCAGTTTAGAGTAGAGTTTAGTGTAGGTATAGCAGAAAATTGTGAAAAAAGCCTAATTAAATGCCACTCATCTGACAGTCCATTTCCAAACTGCTGTGGTAAATACTAAAACCATATAATAAAACCTTATTTAAGATGCACATTAATCACACAAGTGTCTTAAAACGTGCAAGAAACTACATAATATTATTTTAGTTGTCGTTACAGCCATGTTTTCCCAATGAACGTGGGTTGCAAACCTCAGTTACAGAGTAGCTTATTATATGAAATTAAAATTTCTTCTTTAATTTTTTTCTCTATTTATATCACATGTGGGAATTCACAAAGAGGTGTCGGTGATAAACCAACATGCTGTGGCAATTTAAATTACAAGCGCTCCTCTCGGTCTCCAAGGAAAACATAGATGTTTGTTAGGTTAGCAGCTAGCAGTTCCCGCTGAGGTTCTTATTGCACATGTGAGTGAGAGATTGGATTTTAGTTGCTTAGCATAATGGAAGTAAGAAGAGGTGTGATCAAGGCTAATATCTGACATCACCTTGACCTCCTCAATGAAGCCAAAACAATAAGCCATCATAGCTATTCTCTCAGGAACACTCCATACTACAAAGAATGTGTTGTGGCCCCAGGATATGAAAGCTATGATGTATTATATGCATGCAGCATGAACAGAAACTTGCCCATTAACAACCCGCTTTGTTTAGAACAAATGCTACGTTTCTCGGCCGTAGCCTTTTGTGAACTAGCGTTCCACCCCAGCCATCGTTCCAGAGGGGAGCAGAGCGTCTGCGTGGCGGAATAAAAACTAGAGCATTCTCTCCATCCCATCCGTCTCGTAAGTGATTAATTCTCCAGCCAAAAACAGTGACTTCCTCCTGCATTAATTTCCTAAGTAATGTGACACCTCCATAGAGCGACAGGGCGAACAGGTCTGAAAGTGCCCCAATGCCGAATTCTTTCCTGCTATAAATCATTAGCCATTAGGGACCTGTGGGGCTTAAACGACTTAAACAAATGAACTTGTCTGATTTAATAAGACCTTCAGTTACATCAATATGCTTCATGAAAGAATAAATTGGGAGGGTAAGAGGAAAAAAAGGAAATTGTGGAAGGAATGCCGAGATTGTCCCATGCTTCACTGTTATCAACCCGTTGTACTAAGTGTAATTGATTTCCATTTATGTTCATACATTTGCCAAGTACAATTTCAAGTTCACACAGTAACCTCAAAGGGCCAAGGCATTATATTACATAGAAACATTGATTTCTCAAAAATAAGAATATTTTTTCTTACAGTATATATCTGGGCACAATAAATTGCAATCAAAATTACTAGTATTGTGGATAGCGAATGAACAAACTTTATATATTCTCGCTATAAGCAAACCATTAAATACTTTTACCTCGGTAAACACCTAATTTTGCCTAATTTATTAACAGGTTGTAAGGTAGTTGTTAAGCAGGATTTGTGATGTAGAATATGGTTATGCAGAATATGCTGTCCCACTTTATATTAAGTGTCCCTAATACATTTGTACTTACATATTAACTAGATGTGTATATAGTATGTAACCACAGTGTAAATACACATTGCTACATATACAGTATCTACAGCTGTAATATCTGTAACTACACAGATGTAACAACCCTCAGAATGGTGTGTGGAAAATACAAATGTGTAACAGGACATTGGCAACATTTTTTTTCATTTAACTAAGTAGTCATGTAACAGGAGTTACATAGCTACATTTTGTAACAGCAGTATGTATAAGAATACCTGGAACAGTGGGTGATCAGGGGTGTAGTTGGGTAGGTTTAGGGATATGTAAAGTGGGCAGAGTTGGTGCTGCTCTGTAAAACCAGTGTATATAGTGGTAACTCCTCAGGAACTGCCCACTTAATATAAAGTGTAATATGGACACCAACCACAATTTATATGTAAAGCCTAATTTACTGCAGCTGCTGTGTAACATCAGAGTAACTACATGCTAAATCCATAGCAATTGTCTATTTAATATAAAATGCAACACTTTATTTACCAAAAAGTGCTGTTAGTCCTGTTACACATTTGTACTTTCATAACCAAAAAGTGTTGTTACCAATGTCCTGTTACACATTTGTACTTACACACACCATTCTGAGGTTTGTTACATGTGTGAAGTGACAGAAATATTACAGCTGTAGATACTATGTACCGGTGTGTACTTGCACTGTGGTTACATACTACATACACATCTAGTTACTATGGAAGTACACAGGTATTAGGGGCACTTAATATAAAATATAAAACAAATATGCTTTATAAGCTCTAATAAACAGTTAATATGTTAATAATACGCATGCTAACAAGCAACTAGTTAAGAGTGAGAACCGTTTTCCTGTACTAAAGTGTAGCATAGATTTTATTTTTTTAATATGCAGATGTAATATTTGCACATTGACATGTCCAAAAATACACAAGAAACCTGTAATGCATGAACCTGGCTTCTACACATAATACCATCATATGTATGTATTATATGTACCTTATGGAGAAATTATATATTATATATTTTTTAATGTACATCTTCTCTACCCAGAGGATGTGCATATGTGAACCTGGAACACAAAACCAGTCATAAGTAGCATGGGTATATTTATAGCAATAGAGAGCAATACAATGTATGGGACAAAATTATAGATTTTCTTTTTAATTATGATTAATTTAGATTATAGATGTATATATGTATATAATCTCAGTTTCGAAAAACTGACCCTCATGACTGATTGTTTGGTCCAGGGTCACATATGTACAAATGATATATCCTATTATTGGTAACATATATGGTGATATCACTCTTGATATAGCACAGTATATGTCATCTACATTTCCATATGGGTTAGCAACAAATATAGAAATGGCACATCGAATATGACAAACCCAGGTGTTAACAGATTTAAGTGTTCATGTTTAATAATTACTGAAAATAAAATAATATACATTATTTAATAAAAAATGCAATATTTGAAACACTGTATGTAATCAGAAACAGATTGTAAGCATGTGTTTAGCATAATTATGTATTTATAAATAACATAATAATGAATAATTATTTTCTGGTGTCACTATTGGCCTGTAAATTCATGAAAACCTCTAAAACCAATGTAGCAGTAATTGTTTATAATTTATGTCTTAGAAGCTAATAATAATAATAATAATAATAATAATAAAAACTATATAATAAAATAAAAAAATGTGTGTATCGTTTACACACTCATCGTTTTACCCATTCATCTTGGATACACAAAAGTATGTATTTATCTAAAAAAAGTACAATTTTTATTAATTTTCTTTTTCATTACGCTGATATCCTAGGTGCAAGTATTAGCTGTATAACAGTAATCGTTGTTACCTGCTGTAAGTGTTAGTAGATTGTCAAGAGAGTGAGAGACTCCCGAGGCAGACTGCTGTAGATTTGTCCTGCTGGGGATACAGGCTCTTACTTAGAGCTTAAGGGTGTGTGTGTGCCTGTACATGTGTGTGTATGTGTGCAGGGGGGTGGAATGCATGCTGGTAACCATGGTGATGGTGAGGTGCTAAGGCTCATTAGAGGAACACACACAGAAGGTAGCGGGAGCTGTGGACTGGGTGTGTGCGCAATTGTCTGTCCGTGGCAAGGAAGCAAGGGACCAAACAATGTGTTGAAGTGCTGTTAGGTGAAGAAAAAAAGTTAATGTTTACAGAATATAGCCTTCACACTCTTTCAGTTGAACTGAAACGTAAGCCTTCAGCTGGCCATTTGCTTCCTGGCCTGAAGCAGAAGTCAATCATGTTCTTAAGATCCTGTCATATCTACTGTAATCCAAGCATTCTGCACTTCTACTACTACATGCTTCTGCTTGGCACTTGCCAACAAGGGCAAGGAAATGAGGGCCTGTTCAGGTCTGCATATTAAGTGGCCTTAATATCTGTTTACTGACATGGTAACATATATATATAGTGTATAACCACAGTATAAACACAAATGATGTATCTATCTATAGCTTTAATATTTCTGTAACTACACACATGTGACCTCAGAATGATATGTGTAAGTACAAATGTGTAACAGGACTTTGGTAACAACACTTTTTTCACTTCATTAAATACTCATGTAACAGGAATTATATAACGTACAAGTTACTTCCGTAACCCAGGTTCCCTGAGACACGGGAACGAGTACTGCGTCTGACAAGATGCTATGGGAAAAACTCCTTTTTTCTCCTAACTGAAGCCTATTCAATCACACAGTGATAACTGCAACGGCCATTGGTCGCTGCAGTGGTTTAAGATTAAATCAATTGGCTTAACGCCGTCTACAGCGAGCCAATGGCCGCGGCTCCCACGCGAAGGTCACCTGGGGGGGCGTGTCTGCATTTTATAAAAAGCAAGCACGCCTAGCCGGCTTCAGGTTGCTTCGACTGAAGCGACGGGGGAATACAGCGCGACATGGAACACAGTACTCGTTCCCGTGTCTCAGGGAACCTGGGTTACGGAAGTAACCTGTACATTCCCTTTGGACACTTCACTCATAATGTGTCTGACAAGACACTATGGGAACTCAGTTCAATTCCACCGCGCTGTATGACAGAGACGGTCAGGCTTGAGAATGAGCCAGGGGAATCAGGGGCATACAGTCACATAACCATTCATATCGTCTTAGTGCCTAATGGCACCTGAACCTGTTTTCGCCATTCGGCATGTGAGCGGCCACATATATAAGGGCTCGAGCCGAGCCCCACCGACTGCACTCAATGGAGGAGAACGGCGGGCTGTCAGGCACACATATAGTGGCTCGCGGTTTGGGCGCCCAGCGGCCAAATGCTGCGAGCCGAGCACGTTCACTCGAAGTCCAGACTCATTATTCTTGGCATGTAGCTCCCACATAACGAGCCAGAGTTTTTTAAAGGCCTGTGCTGTCTACTCCTCTCAGAAAGCCTGCCACAAGGTCATGGTGGGCTGTTATAGCTGCCACATAAACCTTAAGGGTGGATGGGATGCGCCCCTTATCCAGCAGGTGCCGTAAGAATCAGTGATGTCTGGCATGAATGAGGGTTTTCGTTCCACTTCGCACACCACTTTGAAATGATTAACCTGCATAAGCGCGTCTCGTAGATGTGCCTCTGGTATGGGAAATGGTGTCTAGTACGCACTCTGGGAGGCAAACAGGCTCCCGTCGAGCTGCCAAACATGCAGAGCCCTCAACCCGGGCTGTGGGTGCCAAATTGAGCCCCCCACCTGAGAAAAAAGGTCCTTACTCAGGGGGATGGGCCACGAGGCTGCCGTCAGCATTGCATACAGGTCTGTGATCCATGGTTGATTCTGCCATAGAGGGGCAACCAGGAGGACTCTGTGAGCTTCTGCCCTGACTCGGCTGATGACCTGGAGCAGCAGCGCGATTGGGGGAAAAAGCATAGAGGAGGCGGCTGGGCCAGATCTTAGCCAGTGCGTCCATCTAAAATAAGCTGGGCAGCGAGTGTTGCTGTCTGAGGCGAAAAGATACACCTCTGCTCTGCCGAACGTTTCCCAAATTAATTGGACTGTCCCCCGAGACAGCATGACTCCCTGGTGATTTATGTATTACACCACTGTCATACTGTCTAAATGAACCAGAACGTGACTGTCTTTAAGTTGCGGCAGGAAAGCATGACAGACGTGTCATACTGCCACCATCTCCAGGCAGTTGATGTGCAGGCTGCTGTCCACCTCTGACCACAGACCAGAGGCCGGTGATCCTTCATGTAGTGCGCCCCATCCCTTCTTGGAGGCGTCCGTCACGATCAATAGAGCTGCAATGCAGTCTCTGTCTATTTTTAGTCGAGCGCGTCCGAGACGCCAAGCTCTTGGCGGCACCCGCGCCTTTATCCAATACTGAAGAGGCCGCATTTGCAAGAGGCCGAGCTGCAATACTATTGAGGCTGCGGCCATCAGACCCACCATTCTCTGAAAGGCTTTCAGAGAGCGAAACGTTGCAATCTTGAAGGAGGAGGCGCAGCATGCTACGGCCACGGTGCGCTCCGGCGAGATCGTCACTCTATTAGTCAGTCTATTACTTTGCCCAGAAAATATATCCACCGTTCTGGCATCAGCATACTCTTGGCAAAGTTCACTCTGAGTCTGAGGTTTTCTAAATGGCTGAGAAAAAGACTCTTGAGTCTCTCTGCCTCCTCTCGCTATCGGGCTAGTATAAGCCAGTCTCCGAGGTAATTCTGAGCGCGGATTCCCATGCGCCTGACAGGGGAAAGCGCCGCACCCATGCATTTCATAAATGTTCGTGGGGCCAGGAAGAGACCAAAAGGCAGGACCGTGAATTGATATGTTATCCCCTCGAAGGCGAATCTCAAAAATGTGATAAGGGGCTATTTGTATGCGAAAGTAAGCATCTTTCAGGTCTAGTGAAAACATCCAGTCTTTCGGCTGTATTTGCGAGAGAATGGCTTTTAATGTGAGCGTTCTGATTCTGAAAGGGTGCGATTTAAACGCCTTAGGTCGAGTATCATCTCAGACCGCCGTCTCGCTTAGGGACTAAAAAGTACTGGCTGTAAAACCCTTTTTCTCTCTCTGTCCGGGGAACAACCTCTATCGCGCCCTTTAAGAGTAGAGCCTTGATTTCGGCGCGCAGAACATGAGCATAGCGGCTCACAACCAAAGAGGAGATGACGCCCTTGAACGGTATTGCGAACTGAATGGTATAGCCGTGTTTTATTATCCCCAAAACCCAATTTGAAACCCTTGGAATGGCTTGCCAGGCATTCAGACGGAGAGATAAGGGCTTTATTATATTTAGTGTTTTGTCTCTGCTTATGGAAGTGAGACTTGTATGTGTTGCGTTAGAGTAAAACTGGTCATTTTGTGAGTTTGTGGGTGCTCTATTAAAACAGCAAGCTGCATGGGCGCTTTTACGGACCCATTTATTACAGCTTTTTTGAGTGACATAACTGGAACATTGCGGGTTAAAGGACATACATGGAGCTGGGTCCAGACACAGCGAGACTTTGGCCCGCTCTCTTCAGACACCGATCAGGAGGAAGCCGGTGGCGGAGGGTCCAGCACTACCTTGAGCCGGGGACCTTGCCTCATTGGAAGGGGGAGGTCGAGCGGCTGCGCGGCTCTCTTCTCTGCTCGACCTATCAATGACTTGAGCGGTGATCTTTGTCGCCCTCAGCACCAGGTCCATAGCGCTGCGCAGAACCTGGAGAACAGCCATTGAGTGGAGTGCCAAAGCTGCCTGGCCGGCGGAAGAAAAGGCTCAGTCGGCAAGGGCAGATGTAGAGCGGCATGGCTTGGACGGGTGGGTGGGCTTTGTCTTTCAGCCGATCGCAGTGGGCGGGCACAAGTGAGCAGCCACAGGCTTGTCCGGGGGTGTCGTTAAGTATAGCCTTTCTCCTCAGTTCCGTCGAGCAACGCAAAGGCGGTGGAGGCAGCGGTGCGGAGTCTCGCCGCGAACGGCGGACGCCAGGACTTCTTTAATTCCTCATTGGCCTGCAGCAAAACTGAGGGCCTTGCAGTGCGGCAGTCGGTGTCAGTTAGAGTGGCGTCTGTGTGGGCTTTGCCGAGGCAGGCGGTAAACTCCAAGTGGCTGTCCAAGGTGTGCAGGAGGGTCCCGCATCTGGAGCAACGACGACCGGGCATCTCAGAAAATTTGCTCTTTTAGCTAGATTGTTTTTTTTTGTGATACACCGGATGGCGGCAGGAGAAATCTTCCAGCTGCTAGGCATTGTCCAACGGCGAAGGCTTCAATCAGGACAGCAAGTTGCTGAAGGAGAAGAAATCTGAAACCAGCTAGGCGTGCTTGCTAAAGCGGACCACTGCAGCGACCAAAGCTTCAGTTAGGAGGAAAAATTTGTTTTTTCCCATAGCGTCTTATCAGACGCAGTACGCGCGAAGTGTCGAAAGGGAACTACGTTTTGTAATAACAGTATGTGTAAGAGTAATTGGAACCATTTGATCCAGGAGTGGAGATGAGTATTTCAGGGTTGAAATGGGATCCTGGGTGTGTAAACGGCTAGGTTCAGGGATGTGTAAGGTGGGAGGATTACTGTAATACTGCAATACCAGCGTACTAACATGGTAACTCCTCAGGAACTGTCTACTTAATATAAAGTGTAACATTCTGGACACTAACCACCATTTATACTGTATGTAACTTACTGAACGCCTGTGTAACATCAGAGTAATTACATGGCAAATCCATAGGAATTGTTTACTTAATATAAAGTAACTTTCTTTACCAAAAAAATGCTGTTAGACCTGTTACACATTTGTACCTTCAATACCAAAAAATTGTTATTAACAATGTCCTGTTACACATTTATACTTACACAACAACATAGCGGGTTGTTACGTGTGTAGTTACACAAATGTAGCTGTAGATATTATGTATCAATGTGTACTTACATACAGTGGCTACATACATTACTTTGTACAAATCTAGTTTGCTATAAGTACAAAGGTATTAGGGCCACTTAATATAATGTGGGAGAATATATACATTGTTCTTATACATTGTTGTCAGACAAGACCCTATTTTAATGAAGAATTTATATTGCTATAAAAAAATCTATTAAAAGCTGTTCGAATGGGCTTTCTATTCATCAATGAATCTTGAACAAAAATATGTATAAAAGTTTTATTTACAACAGTTTTAAGCATGAAATGAAATGTTTCTGAAAGATTATGTCATAAATGTACAGAAATACATAACATATAAAATATATAAAAATATTAACAATTGACAATGTTACTGATTACTGATTTATAGTAGTATGAATCTTTACTGATGAGGTCTTATTTACATTATTATCTAATTTGCATAATTTGCTTACTGATTTGAGTTTTGAGCATATTTATTGTAACTAAGCAAATTCAACAATGTTATGTTTGTTTATTATGTAAACTTTTATGAATAATAACTGTGTAGTCACTCATGATACATTGTTATATTTTGTTTTCTTTTAACTGATTTTGCTATACTCTCTGTTGATGATGTGGATAATAAAAATGTAAAATCGATAATTTGAATGATGATTGTTTATAATAAAAAGCATAGTTGTTCTCAATGTTTCACATGACTAGTCTAAAAGAGCACTTTAGAAATTAAAAAACAATGGAACATATTAATCCTCTATCTTGCTGCAGCTTTTTTCAGGGCAAATTGCCAATTTAATTGGACAGTGTTAACCAAATTCCCTTCCTGTTTCTCACCACTTTCCGCTGCCTTTTATTGCTATTGGAGAACAGGTCAAAAACGCTTATGAGGCATTTTGGTGTCACAACCCAAAATTGGCCAGCACCACAAACATTGAATTCATTAAGTCACCCCTCCATTACTGGGGCCACATCAGATGATGGAAGATTCTCCCTGATGCCGCCACTTCCTTGATAGCTATCTAGTGTAATTAAACTTATAATTGCGATGCCAAGAAGCGTTTCTGCTCGTAATTGCATGGTAGAATCCTGACAAGACTAGCCAGTTATTAGAAAGTCGAATCTCAGGCATTTTAATTGACTGGGCTAAGACATGGGTGAGATTCTCATTGATAGTCCATACTACCTACACATGAAAAATAAAACAACAACAACAAAACAAAATAAAAATAAAATTTAAACGTTTGTAATGTTGAGCAAGAATAAAACATTCCCAAGCTGCAATCAGTGTGCTCAGTGATATACAACATATAAATCATCAGCTTTCTTAGTAATGTATTTATATATTAATTCATCTGACATGTTAATTATTAGAGCAAGAATACATTATAATTACATTAACATTTAGATATTATTGATGTGCAGAGACAAATTAATCACAAATGTAGACTTGCCATGTCGAAATAAGTAAAGCAATAAACACAAACTACAATAAACACTTACAAATGGGAGAACAAAAATATCACATGTAATATCAATAGACATAATAGCAAAAAATGACGAATGAACATTAGATTGTTCATCTTTTTAGCTGAGGTTGTACTGTACAACCCGATGGTTGGCAGAACAAAAGACTTCCTGAGTCTCTTTTATAGCTCCGTTCTGCAATCAGATTGTTTCTGAATGCACCCTTGTGTCTGAGTAATGTCTCATGTAGTGCACTGTATACATTTTCAATATAGGAGAATGACAGAATAAATTTTTTCCAGACATTTGTCCTTATGTAATAATTTAGAGTATTTCAACCATCCGATAAAAGAACAAGCCATCCAAATGAATTTGTCAAGTTAAAATATTTATTATTCATATGAGGATGACACAATGTATTTTAGTATACATTTTGCTTCATTTTGCAGATCATGGCTAGAAAGGTTCATGAGTTAAAATTACAGGAAATGCATCAACAGAGAAAATGTTTACCTTGAGTGCACAGCAAGTCTCTTTGAATAAAAGCATCTGTCAAGTGCATAAATAAATGTTAGATGGAAGTCAGAACTGACCACAGCACAGTGTTAAAACCTTTTCATAAGTGTACGGCAGACTGGAAACGATGGCTATGTGTAAATACTGTATGTAAAATGCTCTTATATTTGTACAACTGAAGTTTTGCACTACAGTACTTGGACCATATGTATAAAGTTTAAAATGTGTACAGATATTTTTGCTATTATTTATAATGTGATTACCTATTCGTACAATTGAGATTAAATATTCCAATGTGGGAGTTTTCTGATGGTATACTATAAATTATTCACGAAACATGTAAATGAATGCAAATGCAATGTGCAAAGAATAAGTTTAACAGTAACAATGGGTTTGTTCAAATATCAAAGCTTGCTGTCTTGTCAAAGGGGATTGGTCCTATTAATTTGGGCCTCAACCATTCTTCAGTACTTTTGGGAGTGTGAATGCACTCCCAAAAAAGCACTGAGGAATGGTTGAGGCCCAAATTATTACTACTAGTACTATAGAAAACAGGCTACAGGCTAACACAACCTCATATCATTTGACACTCTAGTGAATTGAATGCAGCAAACATAACGTTTTACCATATACAAATGTCATGAGACTGACATGGTGAACTTTTTAAAAAATATACATTCCAGGAGCGTTTTTTGGCAGACAAAGAGACCCATATTTGGTTCCAATTTGTTTTTTAGGGCATGTTTAAACTTGAAAGAGTTGGGTTCGATTAAAATGAACTCTGGTGTGATTATTGCTATGTTAGTACAGTTCAATTAATAAGTGTGAACACTGTCCTTTGAACTTTGGTGCACAGCAAACACTCTCTTGATGCTTGGTCTGCTTCCAAACAAACTCTGGTGTGGTTCGACTGAAACATAAATGCAATACGGACCAAAGACATAAAAATAGACAAAAATAGAATGTCTTATCACAAGACGTACCCCTTAAAAAGAGAAAAATGCTCAAGTATACCTGGTTCCAGTGATGCCCATTACAGTTCAGTACAGGCTTTGAAACCTCTTCTTACAGCTATTCATTTGTGTTCGCAATGGAGGAAGGCTTGACACTGTTTTGACTCCTTTACACATTTCCTAAGTTCTTTGTGAGTTCTCAGCTGGTAAAAATACCACCGTATACACACATACAACAAGCACATTTAGCCCAGCACACAGCAGTCTTGGTGGTTCAGTAACTTTGCAAAGTAAAAGCCATAAAAACTGTCCAATTATGTTGTGACCATATCCATTTGCTTTTTGTTTTGTATCTTTGGGCATGTGTTAAAAATGACAGCGTGAACATTAAGCGAACCAGGAATAAATGTATATTTTATCTTATGATCTGAACCAAAAGTCCAGTATATATATATATATATATATATATATATATATATATATATATTATGGGTTTTGTGTATGCATGCCAACCTGTATTTGGAGCTCCTAACAAGAATATGAACCTTTAAAGGAAAATGTTTCCACTAAAGAACATTTTGTGTAATTACAAGCTTTCATAGACTGTTTAAAAAATATATAATGGACCCATAAATGCCAAAATAGAACCTTTATTGTTTCGAAGTGGACAAAAATGCTAATTTATTTTAAATGGTACAAAAATCTCTAGTACCTTCCTTTATGGGGGAATTCCTTTAAAGACTGTGGTTAAACAGTTTCATGTAAGATCACTGTTCCACATCTTGCTGTAAAGGAAATAAAAGTGAAACCTGGAGAAAATAAAACCCTGAAAATCAACCTTTAACAATTCCATTTATTATGACCTGAATATGAGACAGCACTAGTCTTACATGGGATTTAAATTAGCCTACAACCAACTTTTATACCTTGGATAATTAGATGATTAAAGTCAGGAGAAAAAGCTAGTGATGGGGTACGGGGGGATGGGAAGATGAAACAGTTCTAAGACAGAAGGATGTAGTAGAGTGAGAGAGCCTGTTCAGCTCCACTACACAGCACTCTTCTAAAAGAGCATAATCTCACAGAGCCCATACTCCCATGAGTCTACAGAGAAACTGTGCGCTGCATTGTACTGACAGTCAGGTGAAAAAGCTCTTGCAAACCTTGCTGTTATCATGATGTTCTTTCTTTGTATCGCTATGTCTCCCTACTGTGTGTGAGAGAGAGATTGAAGATAAATACTGTATGGATATGGCATGATGCATCATGGTATGTGCTCGGAATGTCTTTGCAAAGCTGAAAGAATGACTGTAAATATGGTAGGGCTATGGTTAAATGGTTACTCAAAACCAGAATTAAAATGTTGTCATTATCACTTACCCCCATGTTGTTCTAACCCCTAAAAGTGTTGTCCGTCCTCAGAACACAATTTAAGATATGTTTAATGAAAACCGGGAGGCTTGTGACTATCCCCCCAAAAAATAAGGACTTAATTCAACAATTCAGCATGTACAGTAGCATCACGATAGTGTCATTTTGGACAGCATCTGGTGTTAGCACATTGCAGTTTTTTTTGAAAGATACATCTTGTACAGATGACTTCAGTCAACGGGACAGTCACAAGCTTCACAGTTTTCATCCAAAATATCTTAAATTGCTTTCCGAACTAAGATCTAATGAGTTCAGAATGACATGGGAGAAAAAGATTAATGACAAAATTTGTGTTTTGGGGTGGGCTAATCCTTTAAGATTAATATTAAGTGTGACATTCAGTAATTCCAAAAATTGTGAATTGAGTCATATGAATACATACAGCGGACGTCTTAAAATGAATGAATCTTTGTTTTCATCACATGAAATGGAATCACAAGATATATCCTGTGTATATGAAGTAACTATTTCTGTGAAATCCAGTCAGTTTTTTGATGAAGGGAAAGTTTTTTTTTTTTTGTCTGCAGCAAATCTGACAAGTGCTAAAAACAGATGACAATGTGACTGTACTTTATTGCTGTCTTTGGTTGCATCAGAGACAAGAAAATAGAACTTTATTGCATTGAAGATGCCTCATTTTTGCATATAGTGGACAGGGAAAATCATCTAAAAATATTCTATTCCCAAAACCTAGACAGTTTTAATACATTTTGTTCAGCTAAAAATGAGCTCTGTGCATTGCAACATATCCAAGTGTGATCAATCTTCAATGTATAAAAGGCAAATAACACCTTAAATATAAACTTAAACATATTTATGTTAAAGACCACACATAAATATCATCCAATTTAACTTGAAAAAGGGTTTCTCTATGTTTTGTTTACATAATACAGCCATGCAAATTAAAGCTTCGTCTAGGATTAAAAGATTTTCTTTTACACCATATTAAAACTTCACTTTTACACTATATAACAACATTCCCTTTCCCTGCTGGATTAGGCCCACACAGTGAACCACTTAATTTTATTTGATATTAACTTGCATAGACAGTATGCTTGATATATTTAGATCTATTTAATATTCATGAGTCATGCATCTTATTTGTGCATGTCATTAATTAGACTTCTTAGCTCAGGCTGATGGCCAAGGGGCCTTCCATCAGTTGGGAAAATTGCAATTGGCCCAGGTGCACTCAGACTCAGCTGGTGTTAATGTCTATAGTTTACTCACTCCTGAAATAAACAGTATATGGATAGAGCTCCTTTTCTAAAGTCAGAGTTGCAACCTGATCTGGAGACAGACTGCCAGTTTTGATCCTACCTTAGACTTGTCAGGATGATTTTACTCACAACCCACCTTTACACTTACACAATCAGATGCTATAGAGCTCTAAATGATTCCCTTTAGCTAATACAGCAGTCACCAGACACATTTTCTCAAAATTCGGTTCTCACCTTTTGCTATGTAATAGTAACATTGTCAAAGAAAAGAAAAAAAGTGCTTTACACTAGTCAGACTGTACATGATGTTAAACAGTCTACCACAATTTAGTTCCTCCATTTTTTTTAAAGGCAGAAATAGGTTATAGTGATGTATTTGTAATTAATATGATTGAGGCCAATTGAAAAGTGTTACAGTATTATTGCCACAACGCATAATCAATATGGTGGTTAGCTTTTCAGTTATATTTAATTTTACAGCTTTGTCACCATGACCACATAACAGCTTGTCTAAAATGTAAAATAAATAAATAAATAAAATAAAATATGCATAATGAAATACACAGTGTAACGAGGCGGGAGGCTCGTGTGGATCCATAAGCAAACGGTTTATTTAGAAGAGTAGTCAGACAGGCTTTGGTCAAAACACAGGCGTACAGGAGGGCCACAGAGGAGCGGTTTGTAACACACAGCGTCACAATTAAATCCTCCAAAATTGGCCTTATTCTATTGTAAAAATAATTGGGGACAGTTCAAAAAAACATTGCCTCAAAACACAATCAATATGATAATATACTAACTTTTGTATGAAAAAAAATCACTTGCAAACTGCTGCTGGCCGGAGAGGGCCACAGAGGAGCGGTTTGTAACAGAGCCCCTCCCCTGCGAGCGGCTCCTGAAGCGAGTAACAGTTCGATGACGGGGTCTCCCACGTGGTCTGGGGGCCGGCTTCTCGGGGTGGTCCTGGTGGAAACGTTCCGTGAGAGGGGGGTCAAGTATATCCTCGGCGTTGACCCATGACCTTTCCTCCGGGCCGAAGCCCTCCCAGTCCACGAGGTATTGCAGGATGCGTCCCCGACGTCTTAAGTTCAGGATCTCATTGACTTAGTAGATGCCCTCTTCCTCGGGCAGGAGGGGAGGAGCCTCGGGTACCGCCTCCTCGTCCTGGTCCCCCTCTCCGTCCGGGGCAGCAGCGGCCTTCAACAAGGAGGAGTGAAAGGTGGGTGAGATTCTGTAATTGTTAGGTAAATCTAGACGGTAGGAAACTGGTGTAACTTGACGAATAACTTTAAATGGACCCACGTACCTCGGGCTTAGTTTGCGGCAGGGCAGGCGCAGGTCCCTTGTAGATAGCCATACCCATTGTCCTGGTTCGAAGGAGGGACCCGGGCGACGGAGACGGTTGGCCTGGGTGGTCATACGTCGTACTGCCTTTTGTAGTTGGACGTGTGCGGTGTCCCAGGTCTGCTCACTATGCCGGAGTCAGTGGTCAATGGATGGGAGTTCGGTGGGCTCCCCGGACCAGGGGAAGAGAAACCCCAGCACGCATTGGAAGGGCGTCATCCCGGTGGCTTGCTTCCGGAGAGAGTTCTGGGCATATTCGGCCCATAGTAGGAACTGGCTCCAGTCTGCTTGATTACGATGACAGTAAGAGCGGAGAAATCTGATGAGTTCCTGGTTGAGGCGCTCGACCTGGCCATTAGCTTCCGGGTGATAACCTGAGGTCAGGCTGACATTAATATTGAGTTGAGTGCAAAACGCACGCCAGACGCGGGAGGTGAATTGAGGTCCCCGGTCGGAGACAATGTCCTCAGGCAGCCCGTAATATCTGAAAACGTGCTCCAGGATGGCTTGAGCTGTCTCCCAGGCGGTGGGCAGTTTGGGCAGCGGAATAAGACTACAGGCCTTGGAGAAACGGTCAATTACGGTAAGTATGGTGGTATGGTTCTCTGATGAGGGTAGGTCTGTGACAAAGTCCACAGCAATGTGGGACCAGGGTCTCTGAGGTATGGGGAGAGGTTGCAGTAGACCGGCAGGACGTTGTCGCGAGGTCTTGGTCATCTGGCAGGTGGTGCAGTTATTGATGAAGAGGCGGACATCTGGAGTTAAGGTGGGCCACCAGAAGCGGCTGGAGACTAGGTCAATGGTGGCCAGGGCTCCCAGGTGGCCGGAACTGGGACTATCGTGGATCATATGCAACAGACGTTCTCTGAGGGTGGTCGGTACGTAGGTCTGTCGGCTGGGCAGTCGAGCGGAGTGGCCTCTATCTGTTGGGCGGCCCGAATGTCCTCCATGATGTCCCACTGTACCGGGGCTACGATCATGGTGGGTGAAATGACGTGAGCTGGTTCGGCTGGCTGGTCGTGCTGTCGAGATAAGGCATCCGCTTTGCTATTCTTGGATCCCGGGCGGTAGGTTATTTTAAATTCAAAGCGTGTGAAAAAGAGGGACCAGCGGGCTTGTCGCGCATTCAGTCTCTTGGCTGAGCGTAGATACTCCAGGTTGCGATGATCGGTGAGAACCAAGAAGGGTTTGCTTGCTCCTTCGAGCCAGTGCCTCCACTCCTCTAACGCATTCTTCATGGCCAAGAGCTCCCGGTCCCCGACGTCATAGTTCCTCTCAGCCTGGATGAGCTTGCGCGAGTAGTAAGCGCAGGGGTACAGCTTTTCAGGAAGGCCCTGCCGCTGAGAAAGAACGGCTCCTACT
>JAUYWG010000039.1:11997717-12008056 GCA_034779775.1 Enteromius afrohamiltoni | reverse complement strand
TGTATATATATGTCATGCTCTTCACAGTCAGCTAGCCTGGATCAGTTCACAGATCTCAGCACAGTCACCGCTCTCAGTCACCTATCAGTTAATTAGAAACACTTGATGACAATCACCTGCACAGGATAAAAGCCTCAGCAAACAGAAGCTTGTCTGAGCTTGAGGTAACAATGTTCATTCTACCTTGTGTTCTGTCTTACCTACTTTCTACATCTAATGGCATTTTGAAGTTCTTTGTACCCTGACATCTGACTGCACCGAATACTCACCTGCACCGAGCACTGTGATCTAAGGATTTGACCAGATGTAAGTGAGCGGTTTTATACTTACTCTGTTCACTCACCTTGTAGACTTACTTGACTCCAAAGTACCGCATGTTAGAAGCGATCAGGAGATCTTGTTTACACACTTAAGAGACTTACCTGTGTTTCACAAGCCATGTGATGTACATGTGATGATCAGAAGATTGCCCATAGGGTAAGTAATAAACCCTATTACTTTGAAACATACCTTTGTCTTCTGAGTCCTGTGTCTGAGTGTTACTATATATATGTTACCATGAAAAAGGAACCTATTGACTTGCATTTTATTTTTATTTTTTTATGCAAAATGAATTAATTTATCATATTTCTAGACTATTTTTCTATATTTGTATAATTGTGCCTGTTATTTTATTTATTATTATATTGTATTTATTTATATGTAACAAATAATTTTATAATTTATTTTCTTAGCTTTTTAAAACCTCATCTATTTTCCAGTAGATGTTTAAAATGAGCTCAGTAAGTTTGACTGTGTTTAATATTAGGGTACTTTCAATTAATCACTGATGGGGAAAAAATGCATCGGCTGTTTCTATATATATTGTCACATAATACAGTCCACAGTTCTCTAGACACATGGTATGGCTAAACTTACCCCACTCTCCCCTATTCTACTGTTCATTTGTCATTGACATGTGGCTGTCCCCCTCTATGAGGTCTTTGCACATGATGTCCAATAGATAGAAGGTCAGCAATCTAAAGAGACACACCATGAGCCATACAAACAGATAGAATTAGGGGAAAAAAGATAATTCCATTTGTCTCCATCTGGGCCATTTCAGCCAACACTTCCATGGTGCTCTGCTGTCACCATCTGAATACACCTGTTTGGCAGTGCAAAAAAAATCATCTCTCTTGACAGCTGCTCTTTAATCAAGCTTTATAATGGCAGACGATGCAGGATGCAGTGCATTTAACAAATACCAAGCGTGCCTGAAAAGATACAGTAGCGAAGTAAAAATACAAGTCGACAGTGATGGCTTCATCAAAGGGTTTTGAGCCGAATGACATTTCTTCCAGAGCTGGGTTCAGAGAGTTTGCTTACAGCTCCCAATCAAACACAGAACGGCCTATATTTTTAACTGCGTGGAACAAAGCACATATGAGTCAGACAGAAAGGAAGAACAGCTACAAAGACAAAGATTGCTTAATATGGAGCAAATTGTGCTTGAGGGCAAATAATTGTAGACTGACATTTCAAAAGCTGATGTTAGTACATTTCACTTTGATGAAACTTACAGTTTTAAAAAATGCCTTTAACCTATCAGAAAGCAACATCGTGTTCTTTCTGCAGCGTGTATGATTAGACAGAAATACTTGGAAACTTTTCATGCTTACAAACTTTGTCAGAACAGATAATAAGATAATACTAATGCATTTTTAGTGAAAGTATATACAGTAAAGTATGTATACAGTCATGTCATAGAAAAGATGAATCCGTGTGATGTTCTTAGTTCTTTGCTGAGAAAAAAAAGTAAGAACCAACTTCATGTCAAGATTTGTAGTTTGTACTAATGCATCCAAAATACACATTCAGTTTTTTTACTTGTTCAGCAGACAAGGAAATTATCATGGTTATATGCAAAATGCTTATCATTTAATTTATCTTTAGCACTGTAAAGTATGCCAGTGCAAAGCAATAATTACATACAATTCTCAATTCTCCATGCATATGTGTGAAATGGCCTTATTCCGACTGGATTTGATAAGAGTGCCTGAAGACACAGAAGTCATGAATTAATTCCCCGCCACCGCCCTTTCAAGTTGGTGCAAAATGAAAACTGTCTCTCACATCATCTACCACATGTTATTTCATTTTCTATCACTGTGGGGTTATTTCAATATATTTGCTAAAAGGAAGCTAGATTGCTACTTGTATTTTATTAATTTACTGATATGATTGAAATGATTACAGGCCAATTTCAAACAGGCCTTCCCTCAAGGACGTGATAGAAGACTCTGAAAAGAAAGAGACAAGAACGAAATAATTATACGTGTCAGAAGCAAAAGGAAATGGATATTGATTTCTTTTCTGCATATCAAATTTATCCTATTATTTATTTCATGCTGAGACTTTTTCAGTTGGTCTTGCTTGATTCTGCCATCAAACAAATGTTCCACTTTGGGAAAAAAAATACATAATAAAGGATTCATCAAATATTTAAAAATATTACAGTGATCCTTTACAGTTATAACAATTTGCTTATTTTCATTTCATAGTCAAATTACATTATTTATTAATACACTGTAATGTTGATATCAGATTTTTTTTTTCTCAGCATATATATACATTTTTATAATTATTTAAGTACAGTACATCAAGTTCAACTTTAAAAGTGAGAAATGTTGCCTTTGCAATTAGCTTTTACTTACTTACAAAACTGTATTTGAGTTGACATATATTTTAAAGTAACTTTTTGACAGTTTCAGTTAACTACAATTACCCTGCTCTGTTTTATTGTAAAGGTGTTTTAAAGCAACTTTTCACAGAGCAGACAGCTGTTTTGTTTTTCTGTATTTTGCTCCCGAGAGTTAGTATTCAGGCCTGTCACTTTAGTCTTTGCATCCTGAAAAGAGATACTTATCATGAACCATAAATCAATCGAGACATATCAAATAGGTTTGATGGCTATCCTTACAACATCTAGGGCTTATCTCAGCTTTACACTGCAGCTTTTTACACAAGACTAAATAACACAGAGGGGAATAAGTAATGAACAGAAAATGTTTCTGCGGTTATATTTAGAAGCCCATTCATAGCAACATACAGAAAAAAATCCATTTTGTTGTACATTTTATCCAAACTCCATATTTCTTTCAAAAGTGCTTTCAAGTGGCATATAAGGAAACGTTCAGCTTCATAAGAGCGCTGCTTGAAATAAGGTCTCCTGGAATTACTACCCCAGCAAACTGCCTTGAGAACTGAAGAGCAAAAGGTACAACCCCCATTATAGCCTCACATGAACAATGACAATATGGTAGTAGTTTAAGAAGGCAATCACAAAAAAATGCCCTCAAAAGACAGATAATGACTTCGAGTGATTGAGGTGAGAGCAGCTATTCAAGGACCACAGAGTGTTTGACCACATCAGTATTGATTTTGTCACCAGGAGGTGGTCATGAGACAGCTGACAGATTGTGAAAGATACACTTCACTAGTTGTAAACATCTATGTAACCATGGGATTCCTAATTATTTTCCACCTGCCTTCTTTCTAAAGGGGTCATATGATGTGATTTCAGATTTTTAGTGTTACAGGCTGTTGGTGCATAGACAAGATCCCTGAAGTTGCAAAGATTAAAGTATCATAACCAAAGAGATACTTTATATAAAAGGTATGACTGTTCCACACCCACATAAAACGGCTCGTTTAAACATGCCCCCACTTTTCTACATTACAGAGTGAGTTTATTTTCAAACACCACCCAAATGTTTACGCAAAGAAAGAAGGCAGAGCTATTATTCTCCTGTAGTGCTGTCAACAGACACTGTGTATCATTGAGAAAGTGAAACTTTCACTTTGTTTGTGCTTGCAAAAGATGACATAACTAGAAATCAGTGGTAAAGTTGTATTCACAACACTGTTCCAGAACAGTTCAACCCCAATGTTAGAGTGTGTTTGGCATGTTTATGGAGGATGGACTCCTAAAACCTGGAGAGTAGCTGGTCAATCAGAGCACACCTTGCTTTTTTTAGAATGATGACCGAATAGGTTACTTCCGTAACCCAGGTTCCCTGAGACACGGGAACGGGTACTGTGTCTGACTTATCTGAAGCCTTTTTTAATCACACAGTGAAAACTGCATGGCCATTGGTTGGTGCAGTGGCATCTAGATAAACCAATCAGTTGGACGCCGTGCTGCGCCAGCCAGTGGGCTACTCCTGCCAAAGCTTTCCTGAGTGGGCGGGACCATGTATATACAGTATAGTGGCCGTTCCACAGCAGGACTTCAGCTTCGAATGAAGCAATGGGCACTTACAGCGCGCCATAGAATGCAGTACTAGTTATTGAAGTAACCTATTAGTTCCCTGTCGACAACTTCACTCGCACTGCGCCTGCTAAGACGCTATGGGAACTCAATCCCGCTGCGCTGTAAGTGAAGAATGATCAATGTATGACAGCGAGCCCAGGCGGAAGCCGGGGCGCACAGTCACATAAGCATGCAGAGAAATAATGCCCTGCATATTGTATTCATATGGTCCTTATACTTAAAGGCGTGTGAGCCTGAGTTCACAGTTTACGCCTGTGACGGCCAAACACGGCAAGCTAATAATTTACATATATAAAGGCTCGTGAGCCAGCCAGCCACCTCACAAATCTCTGACAGGGAGATTCTGCTAGACCCCACCCATGACAAGGTGATGCCCCTAGTTGAATGGGCTTTTACTCCTATGGGGCAGTCCTGGCCCAGGAAAGAGTATGCTAGCAAAATAGCATACAACCCACTTAGAAAGCCTTTGCTTCGAGACCGGCCCCTTGGAGCGTATACCAAAGCAGATAAACAGCTGGTCAGACCATCTAAAGGCGGTTGACCACTCAATATAGGCTCTTAATGCCCTGACGGGGCAGAGGGGGCTGAAGTCATGGCCCTCATTCTGGGGTAGCACTGAAAGAGATGTGGAGAGCACCTTCGGTATATAACCGAGCCTTGGTTTCAGGATGACCTTAGTATCATTGAGCCTGAATGCCAAGTAGGCGCGGCTTACAGACAAAGCTTAAGCCTATAGGCTTAACTGATGCCAATGCCAGCAGCAGAACAGTTTTCAGTCAGTTTTTAGTAGTCAGCGCTTTCACTGTGGCCATTTGCAGGGGCTCAAAGGGCGCACCTCTGAGGGCTTCAAGCACAGTGGACAGGTCCCACGTAGGGATAGTGCGAGGGTGAGTGGGCAAAGATACCTGGCATAACAAGGGGTTTTCTTTGCGTTCTGCGCACCACCTTGAAAAGACTGACCATTTCACAGCATACGTGTCTCATAGATGGAGATCTAGCATGAGATATGGTGTTTTGTACACTGCACGGCATCCAACCGATTGGTTTATCTAGATACCACTGCATGACTCCTTTAAATGTCTAACATCACTGGTCTGACCTGCATTCCATTTATTAACACATGGAAATGGTGATTCAATTTCAATGTGAGTTTAGCACTGCCCACAGGTTAAAAAATAAAACTGGAAATTCGACTGGAAAAAGTTTTAGTTTATAAGGAAAAGCACAAATGTGCAAGACTCGGAAAAGCAATGCATACACAGACAAACTATTAATGACTGGGGGAGACAGAAGTAAAATGAGCTGCAGGGTAAGATGAGCCACCCTTTGTTTCTAGGCAACCATATACAAAAATGCATGTGACAGCATTTTCAGATAAGGTAATCATTTCATTCTAGCTGTGAAGAAGGAGAGAGGCACAGCGGAGGTAATTTATGCACAAAAATGTGATTTTTCCATCACGATAATTTAGAGAAAACTGAAAAAGGAAACGCTCAGATAGCTTACATTTAGTTGTTACCATAATGCAAGAGCTAGATAGATGGATAGATGTAATAACAAATGTTAGTAACGGCTTAGAAGTACAAAGTCTCTTGATTTCCCTAGCTTGGTTATTTGCTGGTTCATAATAAGCTTTTCATTAAGATAATTTAACTCAAGAGTAATGGCTGTGACTTCAGGAAAACTTGAGCGGTTGACAGAAATGCTCTATTGACTGTGACTGAATTCAAATTTTTGTGGTATATTTAATGAATTAATCAGGCATAGGCACTTAAAATGCTAATTATAACCAATTTTCACAAAAAAGCACCTCGCTCGTTGCATATTAAGATAAATTTTGGACATATGTGAAAAGATGATTGAACACCTACACAGATGAGAAGTGGAATTAGAGTAATGGTTATCACTCCCTCACACACAAGGTGTGTATTTTTATGACTAAAGGTAAATTAGTTTTCTGAAATTTTTGCATTTCTTCTTTGCTAATAACACTCAATAATGAGTGTTGCAGGTGATTTGGCACACACAAACACATATGAGTAAGACTCTTTTTCGAAAAGAAATGCAGGTAATCACATGAAACATAACTTAAAGTAAAAGAAAACAGAACAACACTGAAGCAAACAACAGTATCTTGCCTGATTAATTCATACTGCATGCATGCTGGGAAACGTACTCCTGCCTCCAGCGCCACAGACATCACTATTACCCATTAAGGTAAGCTTACAACTTAACTGTATAATTATTGTAATATAACAGTTTGTGCTGTTAGTTAGTGTGGTTATACATTAGGCAGTGTAAACAACAATAAAGGAAAGCGCAGTGGCGATTTCTTTAAGACTGCAAGGGAAGCTCAGCTTCCCCTATAATGTCACAAAATTAATGGTCAAATTATGTACTATTGTATTGTATTCATCTCAAAGACTCATTCAGAATCAGTTAGATATAGCAGGTCGGCTGACTTGATTTTCTTCTCATACATTCCCGTAGCGTTCCCCGTTGAAGCCCAGCGTCCATTGACTTCAATGGGGCAGCTTTGAACGTTTTTTTTTCAGTGCTTTGAAACTAGACAGTCATTGGATAAACGCTGCAATTATGTCTCACCCACGGACGCTTAGCGTCTCTAAGGGTGAATGAGGAGCAAATGAGGAGTTGGCTGGCCTGGACTCTGAGCTTCTGCGTGATGATTGGAGGGTCTGTCGAAAGATTGCATCTCCTTTTGACTGACAGTACGAATAGCTTCAGCGATTCCTTATAGTACAAAATCACTCAGTCCCATCGCGGATTTCAAGTTCAGTCGAAATAAAAACTGCTGCAACCTATTTCTTTATATTTGCTTGGTGAAATTGCTTGATTTTCATCATACATTTCACACAATTATACACCACATTCCTTGTGTCACTTTTACAGAGTTTAACATTTTTTTAGATCGTTCATTCAGTCACTGGAAATGATGCCTAGTTGGTGCGACAGGGTCTCAGACCCTTTTCTTGAAAAGGAACGTAGGGCAGAATTTACTTTTAAATAAATAGACAATTTTATAAAAATACGAAAATTAGCTTCCCCTATTTGACAGACCAGTAGCCGCCACTGGGAAAGCGGTATATAAATATTTAAAATTAAATGTAGAGGACTATATGGAGATTGTTTTAATGGCTCGCCATATGTATTTGATTTCTCTAATACATAAAACAAGTAAGCTTGATCCGAGTTCAGGGGAAAAGAGTTTATTCAAGAAAGTAGTGTAGCATAGTCTTCTGAATCTTAACCCAAAGTGAGGTTTGTGGGACCAGACCTTATAGCTGAAGACAGACACTGTCAGGACCTCCTACTTGAGGCCTCACAGTACACAGGCATTGTATGGCCATTTGGTTCACACCTTTACAGACCAAATGTTGAATAGTGGGGTGCAGTTGCAATGTAACACGTTAGATGTTGGTTCTGTCTAGGGAATATGCATCATTTTTCAAGATAGATTATTTTTATTATTTTTATTATTTTTTTTTAGAAAAAACAAAAGCCTGTAATGAATGACTGAAAAAAATAAAATGTAAACACAGTGTGACCTGTAATATGTTTAATAGTAGATATATAATGCCATTACATGATTTAGCTAAGCATCTGTTTGTTGCTATGTGGAAGCAGATCAGAAAGCTTTCACACATTATTGTGCTTTTGAATGTAAAAGGATTTATTATGTTAAATACTTAGTTTGGCATTCATACAAAGACACTCAGAGGAACAGAAGATGTGATTCAAAAGAGCAATGACTTTATGCTATTGACTTTTACTTTGTCTTTCATGTAAAACTGTACTTTTTAAAAAATATTCTATTTCATTTGCAAGCAAAAGCAATTGTTAATCCATCTTATCAACACAAGTATTTTGGGAATAGTGTTAAGCAAAGGCTATTTTTTTCTCAAGATTAAACCTGTGGAAACCAATAACAGTGAATGTCAAAAGTGCATCTACACTCGTTGCCCTTTAGGTAATCATATTCTCATTGCAAAATAAATTATTTTTTTCTTCTGACCTTCACAACAACTTTAAACAGCTGAAATTCTTTAGTATCTGTGTCACCATTATGAGAATAGATAAGAAACAAGTAGATCAGAAAAACAGACTAGCTCAGGACATTTACATTTTGAGGGAACTAATGCGCAAAGTTTTGATGTCCCTACCCAGAATGCTGTAGCAAAGAATGTGAACAAAGCAACTCTGACTAGTTCTCCCTTTTGAAAAGAAAATGGACATTTCCCTAAATTAATTCACAGGAAAACGTTCTTTGAGTAAACACATATCCTTCAGGTCATTGTTATTGTCCTTGTATATTGTCTTGTGTATGGCATACTGTCTTATGCATGTTTATGAAAGATCACTAGCTAACATCACTTCATAATATCAATACATTTCGTGTTTGGTATCTAAAAACTCGACTTCAGATGATCTAATTGAGAGTGCATGTTATATGTTGATATCCCTACAAAGGATCAACACACTATTGGCTCTTTGACCCACAAGAGGTGTGACCTCAACATGTTTCAAAAGGCCCCACGGCAGGGAAACGCCTCACTTTTTGCTTTTTTCTGGATGC
Organism: Enteromius afrohamiltoni; assembly: GCA_034779775.1. NCBI lineage: Eukaryota > Metazoa > Chordata > Actinopteri > Cypriniformes > Cyprinidae > Enteromius > Enteromius afrohamiltoni. The sequence continues at coordinate 11,999,147 of JAUYWG010000039.1, read as the reverse complement.
TGGACCCCCACCATCTCTCTCATCTCCTGGCTAAGCCCCCGGGGTTGATGCAAATGCATCAGGTGGGCCTAGATGCTGCGTAGTCAGGAGTCTTCTGAGACACTAAGATGAGGATTCAACTCCATGGCAACACCTTAGTTTTATGCCAGGCCAAGGCCTTGACTTTCCATGTGACTCAAAATCCACAGATCACAACAGATCTCTCTCTCAGCTCTCCTTTCAACAACCAATCATCAGAGTCGGGACATATTTGGAATTCATCACTCTTCAAACCAGGAAGAACATGATTGCCAATCAAAAACCTTGGAACCATCAGGACTTTGAGACTGAATATAATGAATATATATATATATCTCAACAAATCAGAGATTTAGTATTAGTTTTAGAATTTGTTACGTACGGCACTGATGGTTTTACAGGTGGTCAACTGGCTCATAACTTCAGTTTTAGCTTTTCCTGATGGTTTACCCTTGTAAAGTCTGGTTTACTAGCCCCGATTCTGTGTCAATTTCAGGGATATCAGGAATCAGGAGTCTCCAGATAAAACATGCCTACTGCTCTATTTTACTGTGCCCCAGTTTGCATATCCTGGCCGTGATATTTATGCGCACCTGTCACAACCAGAGTTCATGTTATTAGAGCCCGAACCAATCACGTGTTCAGAGCCAGAGCCACAGCCAGAGTTCATGCTGTCAGAGGCAGAGACACAGTTGGTGTTCACGCTGTCAGAACCAGAACCAGTCACCCTGTACGAGCCAGAGCCCGAGCCCAAGTTACAGCCAGAGTTCGAGTTGCCAGAGCCAGAACCAGTCATGGTGTCCGAGCCAGCACCAGAGCCACAGCCAGAGTTTGAGCTGCCAGAGCCAGAACCAGTCACGCTGTCCAAGCCAGTGGCCGAGCTACAGCCAGAGTTCGCACTACCAGAGCCAGGACTAAACACTCTGTCCAAGCCAGAGTTAAAGTCACAATTAGAAGTCACACCATCAGTATCAGAGTCAATGACGTTGTCCGAATCAGGACTTGAGTGCACGCTGCAAGAGCCACAGGCTGAACCTCCCCAAGAAAATTTGGCTATAGGGTCCTGCAGCAGCCGAGTGCTGCCCATGAACCACCAGAGCCGAGGGCTGTCCACGAACCAACACATCCAAGGGCCCCTGATCCATGGCCTTCAAAGACCCCTAAGCCACCATTGCCTCCCAAGGCCCCCATCCATGGCCCTCAAAGGCCCCTGAGCCACCATGGCCTCCCAAGGCCCCTGATCCATGGCCCTCAAAGGCCCCTGAGCCACCATGGCCTCCCAAGGCCCCTGATCCATGGCCCTCAAAGGCCCTTAAGCCACCATGGTCTCCCAGGGCCACAGATCCATGGCCTCCCAGGGCCCCTGATCCATGGCCACCCATGGCCCCTGATCCACCAAGGCCTCCCAAGAC
>JAUYWG010000039.1:11966905-11977113 GCA_034779775.1 Enteromius afrohamiltoni | reverse complement strand
TATCTCTTCTTATGATCATGATCGAGCTGGACACTTTTGTAATCAATTTGCAACCATGTTACAAACACACTCACACCTTTGAATGGCTGAACCGCAAAAAAAACAACTGTGGTTTTTTTGAAGTTTCCAAATAAACATCTTGGAAAGTCGTTTTTACTGCCAAACCTGTTTTTTGTTTTGTTTTGTTTTGTTTTTTCCCCAACCCATTTAATTTATACATGTCAATTTCTAACCTACAGGGCACAAAAAATATCTTTAAAACTTTAAGACACTGAGAGCATATCAAACAACTGTAAAAGTAAAATACATTTCAGCAGAACCCAAGTCTTCAAGGGCCACAAGGTAGCTCTAGTCTACCTTGTAGCTGTATAATTATAGACTGTATCCTGTCCATCATTCAGATGTTTCTGACCATAGGACTGCTGTTGGCAAAATACACTGGGTTAGCAGACCACTTTTCATATCGCTACATTAAATGGCACCTCCATGACAGTGTGTGGCAATTATTACAAGGTGTAGAGGTTTCATCATTATCAGCCATTTCAATTCATATACTCAACATGCTGGTGCTGAAACACATGGAAGATGCAATCACTTATTGTGAGACAGCTTTTCACATCATATTGTGACTATTCTCATTTCAAGCCTCACATTGCCTTTGATAATTATGTTGTATCTTCAACTGAAGCTCAAAAGCAGTGTTTTATATTTCATCTAGCATGCAAAAATCTACAAAGCAAATTTAAAACATTCAACACTATTTCTGTGTTACTCAACTTGACTCCACAGTGCAAAAAGATCTGAGATGCCAGAAAGGTAGACTTTTAAGAACGTAACTGACTTTTTTCCGAAGAATATTCTAGGGTAAATGGAACTGAACTTCTTTTGATGACATCCACAGCATTTCTGTTAAATGTGATTTTGAACTGTAAAAGATTAACAGAAAACATATTTACAGAACTACCGTTTAGAAGTTTGAGGTCATCCAGCAAAGAAAACTTGAGTACAAACTTTTACATTATGACAAAAATCTACAGTATTCCAAATAAGTTTGTCCTTTTCTATTAATCAAATGTTTGTCACAAACAACTTATTTTCAACATTAAAATATAATGATAAAAAACACACCACATTAAAGTCATTCCAATTGGAATGATTTCACTGAAGACTAGAGTAATGCCTTCACAAGTACATGCATATGGCATATTCAACAAAATTAAATACAGTCTTGCAAAGCAAAATATAAAAACACAAACTTTATTGACCTTGAACTTTTCAGAAGTAGTGTGATCAGAGAAAAAAAAAAAACTCGGAGACTCTGAGAACTTTGTCAAAGACTGCTTTATGTGTGGCTTGGATTTCAATGTGCTAAACGAAGTGCATTACGAGGATCCGAGCTGGTCACTCGAACATGTGATTGACAATGTGCTTGCCATCTGCGGTTCATCATTCACTGTTGGGGAGGTGGAAAAGGACGATCGCGCACACAGCTCGGGACAGATTAATCGGCACGTAGTGAACACCGAATCTAACCCGTGGCTCAGCACTCGCATGGCCATATGGCGGACGCCGCCCTCGTACAAAATGGTGGCTGATCGCGAGGCGCAACACAAGATGGTGGCCGATCGCGGGACTCCAACAAATCTGTGGCAGGATCTACCCAGCCTGCTGCTTTCAGACCCCTTGCAACCATGCTAGACCCCGTTGGTTCCAGTAAGGCAGCCAGGTGAGCTGACATCGGTCTCTGCGGTTCCTAAACTGCAAATAACGGGTCCCAGTTATGCAGCCAGGAGTGCTGTTTCAGGCCCATTCGGTTCGGGTCTTATGGTTTGAGGAGCTGACACCTGTCCTAGCGATCCTTGAAACGCTAGTGACGGGTTCTGACATCACAGCATGACGAGAGGAGTCGTGTTCAGCTCTGCCAGTCCCAGTTACACAGCCTAACAAGCTGTCGAAGGCCCACACGATTCCTAGCCATTCAGTAACGGGTCCTATTCCCGTAGCACGATACGAGGGGCCGTGTTCACTCCAATCGGTCATGGTTACGCAGCCAAATGAGCTGCAGAAGGTCCTCGCGGTTCCTAGCACGCAAATAACGGGTTCTGCTCCCGATACACGGTACAAGGAGCTGTGTTCCGCACTGTTGGTGTGCGATTTGAGTTTCGCCCGAGCCGGTTAATGAGCCGGACTGGGTATTATCAGAAGCGCCAGAGCCAGTGATGGTACCTCAACCCTTCGAGCTCCATGTAGACCGTAAGGTCCCCGGGCCAGGACCTCAGGAGCCTGTGGGAGGCTCAGATACTCCAATGGGTCCACTTATGGCTAACACAGTCTATTCAGTCTCCGAGGGCGCGTTCATTGACTGTGTGGTCCCCGAGGGCACAATGTAAGTCTGATCAGCTCATGAGGGCGCAATCATTATCTGTCTGGTCTCAGAGGGCGCCCAGGTGGGCATCCCGCCACCTGATCCACCCTGGAAGGTTTCCCCACCATCTGCTCCACCCAAGTGTGCTTCTCCACCATCTGCTCCACCCTGGAGAGCTTTAGAACTGTCTGATCGGCTCAGGAGAGCATTCTCACTGCCTGGTGGACCAAGATGGACTTCTCCGCCGTCTGCCCCGCCCTGGAGGACGTCTCCTCCGCCTGTTCCACCCAGGTGGACTTCTCCGCCGTCTGCCCCGCCCTGAAGGACGTCTCCTCTGCCCGTTCCGCCCAGGTGAACTTCTCCGCCATCTGCCCTGGTCGTTCCTGCCAGCTCCTAATTCTGGTTGTCTGTTGCGCTTGTCTGTTGTAATGGTGTTTCATTGTTGGCTCTGCCCACTGACCTAGTTTTAAATGTATTTAACCCGGATGTTTTTGTATGTTGTCACGGATCATTGTTTCTATGTATTGACGTCAACCCAAGTAGTTTGTATTCATTTGTGTTCTTGTTTTCATTGCCTTTTGGATTACTCATTGCCTATCTTTGCCTGTACCTGGATATTCCCTCTGTCTCGCCCTAAAATACTTAAAGGTATTTGACCATTGCTTCGTTTACGTTTCTGCCTCTGTCTATGCCTCTACTGACTCAGTTTGCCGGCGCTTGATTATGCATGTCCTGACCCTGAGCCTTTAATAAACCTTTTGCACTTGAACTCAAACACTTCACGTCCTCGTTTAAGAGAACTCCTGTGGGTCGAGTTTGCTCTATTTTTTAAGTGTTTTGGGGTAATTACATCTCCCCTTAATGCGAAAGTTACAAGGAAAACTAGGTCATGACAGAGTTAGAATGGTTTTAACTTGCAAGGTTGGCAATTCCGCGATAGCATGTAACATGATTACACATTCCTAACTATTTTTAGTTCCACTGTAGATGCAATAATGTACTAGACTATTATTTTATTTCTTTTTCTTTTTTGGGGGGAATTTGTAAAACACTGACGTTGTGTTTACCCAAAAAAGAACTGGTAAATTACTCAAACTAAACTGACATCAAGAATTATTGTAGAGCAAGCCCCATAAATGCTTTTAGCAATACATAAGAATAGCAAGAAACCCTTAAAATATTAATGAATTTTTGATTTTGTTGTGTATTTCAAAACAATTTCAATACCCATGTATGATCTTCTGAATCTGATTATAATTCCTTAAGGAAGCGTGCATGGCATGCACTTCTTAATAATGGACAGTGCAATTTATAGTTCATCAAAAAAAATTAAAAAGAATGTTCAACAACCTGCAGCAGCCATTTAAATGATTAGCAATAGGTCACTCTGACATATGAGCATTTTGCAATATTTTTTCTAGCTGAAATGTTTACTGAGGCTTACACGACCTGGCAAGGATTCAATACGGTGCGCTAAAATTGTAATCATCTCTGATTGAATAACTTTGAAACTGGCTTGCTCAGCATATGGTGCCTCTAAACCTTTTCTAAAAGTCTATCACAAGCACTTCAATGTATCTCTTCGGGTATGTGGCTTTTCTAACGTGTTTCCTTCAGCCTGATAGAATTCAAATCATTTATGAAATCAGCTAATTTCCAGTGGCATAATGTGTACATAGGCTTTGCAGAGATGTCATTACTTAGGCGGCTTTGGCTTTTAGAGCTCCAGTTGTGCTTTCAAATGGAACAGTTCATGTGTCATCTACAGCTAGTAGCAGGTGTTGGAAAGCGGTTTGCGGGAAGTGATGGGAAGCTGAATGCTGCAACTTTCTCTCTATCCTTTTCACTTGCATTTCAAACTTCTTTTGCTTTACACAGAAGCCTCTCACATATAATCCCCTTTAACACCATCAGGGAGAGGTCAGAATTTAGCAGTAGTTTGAGGAAAGATTATTTTTTTCAGACTTTGTTATCATTGCCTATGATGTGAGAACTTCATTTTGACTTGTCACAATCTGAAATGTATACAAAAAATACAATTAGACTAGAGAAACCCCATGCTGAGGGACAACAGATTATTAAGGAGCAATGCAAAGTCTTTGGAGAACATGAAACCTCACCACAGTTCCTGCTTTTCACTCTCGCTGACACCAAATCACTGATTTTGTTATGAAATTCCATTTTATTTACCATTGTTTCTAAATTCCCAAGGCACCATTATAACTATGCTTTGCCTTATTGTTTTTTTTTATAATGTTGCACCATTCAATTAATGTTCACAGTTTCTAATGAAGCGGGAAACAGCAAATCTAGCAGTCCGAATGTATAATCAACACAGTGTTAGCTCAACCTCTTTTAAATTATAAAGGATATAATATATATAATTATATTATATTATAATATATATATATATATATATATATATTCCTTTTTTATTATTATTATTTTGTTGTTAAATTAATTGGGTTTATAAAGAATAAGCCACATTTCCAATATTAACTGATTTAAATTAAATTTATTAATTTTTTATTTTGTAATGAAAATAATACTAAATAATATGGTATACAGCATGTGTATTATTTATTTAGGTCCCACTTTATATTAATTGTCCCTAATACCTGTGGTATTAGGGACATAGGAACTAGATATGCATCTAGTATGTAACCACAATGTAAGTACACAATGCTAGATAGTATCTACAGATGTAATATTTCTGTAACTTCACACATGTAACAACCCTCAGAATGGTGTGTGTAAGTACAAATATGTAACAGGACATTGGTAACAACACTTTTTTCACTTCACTAAGTAGTAACAGAAATTATATAGCTACATTTTGTAACAGCAGTATGTATAAGAGTAACTGGAACAGGGGGAGTAGTTGGGTAGGTTTAGGGATATGTAAAGTGGGTGGAGTTGTTGGAGTTGGTGCATCATGTAATACCAGTGTATATACATGGTAACTCCTCAGGAAATGCCCACTTAATGTAAAGTGTAACATTCTGGACACCAACCACAATTTATATGTAAAGCCTAATTTACTGCCCGCTGCTGTGTAACTTTAGACTAATTACATGCTAAATCTATAGCAATTGTCTATTTAATATAAAAAGTAACACTTTATTTACCAAAAAGTGCTGTTAGTCCTGTTACACATTTGTACTTTCATTAACAAAAAGTGTTGTTACCAATGTCCTGTTACACATTTGTACTTACACACACCATTTTGAGGTTTGTTACATGTGTGAAGTTACAGAAAAATTACATTACTATGTACCGGTGTGTACTTACACTGTGGTTACATACTACATACCCATCTAGTTACTATGGAAGTACACAGGTATTAGGGATGAATAATATAAAGTGGGACCCTTGTTTACTTATTATTATCATTATTATAATTATCATATTTTATTATTATTGTAGTGTTCAGTATATGTCGAAAAATAATCTCATTTACAAAATATAGCCATCCATGGCCATCTGCAAATGCTATCTGGTTTGATTTGGCTCATAATTTTCCACAAATAAAATTTTGAAATGAATTTTGAGTCATACACTCTATTGCAGTGATGCCGTAGGAACCATTTTGGGTTCTCCAAAGAAATCTTTAGTGTACTACTTTTTGTTTCTTTTTTTTTACATTTGAATAATCCTTCCATTTTACCTCTGTAAAGAGACATTTGGTCCACTAGAAAGGCTGCATAAATATTAAGGTTTCTTCATGGAACCACAGATGGCAATAATTTTTCAATAGTGCAAACAAATTCTCAATACCGAGAACAGCCAGACACTTATAGAAAGACAATGCGCATCTATCAGTGGCAGAAAGACGTCTGTACACTGTATTTCACAAGTCCCCGAATTTAGAAGTTACATTAGGCTTCGTATGGATTATGAACCGCACACTGTCACACACCTACCCTTTTACTGTCAGGGCGCCAAACTAAGACTCTGCCAACACATCATAATGTAATAGTTTGACAACAGGGTGTGGTGCTGTGCTATTTCCAGCTAATTGGCATTTGGGTTATATAAAGGGATTTGAATTGCAGCTGGCAATGGTGTTGATTCAGTGCTAGGTCTGATTAAATATCGCAGCCTCCTGTCAGACGCAGTTGGGCTGGCATCAGTTATCTATGTGATATGTGTCTCCTGGGCGGCACTCCTTACTTCCATCTGCCATTTCCATTCACGCCAGTAGGCTTATTTCACTCATGCTCCTGTTGTTGTTGCAGCTCTGTTATGTTTAATTTGTTTATTGCTGTAAACATACATTGTGTAGATATGGTCGCATATTTGGTGGGTGGCCTAAAGGAAATGAGGCAGACAGACATGTGGTTTGCAGAAAGAGAGAAAGAGGAAGCAGAACAAAAAAAAGAGATATTTGACAGCAATGAGAAGAACAAAATCCCTAAAAAATCCTTCAAATGAAACAGATGGAACAAAATTATTTATATATTAATTTTGCTATTGTTGTGTTTAGAAAGACCCAAAAAGATAGCCCTTCAAAGACCTGTACTTCTTATTTCAGGAAATAATTTTATTTCAAAACAACCATTACCAGATTACCAGATTACCAATTTAACATTGCTTCTAACGGTCTGTTAAGCTAATAACCATTACCGGGCACAGCTATTAGAAAAAGCAGAGGTCAGGACACAAAGAAATACGCCAGATGCTGTAAGGTGGCATGGGAGACTGTCCTAAAGCTCTGAAATCTTGCTCCTGTTTGCATATTCAAACATGCTGTGTTGACATTACATGCCACAACTGAAGTGAGCTGAAGAATTTCTTATAGAGCACGCATGTGTAAAAATGCACCAGGTATGAACTGCAAAAAACATGACTGATTTCAAACTGTTCCTCACAATAACCTTCAGAAGACTTGGAAAAATAGTAATTTATGGACTATTTCTATTTATTTTGTGACTGTCAAGACTGTTTGTCTGCAAAAAAAGAACAAATCGCCATCATCTCATACTTTTCTATTGTATTACTGAGAAAATTAATGGGGGAAAAAATGAGAAAAAATTCATGACATGAGTAAATGACAGTATCTTTCTCTTAGGGTGAACTAACTCTTTCCCTGTACTTTTACTAACTTGTTGTTTTTAACATTTATTTTAAATGCAATATGTAAAATTTTTATATTTTTTATTTATATTCTATTTGACAAAATATGCTTTCACAAAAGTTGTTTTCGCGCTGTGGATGTTTTTGTTTATATATATATATATATATATATATATTTAAAATGTATACAATCATTCATTATTCAACAACATTATGTATCTGGCAAAAAAAGTCAGAATAAAATACAAATAATTTGTAATACTAAATGATGGTTACTTGGCTAGTAAAGACTGTTCTATTCTTTTCTTGAATACCAAGTGGGAAAAATTTACATTATAAGAGGCAATAAAGAATAAAATGTCGGTCAAGTCACCTTTGCTAGTGGGGAAACTGATGACTGCTAAACTGAGTGCCAAGAATCAGACATTGTGACATAATCTTGGCAAGCAGGGAATTTGGAATGAGATTTATTTATGCAGGTGGGGGAAAAAAATCAAAGAAAGGTTAAACCCTTGATCTTTCCACATATGCTCCTTTTGTGTCCCTCCTATTCTTTGAGGGCAGGTGCCGCATGTTTCCTGATATTGTTTTTGCTGTGCATCACGAAAGCTTAAGAATACAGTCCATTTTCTGTGGGTGTGTGTGAAATTCTATTGTGAAACGCAATGAAATGACTTAAGATCAAAGCTTAACAACATGGTGGTTGTATGTTCAAAGAGCTTTCTTTGCTAGGGTGTAAGCGTTTTTCAGCCCTCAAGTCTATTTAGTTGGCTTGGATAGTGATGTCAATGGGTGATTGCCTAAAGCCCGAATCGGGTGCAGCTAGTTTTCCCAAAGGAGGTTAGGTAAATTTGTTTTTCCTCACACTACCTCACTAAACATTACAGAGCAAATTACCCACTGTTTTTCAACTTACTCATGGGTCCCTTGAGAAATCGAATCCAATCCGGATTGGAATGTTTGTGGTTGCTGTATATTATATTTTCACAACATTAATTCACAACCACACTATTTTGACCTTCGCCGAATACTGTAAATTGAGCTAATTTTCTCATTGCACTGCCTGGTGCACCTTCATTATAGATTTAGACCTTTTTGACAACTTTCCGGGTAAAATTACAGTTGGTGGCTCAAGTACTGTTGGCATCTTATCTGAAAATTAAAAAAAAAACTAAGTTTAATCAAGGACAATTTAGAACTGAAAGTCCCATAGATTCTGTGCATTCAGCCGCCACTGGCATTCGGGTTGGTGGTACCCACAATTTAACAGAAAGAGCAATTTCTCACACCTCCGGATTCAGTGCCCGAAGGTCTCCATCTAACCAAAACTTGCTGTCCTACTGGCGAAGGACGCAATCGAGCCTGTCCCTCCAGCCGAGATGAAGTCAGTGTTTTACAGTCCTTACTTCATTGTGCCCAAGAAGAGTGGTGGGCTGAGACCCATCCTGGATTTGAGAGCTTTGAAGCGGTCTTTTCTGAGGATGCCATTCAAAATGCTCACCCCGAAGCACATACTAACTTGCGTTTGGAGCCAGGATTGGTTCGCAGCCATCGACCTAAAGAATGTGTACTTTCATGTTTCGATATTGCCTCAACACAGACCCCTTCTGCAGTTTGCATTCAAGGGTTCAGCATATCAGTATCGTGTCTTACCCTTTGGCCTGTGCCACTCTACCCACATCTTCAGGAAGGTAGGGCAGAGGGTGCCCTCTCCTCGCTGTGGCAGATGGGCATCCGCATCCTCAACTAAATCTCGACGACTGGCTGATAATAGCTCACTCGAAGGATCTGTTGTGTATGCACAGGGACATAGTGCTTCAGCACCTCAGCCTTTGGTCTTCAGGTCAACCGGGAGAAAAGCAAACTCTGTCCAGTTCAGAGGATCTCTTTTCTCAGCATGGAGCTGGACTCGATCAAAATTACTGCCCGCCTCACCAGCGAGCGCGTGCAGGCCATGCTGAACTGCCTGGATAAGTTCAGGCACAAGAAAGCGGTTCCTCTCAAAACTTTTCAGAGGCTCCTGGGGCATATGGCAGCTGCAGCCGTGGTTACGCCACTGTGTTTGTTACATATGAGACCGTTTCAGCGATGGTTACACGATCGGGTCCCGAGATGGGCATGGCACCGCGGCACACTTCAGATTTGCGTTTCCCCGGAGTGTCACCGCTTATTCAGCCCGTGGGAGAATCCTGTCTTTCTTACGGGTCAGAGTACCCCTCGGGCAGGTATCAAGGCAGGTCGTGGTAAACACGGATGCCTCCTCTCTCTCTCTGAAATTGCTGCACGCTATTCTTCATGTTTCAGGGTTACTCAACCATGCAGCCGATCAGCTCTCACGGCAGTCTACCCACCCTGGAGAATGGCAGCTCCACTCCCAGGTAGTCCAGCTGATATGGAGCCACTTCGGCAAGGCCAAGATAGATCTCTTCGCTTCTCCCGAGTCAACCAATTGCCGGCTGTTTTACTCACGCTCCTCGCGGCAGCCCCTCCTTGGAAAAATCTCCTTGAGGAGAGACCTTCTCTCTCAGGGGATGGGCACCATATGGCACCCACGTCCTGATCTTTGGAACCTGCACATTTGCTTTCTGGACAGGACGCGTCAGACTTCTCCGGCCTTTCCAGCGCTGTTGTAGATAACATCTCTCAAGTGCGAGGTCAGATTGTAGCAAAGCACTGAACATTATCAAATTGAACAACAGAGTAATGGTAATGTATAATGACGAGAATTAAACTTTATTTATCAAATGCAGAGACGGTCTCTGTAGTC
>JAUYWG010000039.1:11944815-11956707 GCA_034779775.1 Enteromius afrohamiltoni | reverse complement strand
TATTCTGAATAAAATATTGACATTTGCCATCTCCACATCATCGCATTCAGTTTTTATTCACAATTTGTTTAGTGTCCTAACTTTTTTGGAATCCGGTTTGTATATTGAAAAGGGTTTTAGCATCTTTCAAGAGTTCAAAAACTTTGTTTTATACATTTGTTCAACCTATTTATTTATTATAAACTGTAAGACTCACCCCAGAAAAGCTAATTCTTCTATCAGACACTTGAAATTGAAGTAAGAGTGCCTCAGTCAAACGCGCTGTCCTTTGCGGCAGATGAGATGATGTGCCAGTCTGTGCTATTATTTTACTTTCATAAATCGTCACGAAATACAAGATTCACAACTCCGAAAAAATATATTTTCCTGTCTTGTCAATATTAATATGCACAGTGATCAGTTCTGGAGGTGTGCACTGTCCTTAATCTGACTGGTGAAAATAAACACATCTTTAAAAAACGTTCAATTGTGTGTCCGAAGTTTACAAATTTTAAATAGTAAATCTGGTAATCAGAGAGCATATAAAGAAACGTGTAAATGACGGCAATCGAATTACGTGCATACAACGTCGTAGTTACATTGCCAGTAAATCATGAAAATACTAATATATTACGAAAAGAGTACGAAGCTGGGACGTTCTTGGTTATCTTGTTACATAAGGAAGACGTACTGACAACATTGTGAATTGGTAATAGGATGGTAATAGAATTACGTGCATACGACATTGTGGTTACGATGCCAATTGGTAAGTAATAAAATTAACAAAAATGACATATAAAACAATATGTTACGTAACTGTTGCGTCTTGTGTTAGCTGGGAAGGCTCTTCTCCCCACGATAGCTCAGTTTGGCCGGATGGCCAGCTTTAGGAAGGGTTCTGGTCATCCCAAATGTCTTCAATTTAAAGATTATAGAGGCTACCATACTCTTAGGAACCTTAAGTGGAAAATAATTTTTTTGTTTTTTGATTTTAGCACATGGCTGCAATATAACAAAGAGTGAAAAAAATTAAGGGGGTCTGAATACTGTGCGTACCCACTGTGTGTATATATATATATATATATATAGACATATAGATATTAGGGCTGGGACTAATTAATCTAATTAATTAGATTAATTAATTAGGCTTTGTAATTAATTAATCGCATATAAATATTTGACCTGAGAACAATGAGAAGTAAGTGTTTTCATATGGATTTTAGTATACCATTGAATAATAACTGAATACATAAGCTTAAGCAACAAAATATTGTTTATTTTTGTTCAACTAAGTCCAACAGACTAGTGCAATATTGCCATTAAGTGTAGCAATACAATATTTAGAAATATAGTACATTTCAGAAATTCAGGAACCCTATAGGTAGGTAGACCTTCTGTAAACTGTTTTTTTAAGTAACACAATATTTCAACAGGGCTCTCAAGTTTTAGCAAAAGTTTGTAGTGAGATTTGATCTGCTATAAGGGAGGAGCCACAAAATATTTGCACAGCAGCCCCTCTGGCCCACCCAATTCTCTGAAGTTATTGCTAGCAATTTAATTTTACTTATTGTTCATAAATGATCAGCACAAATATGAATTATAAAAATTGTTAAATCTGATAAAAGAGACAAATTCATACAAATAAAATCAATAGCTTTATATATTTAAAAAAATGTATCCAAAATAAACAGATAAATTTGGTGCCAAATGAGCCAACCGAACAACTGAGCCAACTTAATGAACATGCATACTGTAGTAAAATTGCAGATTCTGCAATTGGACTTGATTGAACTGTCTATGTCAGTATAAGATGCAATGTTTATTTTTCTCGTCTCCTCCCATCATCCCATCTCCGGAAGGCTGTTAGGCTGTAGGGCTGTGAGTGCTGACCCTGAACAGCCCATCAGCAATTCTCCTGACCTTCACCCAACAGATCTGATCCTTATAGCTGCTCTTAGTTGTCATCATACTTCACTATGTGGCATTAAAAAATGTGTGTCAGGCCTTTGCTTGAGAAGATTACAAACTGGCTCAAAATGGTTCTGGCCGTTTTTTAATCTTGGCGGCGCTGCCAATTCCCTAGTTGCAGTTGCAGAAAGCACACAGAGCAGAGAACAAAAAGCTTTCCTCTGCCAAACAGAGCAATTTCATCCTTCAGACTTTACTTTCTCCTAGAATGTGCACATGAAGGAAATTAATGAACAGCATTATGGTCAATAATAAAAATACTCAGAGCTTTCTTAAAAGCAAACAATGCCAAGGGCAAGACACTGAAAAAAAAAGTGGGGGAAAAAATCTATACTTTTTTTTAAATCAGGGATTCAGAATATAACACCTCTGTTGTTCCAAGTTTTAAAACATAAAAAAAAATTGATGCCAGCATCAATATTGTAGCTTATATTGTCATGCGGTGTTACTCACACACTGGTGGTAATAGTCTAATTCTCGCTAAAAGCTTTCACAGACACAGCTAGGCTGTACACAATGTACTACCATTCACAAAGCATAACCATCACTGCAGCTCAGAGGAATGTGAGTGTTTGGTCCCATGACTTACTCAATGGCGATGAATTGTTTATTATTTAATTGGAAAAGCAGCACTTAAAGCATCTCATTTGATTAAGCAAGATAGAATTATATCTTTCTTATTTACACTCACGGAAGTAAAAAGCATAATGGCTTATTAATTAGGGCTAAAAGTTTAGAGACGAAAGTACTGATGCTGGAACTGATTTTTAGACAGACGATAAATGTAGTGGACGTCTGTTTATTACGCTTGGTTATCCACAAAACAGAATCATTTAAAGGGCACACTGTGTATGAATAAACCAAAACATGTGCTTAAAAACCTTAAAGCCTAAGCTGTAGCCTAAAGAGCAGCACAGTAATGTTATGAAAAGGCTGTGAAGCGTTCAAGTTCAAATGCAACAGCTTATTAAAGGCTCGGGGTCAAACAGATAGGATCGAGCACCGGCAGACAGAAACAGCGTAGGCTAAGACAAAATCATAAATGTAATCCAGGCAAGGGTCGAATTTCCAGCAAACAGAGTCCATAGGAAGAAGCAATCGAAGGTCTGTGGGGAAGCAGAGGTCAACAACGGGAAATCCAAGACAATAGAAAATAAACACGAATGAGAAAACCAGGAACAGAGTGACAGTGTAAATCCAAAATCCAAAATAAAGACAGGGAAACACGGGAAACCGCTTACAGAGGTAGGACAGGCCATACACAATGATCAGCAACCAGACAGGCAAACAGACTAGTATTTATACAGGTGGTGCTAATGAATGATGAACCTAACTAGCAACAGCTGTGAGGAGAAGTGCATTATAGGGAATGGAGTCCAGGTATGAAAGCAGACACAAAACAGCGGGGCGTGACAAGTAAATTCACTTTTCACCCAATATTTGCAGGACAAATTATAAGTTGCAAAACTACTATTTATGAATTAAGTATAATAACAATTTTACAAATGTTTGCTGTCACTCAACACCTGTAACAATAAGTTACTGTATGACATTCAACCTGATGAGCATCAACACTGATCTTGGTCTTCACTTTCTCTCTCAAAGATTTTCTGTCCACTCAAAACAGTAATTGGTAGGTCTCTCTGTAATAAGTTAGGAAAAGGTTAGTAAGGTAAAAGCAAATGAAGATCTGTTATTAAACACTTTTACTTGAAAATGTATCAAAGTTTGTATCAGAAAATGTATGAAAGATCAAATTAGAGGGATTCCTCATTAAAAAAAACATAAAGTGGGCTTAAATAGTTCCACAGTGAATACTGAAACACACATATTGTGCATAAATGATACCACAGTAATAGTATATAAAAAACTAAATCTGCATTGCATCCTTTGTTCAAAAAAACTTAATTCAAGTAAAACAAGATAACAGCTCTGAGTTTTCTCCTGTAATGCCTGGAAAGTTTGGAGAACACCTGATAAGAGAAAAGAGACCATTCTTTTATCCAGAATCACTCCAGACCCTTAAATTATCAGCTCTATGATGGTGCTTCTTCTCTTTAGTTCACCTCACTCAGGGCTCAGGTCAGAGGACTGGGACAGCCATGGCAAAAGCTTCATTTTGTGCTCAGTGACTAAGTGGAAGACCCAACCATGGCCCATTATAAGATTTCTTAAAGAGTCAGCGAATTATTGCTTTTTACCTGCTCATATTTGATAGAATTCATGATGCCACATGTATAAACAAGATGTCCAGGACCTCCAGCTAAAATATAGACCCACAAGATCAAAAACACACCAGTATAATTCATTGTACAAATGGAGTACTTTTTTTTTTCTTATTTTCGCATACAAGCTTTTTAATTGTTTTAATTCAATGATAGTTTAGAATTTTGTAAATTTTTTGAACGAAAGATCAAAAGGATAAACAATGCAGATTTATTATTTTCACAGCCACCTTTGCTCAGATTTACCAAAGGTGCCAATATTAGTTAAGGGCACTGTACTTTCAAAAAAATTCATGGAACATGTACTGTAATATAGTCTAAATATACTGTAGACTATGCATTATAGACATTTTCATTGCGTCCACATTAAGAAATGTTTCATTCAGGGTTAGCTTGTGTTTGCTAGTTTAAAATGTATTTTGTGGCACTGTAGGCCTATCTTTAAAAATAGTTAATTTATTCTAAATAAAATAGGATTTATTTATTATTTGGTGTCAAAGTTGAAAGTAGGCTTGAAAGGGTACATGGGCTTAATGGGAACACTTAGACTACAGTACAAAAATAAATAAATACATTTTATTGTCAGCTCAGAAACAAACCACAGCTATCATTAAAAATGACTCACATGACATAACCGTAGCAGAATATTTTTTTTTTCTCTTAAACAACTGTACATCAACATATTTCCAAGAATCCCAGATATCACTATATGATACTGTCACGCGTGCTATGGCTGATTGATCACACGAAGCACAGATCTTGCAGTTGAAATAGGTTTTATTTGGAATCCAATGGAATCTCCTGGCCACTTACGGGTTCCGGCGGTTCTGGCCATGTGGCTTCACAGTCTTGATTGTGCTGCTGGCCCTGATGGAACCCCATACAGCCCCTGAGGCTGTAAAACGGAGTCAGAACCCACCCATGGTTCAGGTATGACTGGAGTGGGGAACAACTCCCCTAGCGAGGATACTGGAACCGACTGGAAAAGTTTCCGTGCCACACTCACTGGATCCCGATCGGCTCATACTTTTCTGTAATGAATGAGCAGGGAGACAGTCAGATCCAATCGCAGAGTGTTTATTGGAGAACGTACATGAAGCAGTTGACAAACAGCAGACAAGGATGGAGGCGACCAACCCGAGAGAAACTCAACAAGACAATGAGTCAGATGAAGAAACAGTGTCCAGGGGGATGAGACGAGAGTCGTAGTCAAAAGGCAATCGAGGTGGTACGAGACACACGCAATGATGAGTGGGGAACACTGGGAATTCAGGGGTATAAATACAGGGGTTAACGACATGAGAGGGGCGGAGAACATATCAGTTACTGGGGCAACACATTAGGTGGGTGGCATTCCAGGGTGGCCTTTTGTTGTGGGCAGTATAAGGTACACCTGTACACTACTCATGATGTCAGCATCTTGATGTGGCACACCTGTGAGGTTGGATGGATTATCTCAGCAAAGCAGAGATAAGAGATAATAACTATCACACATTTAAACTGATTTGTGAACAATGTTTGAGAGAAATGGTAAAATTGTGTATCTGGAATGAATTTTAGATCTTTAAGTCCATCTCATGAAAAATCGGAGCTGAAACAAAGGTATTGCGTTTATATTTTTGTTGAGTGTACAACAAGGAGGCTGGATGTGCCATCGTCTAAGTTCGACTGGCACTTCCAGCAGATCATTACAACAGGGCCACCCAAAATTCTTGCCACAAAGTTGTAAGCACACAATTCTCAAAAGTCATTGGATGCGGTAGCATTAAAATGGGTCTTCACTGGAATTAAGGATAACCGAATAAATTGGTTGCCTGATTCGCATTTTAAGACGAATCAGAAATGCTGTACAAATTTCTGCTGGTGCACAGAAACAATGGTTTGTTTTGTAAGCATGATTAGCAACAACGCAGAGAACAAAGACAAATTATATACCATTAATAATTAGTTTTACACATTGATGTTGTAAACACAAATGCCATATGATTGCATCCAAAGCTGCTGTAACTATTTTTGTTAAGGGTTTCAGTACCAGACATTGTGTCCTCAGCATCACATACTGTACAGGTGTAAGTGCAGGCCATATGGCAACCTACATGTGCTTTATCTTCATGGTTGCTCATTAAAAGCAAAAAAAAAAAAAAAACATGGTTCTGTTGTTGTTCAGTTACCTGCTTAATTATTTTATCATCTCCATAATACCCTATACACGTAAGGATCTTTATTTTGAGATATAGTGTTATTGCGTTTGAGAATTTGATGGCTATTACGTTGAGTAGACATAATTTAACAGTGTACCGCAATACCCTACCAATCTGTTCAAAGGGTGCCAATTTGCCTATGCAAAAACTCAGGTCCACTAAGGTTATTTATTGCTCGTTGGGTAAGGAAAGTGAAATTTCCTCCCGCAGGCTCCGTGCACAGCTAACAGGAAGAGGAACACTGAAGCTGTGCCCCCAAGACTCCACCAGACAAGACCTTTATGATCATCATTAAAGCATTTTCCATTTTGTCACTTATCTCCTGTGCCCTTTGGCAAATCCTTACAGATATATTTGCCAGTGTCTCTATCCCTAACTGGGTCACTGCGCTAAGACTCTAGGCTGCCATAGTGTACCGAACAGACACATCTTTTCCAACCTTCACGGTGGATAATGCAAGGACAGTGTCAAATATGATTATTATTGTGTGCCATATAACTCTCCCTTTACTTAATACAATGGTGCACTGATAGTTAGCTTCATATGTCTGTATAATGGCTGAGCTATAGGCCTTGTCTAATGCCTTGTATTGTCTCTCCTCCATGCATAGAACTGTCAAATCTCTGTTGTACAATATAATGAGATTTTTTGTGTGCTAGAACAGACGGTCTCCTCCAACCCAAGTCTATTCAGCCTCTTTTACGATTTTCTTCTCAGTTTCAGCAGTTTTTAAGGGTTCACGGGCAAACAAGAGTTTGAGTAAGTATCTAAGTAATTCAGTGATAGGCACGAAGATAGACCAGTAGATAGGAGTCAGATATATTGGTGGATTTATGCTTTTTTTCTGAGACAAGCAAAAGGATAAAAGTGTAAAAAATATCTTATTTGCAATATAAGATAGCGGCCGCACAATTAACTGATAAGATGACACCACTCACTGAGATATCAAAGTACAACATGAATTTCACTTCCACATACATTTAGCAGACATGCATAATACGATATAAATCAGTGGCTCATACGGTAAAAGTGTCAGGATCAGCTGGATGGCCAGATCTGCCAGTCGTGGCCCGACCCACCAGAGACATTTTATGATTCTGATTTGCCTCAGCCTCAACCGCATGAGCACATCTGTTCCACTGGTGGTTGCACAACCTCTGAGCCTGTCCATGAGGACCGCTCAGGAACTTTCACTTTGGGCGTCTCCACCGTCAGTGCTGCCCGGGCGTGCCTTCCGGCCCCGTAGCTTGGGCATCTGGAAGCCACCCCTTTGATGGGTTGGGCTATGTCAGGATCCGCTAGATGTGCCAGCCCAGATCAGGAGTTGGCACTCCAGCGCCCAGCGAACTCTCTGTGTTTTATGTTTGTTTTTATGGACTCATTCCCACAAACTCATGTCTCCGCCCCGCTTGTCAGTGGTCATGGTGTTTCATTGCTGGCTCCACCCATTGACCTAGTTTTATTTATAAAATAAATCCCTGGATGTGTTTGTATGTCTCTCTGTTGTTTTGCTACTCCGTGTCTATGTCTGTGTTTTGATCTATTGTTAGTGACCTCGCCTGTTTTTGGCCACCGTCTCTGTTTTGCCCTTTGGATTGTATTTACTGTTTACCGACCCCCGCCTGGACACTGACTATTCTCTTGATTTATCTACGCCATTCCTGTTCGCCGCCTGATTGACCCTGATTGCATCACTTTGCTCTTTAATAAACAATCTGCAATTGAATCCAAATGACTCCTCGCTCCCTTTTGTGACAAAAAAGACTGTAAGGTGAAAGGTGAAGCACCGTGAAAAACTAATACAGCTTCATGTAATTTTACAATAACACTGTTAAATTTGCAGGTTAAAGAAGTGAAGTCATTTAAAGAATGTCCTGTGAAACATCACATCTGATGGTTTTTCATTCAAATAACCATGTTTCTTTCTGTTAAATTATCGTTTCTTACATTATTTTAGTGTCATGCTATTGTGTTTTTTGGCATGGCATCATATTTTTACAGCAGCTACTGTATACTCACATGAGCTTTGATTATATAGCTTTTTTTTTCTTTCTTTTTTTGCTAAACTGGTACACCTATTAAAAATCAACAATCAAAAGCATTTACCTAAAATATTTACATATTGCAGTTAACTTTCTAGACCATCTCATGTTACCATTTAATGTGCAAGAGTATTCTAATCTACAAGCATTACAAGGTCTTGTAAAAGAAGGACAACCTCAACAAGTGTGGGCTGCTTTGCTTTGTCAGGTTTCTTTATGTATCCTAAAATTAAATCCTATGGATGCCCATGATAGAAGTCTATTATTGTACAATCTCCTAGATTTTTTGGCAGTGTTACAGGACTGCACAGTCACAGTCTTGTACAGATTTAAACAAGGGAAAATTATATTTAATTACGCTAGTACAGTCAAGCAGTTTGTTATAGTTTAAGCAGACAAACACAATAAAATCATTCAACTGTAAGCAGTATTTACATATTCTAAAGCCATCACAGTTCATTTGCACCTTTCTCCCACATTGGCTCCCGATGGACAACGCCTGACAGCCTGATTGCTTTCCCATTCATATTCATGTAATCTTTTTTCACATTACAATAAGTCAAGAGATGAGTTGTGTCAAAACAATGAGAGCAAATTCAGTATTAGTACTGGATAATTCTGTCTTTGCTGATGAACTTGGGATCAAACCTGCGTGCAGACTGCAGTGGGTGTTTTTTTGCAGTTTGATTGTACTTGTGAAAGATGCTGGTCTGACAATTCTATGATTCATAATTATATTCACACAATGCAAATGATGTTTGATGCAAATTGGTTTTCGCATTAGTGTAACTGTGAGAAGGCCAATCAGAGATGCATTTTGCACATCAACATAAGCATATCATCAGTGGATTACAAGCAATGTGAATTTAGAACGGTCGTATGGTTCTTTAATGTGAGCGTCTTTAAAAGTTTATTAATAAAATAAATGCAACATGATGTCTTTCAAAGTAAAATCATATCTTTAAAGGCCAGCTGATCCCAAGTTGGGCCATGCAGAGAAAAAAAATCTTCTTGTAGATAAAGACGCAATGAAGGCAGACCTTTTAATAAAACACAGAGCATAGATTCCACTAAATTGTACCCTTGCTGAATTATTTCCAGTAATAATGGACACAGATTTACTCTGGGTAAGGAATAATGTATGTTTTAGGACAATGAAAGGCGAAAAGAATACAGAAAATACCAGAACTGTTTTTTTTTTTTTTTTTTATAGAGTTTACTGCTGTTACGTTTTCCAATACAATAAGGAAATGGATAAACCCTACTACTAAATTGTTTTCTTCGCTTACAGGTAATTATGTCAAAATTGCCTTGATATTAGTTTTCTCCTAGTGTTGTGTGTGTGTGTGTGTGTGTGCATGCATGCATGCGTGTTGACTTTGGCTTTCTATGATAATGGAGCAAAATGTCAGATCTGTGGCTCGCTGGAAATAATTACTCTCTCTGGGCAAAATGAATGATGCCTGGTTGTACTGCTGTATATAAAATATCCTGATAAAGTGAATACATTTTGTGAGGTTAAGTGGCAAGAGACGGACAACACTGATGTAAGTGGTTTAGTGAGTATTCATTATATTTACAAGGCTTCTCAGAAGCACCGAGGTTATTTCTGAAATTCAATTTGTCTGTACGAGTTATGATACGCTAAAACATGTAAGACACTGAAGTGGGCAATAAGAGCAAAATTTTGGCTGCCCAGTAAGAAAACACTTCACTCTTGTCAAGTGAAGATGCATTTGCAGAGCAAATTTGTATAGAAAACTGCATGTCATCATCTGGCTGAATTTGTAATTGACTGAAATAGCCTTCTGTACCAAGACAATGATTTAACACTAATTAAACAACAGGACAAAATGACATTTTCCACATGAATCGCTGGATGTTTCCAGGATCTATACTCTGTTATAGATCCTAAGGTTTTAGCCATATATTTTTTATCTTATGTTTAATGGCTAAAAAAAAAATGTTAAAACAAAAGATCAGAAACAGATCTACATACATAAGACACAGAAGAAAAAAGTTCCCAATTTTATCATATAGGCAGAAAAACACTTTGGGTGAATAATATTGGGTATTTCTTTTGTCATTTGTATTGTATCATGGAAATATGGTGTAGTGATGTACATTATACTGTGGGCCTGCCAGGCCAGAAAACAATAAAGAGATTCAGTACAGCATTGATAAATCGTCTTGTTTTCCTTATTTGCATATAAAATTTAATTTAAATGGATAAACTAGATAACCAAAACTTATTTTTTTATGAAGGTAACATGAATTAAGAGTCTTTCAAGCCTATTTTAAAATTATATTATAAAAGTTCTTTAAACTCAATCGGTTAGTTTATTAATAGCTAGTAAGATATAATAATATTTAAGATATAATAAGTTCAGGTATTGGGTAAGATTAGGATATAGAATACGGTCAAACAAAATAATATGCAACTTAAAGGCAGGGAAAGCGATTTCTGGAAGCCAATGTTGATATTTGAAATCAGCAAAACAAACACTCCCCTACCCCAAAAGGGTCTCACCCCTATTTGGATAGCTCCGCCCCACACAAGTAACCCAGGGAACGGTTAGCTCTGTGAAACAAAGCGAGCGGCACAACAAATCTCCTGCCCCGTTCATACTAGAGGGTGGCGATGAGGTGGCTAGTGAGCGTTATCATTTCTGGTTTCTTAGTAATGTCATTGTTGACAGCGAATCAGGTTTCTTGCCGCTAAATACAAACTTTTTGGAGGCAAATGACTAATTATGATATAAATATACACAGAGTCCATACATTCAAACAAAAATGAATGAGAAACAGAGAGTACTTTTTTCCATTCCGTGCGTTTATCTATGGCAAAAACGCAAACGCAGTATACTGTGAACGGGGCTTCTGACGAGCTGCCGCATACTACTTATGATTTGCTGACACAAATTTCAAATTTTTTTCAACGGTCACTTTATCGCATCCAGTGTAGGCAGATTTTAGCTGTCGCGATGCGGCGTCTGGTGTAGACATGGTGTTATTGACCTATAGAGAACTACCAAAGCAACGGCGTCCAATTGCAGGCCTTCTGCTCCTTGAGTTCTCTTCAGCACTGGAAAGGTGATCGTTCCACAGACATTTTCCTCTTTTGTTTTTTTGGGGTGTTTTTTTGGTATCTGTCTGTCACTCCACTTTGCTGTTCACTGAACAAACTCTACTCCGCATTGTTATTAGACACACCCCTTACTGCTGATTGGCTAAAAGTTTGTTTGGCTTCTCGGCCCGAATCAGTTTTCTAAAGAGTTTTTGAAAAATCGCTTACTCTTACTTTAATAGTGAAAAGTGATCACTATACTAAAGTGTTACCAAACTTTCATGCCATTTTTGTCACGGAGGCAGACGAGAGATGAATGGTCGAGGATTGATGTGATGGAAGACTCAAACGCGGAAGAACGCGAGTGAGCAGGTTAATCACGCGCTTTTAGTCTGAGAACGCTCCAACAG
>JAUYWG010000039.1:11932063-11942969 GCA_034779775.1 Enteromius afrohamiltoni | reverse complement strand
AATTTTGTTCCTATTTGTTCTGTTTCTACCATGGGATTGTCATCCCGTGGTAACTAGGAATTAACAAGCTCCAGCCTAGATCCAGAACACTTAAGAAGAAATGATGCCAATCCCACAGAGGACTTCAGATGATTCCAAACAACACACAGCACTACCAAACTCTGCAACTTATGGGGGGCTCATAAGGGCTTAATTACTCCTGTAGGCAGAGCAAAGACACAACCGAAACCCATGTTCTCAGGGACAAGGAACTACTACTACATATACTGTAAAACATTACTTTGGTGTAAAGCTGCTTTGCAATGATAAGCATCATGAAAAGCGCTATACAAATAAATATGAATTGAATTGAATAGAATTGAATAGTGGCGGAAAGTATTTATTTCCATCAGTAAAATCATTATAGATCATGAAAGTCACAGTTAGAGCTTTCCATATAATAAATAACACAGAATGATAAAAGACTTTGCAGAACGCTTTTTATTTAAAAAGTCTTCCTCAGACTGTGATACTTTGAAACCCAAAAGTGTTATTATTTATTTATAAACTGATTGATTGATTTAATGGTTCACCTCAAATGAAAATTTTATACAAGATTACTTACCTGACTTGTTTATTGGAACAGATCCGGAGAAATTTGCAACATAGTCTCACGACCAATTTGTGCGTATTTTACACAGTGGCAATTCGTATGAACTTACGAATTTACGATATGATTTTGTATGATTTGTCTAAAACCCAAATGATGGGTAGGTTTAGGGGCGGGGCTAGGTGTAGGTCATTCATACAAATTCATACGAATTGGAAACTTTTAAAATATGCACAATTTAGCAAAAATCTTATGAATTTGTATGACAAATAAGTCACCTCATAAAATTGCAATGGGATTGGGTTGGATATTTGACATGGCATTATTTGCATACCAATGTAACATCTGAAGTAAAAAAAAAAATGTTTGTAATAATAAATAAAAAAAAAAATCCATAATTCCGCTATCCATAATCTATTCATATGGTCTAAACAAGGAAAGAAATATACTCAGCTAAAGCACCATTAACAAGCAAAACAGTTCTAAACTGGATTTGGGACAACAGAGAGTCTACTTTTTATTGATTATGGATTTATATTCAGGCCAGAAACAACGGTTTAGAGTTAAATGCCTTAATGATGGATCCATTTCTTACAAATACTTCAGAATATGTTAACTGATTGATTGGAGTCTCTCATTGTGATGGTTTCTTTACTGTATACAAATTACTAGTTAGTGTGAAGAACTGCTATTGTGAATAACTAATCACTGAAAAACATGCTTGTATGCTATGCCATTCCTGGGCCTACTGACTGTGAAAAACACATTCTCTTCTGGTCTTTCGTAGAAAACTGCTGATGGTTCTGTCAGTAAATGTTTTCAGGAGCAAATTCAGAAGTTGCTTAAAGTTTGACTTTTTTTTTCAGTTGATAAATAGATATAGATAATAAAATGGCAGAGGTTTAGTATGAGGACGGAGGGTCATAACACTACAATAACAACAGTAGTTTATTACCTTTCCAATGTTGAAAAAAAACAAAGCCATCATTGGAAATCTGTCCCAATATAATACCACCAGGCTGCAACATAATAACAGTGATATTCAATATTGTTCCTCCTGTCTCCAAAGCACCCAAAGAAAGACCCAGTGGAACAGAGGACAAAGTCTGGTGACCTGTCTGTTTTGGAATTTTTCCCGTTACCAAATGTCTGAATGTGTGTAGGGTATATGCATAGCAAAACAAACACTGTACTCTTATTGTTTTAACACACAACTAAGAATCAGAGAAATTAAAAAAATATTTTTTGTTTGTTTGTTTGTTTGTTTCCTTTTATCTAGTTTGTTTGTTTGTTAGTCTCCTTTCATTTATTTATGTATAATTATGAGTTTATGTTTTATATTAGTGCTGTCAAAGGATTAATCATGATTAATCACATCAAAATAAAAGTTTTTCTTTATATAATATATTTGTATGTGCTGTGTATATATATATAAGGTTTGAATGTGAAAATAGACAAAAAAAATTCTTTGTTTATATATATACATATATATACACACACACAAAACTAATATTAAAAAGGGGGAAAGAAAAGGAGAATTGTTGAAGCAATTCAATCTCATTAATACTTTTTATAATAATAATAAATAAAAAAAAATCAAACAGTCAAACTTCATTAGATTAAATGTCATATGATGGCTTTGAACATCACAGTGTGAGTAAAACCAAGTTAATGAAACAGAAAGAGTAAACAAGCAATTGTGCGTTTAAGCCTTAGTCACTTTTCTATATGATCCATTGTTGTATGCATGCCTCTGGTTTAATACATCCCAAGTGTACCAATAGTAATTTGATAATGCATACGGTTGATCTGTTCTTCACCAAAGACCTAATTTGGTTATTCAACTAATGTTCTTATACTCTCCAAACTGCTCATTTCCCTGTAATGTCCCTTTGGCATTCAGTGACAATAGACCTCCACTGACTGGAATGCGAAAAACTAGATAAGGAAATGCCAAGCATGGCAAATGATGTCTAAACGACTGTCTGACATAACTAATAATGAAGAGAACAGATGAACAACCTCTTCAGGAGTACTTCATCACAGGAACTCACATCAAGAAAGCAACCTGCTCTGCAAAGATAACTGCAGCCAAGAGCTGCATCCCGTTCACAGACTTCTCCCAGAGCCCAGAGAGAAGGATGAAACACGTATGTGAGAGAGAGAAAGAGAGAGAGGGGGAGATCAGGTTTGGGCAACAGGGCAGCAAATTTGAAAGGTGGTGCTTAATGTACTCATCATTTTCACACCGATTGTCTAAATAAATAAGTACTACAAGCCCAGTGGCGCTCCACTAGTGCGCACAGACTAGTTTTGTTCGTGCTAATACAAAATACAGGCAATAACAAAAGAGCAAAGCATTAGAACAACCTGTGTGTGTACATAATGCTTGCATTTAAAATCCAGGAAGAGCTATTAGTAGACCCAGAGGGAATCTGCTGCCTTATTCTGCATTTTCAGTGCAGAATTTTGTTGCTTATCTGATTTTAACTACCTCATCTAATGGCATTAACGTATAGGTGCACTTTTTAGCGAGACACGAAATACGTACCAATAAGTACATGTCGCTGCAGTTTCCAAAAGAAGGCAGTAGAACTCACCAAAGACAGCTTTTATTCCTTTTCACATTCATTTACAGAGTTCCCCTTCAGTCGAGTCACTCCGACGTTACATATGGGAACTCGCATGAGAGACCAATCGCCTTCGAGTAATGAGAAAAGGCCAAGGAATATCGGTGTGCATTTAATTACAGCCAGGTGCGCCTTATCACAGCGTGAGTATAAGAGGGCACGGATGTAATGCACTTGCAGCTTTTCGCTTCAGAACCTCGCCACCCGCTGTTGTATGTTGATCGAGTCTGGAGGAGAAATAGACTGAGAAATCCGGAAAAGAGTTCCGGCTCTTTCTTCGCCGGCACCTGGGGAATCGCACGGTGACTGTGCAGAATTTTCCGGTGGGTGTAAAAGCCCCACAGATTTCTGCCGCACCCCTTAGTCCTGTGGTGGTTACAGCTTCCCAATCCCTCACGGTGGTTGATACGGATGATACTGCAGCCGTCTCCCAGCTAAAACACCTTTTAATTTACCAACGAAGCAAAGCAAAGTACCAGAGTTTGGTATTACCAGGCTATGTAAAAATGGTGTTGCACAAAAATTGCAAAAAGGTATGTATCACACACAAGATGGCGGCCAGTCAGTCAGTCCTGGTTTACAGGCCAGTTGAGCTATCTGAGGCCTGTGACCCTAATTTTTGAATGGCCGGATCCGCCAAATGCTGTCTGTGATTCTGAACCCAAGTGGACGGATCTGCCAGACACTGTCTGCGATCCTGAACCCGAGTGGCCGGAGCCGCCAGACCCCGTCTATGATCCGGACCCCTGGTGGCCTGACCCGCCCACATCAGCGGGTGAGCTGTCAGAAATCCTTGCGGTTCCCAGTTCGCATCTGTCGGGTCCTAGCCCCGAATCACGGTCCGAGGAACCATGTTATGTCCTGACAGTCCCGGTTCCACAGCCAGGAGAGCTGTCAGAGATCCTCTGTCTCCGCTAATGTTGTCTGCCGGCTCTTGATCTGTACTGCCCTGACCCTGAGTATTGTTTATTAAACCGCTTGCACTTGAACTCGCACGCCTCGAGTCCTCAATCGCAACAGTGAAGAATTTGTAGAATCTTATGAATGGCAGATGTTTTGATTTTGCGCAAATCTGGTATACTTTCTGTGGCTACAGATTCCATGAAGATATCTCTGAAAGGTTTTCAACTTTTATAATGCAAAATATTTCTGAAATATTTATTGTCAAACCACTAACTGTACTCAAGTACTTGAGTCTTTTCTGCAGACCAAAGCATGAATCCTTCTCCCGTTCATATTGTCCAACAGTAAAATGTACAACTCTGCCTAGAGAACAAAAGCAGTACTTGAGATGTCATGTGCTTGTACTCTCGCCAGCACAAGCCACATTGTCAAATACAAAGAAAAAAATAAGACAGCCATTTCAACTTTCCACAGTTAAAAGCAGACATTTTTGAAAGAACTCGATGAGCCTCATCATCTAAACAACAGAAACCTGAGGCACTAAATCTCATCAGTCATTTAACACTAGCATTGAGTTGGACAAAACTCCAAGGACTGTATAGGGTATACTATAAAGAACTTGCATACGTAAATAAATAAAAGTAACATTTTTATTTATTTGCAATATACTTGGATGCAAATAAAAACAATCAATGCATTCATTCTTTGTTTGCCAGTACCACACTGTATCTGGCAGAAATGTACTGTATGTATTCACAATATATAGAGCCTTTTTGAAGTAATCTTGCTTTCTTGTTTTCGTTTATGTATGTTTACAATGTGATGGCGCTGCCTAGAGCCTGAAATCCCACTTGAAATGTGTCCACAAAAAGATTTTAGAAGTCAAGCAATTTTAGAGACAGTAAAATATACTTTCAGCATTACTGAGTACAGCATCTTCTAAACTCATTGGAACATTAAATTGTGAACATTTAATCCAGCCCAAGCTAATCTGAGAAAGCAGTGGTTGGTAAGCATATGAGGCCATTTCATACAGATCAGCTTGAGACACAAATCACAGAGCTGAAGGAGACTTGTAAGAGGTATCAGTGCTTTAAACAATGCTGCAGTGTGTGAGAAGAGAAATGTGATGAATTTATTCAAGATCTAATAATAAGATCAACTTTGTTGTATTGAATTTGCTTTAATTGCTATTTGAGATCTTTATACGGTTTTATTGAAAGGTTTTTATTTTTTTGAGAGTGCTGTCATTTTACAATTAATGTTTAATGCCATTTAATTTCTTGAACACAGCTAATGCATTCAAGTGCATTATTGTGTTGTGCTCATTTTAAGTCTGAATGCACTTATAAAAATAATTTATAAGTGGAAGTTTTTAACAGGTATAAAACATGAGCAATACATGGGGAACGTGGGAGTTATTGGGAAAACCAGCATTGGCCAATTAATTAGAATGAATCATTGATATATCTGCATGTGGGTTGGATTGAATAAAATGAAAAAAATAATTAAGTTAAATGTATTAGTTAATTTAATTCCTTTTAAAACAATTGCACCATTCAATGAAAAATATATATTTTAATAAAACAAAGTTTTGTAGTATATACAATAAGCTACAGTCTTTGAAATGTAACTGTTTTTTTTTTTTTTGTAGAGTAACTGCAATTAGGATGAATGCTAATGGATAGCTTTGTACATTGTAACTCAATTCTGTATATAAAAAAGGGCTACTGATTTGTTTAGAAGTAAAGCTATTTTAGTATTACATACTTGAAGGCCATACAAGATGGAATGTGAGAGGCAAAGACATGCAATGCTTGCAAAGCAGCGATGTTTTAAGAAAAATGCATTTTACATGAACCTGTCTTAAAGAACTTGACATTTCATCTGACCCTTCATAGAAGATAACTGCTTTCTTGTAAAAGTGTAAAGGTTCAATCATCTGTGTTGGTTTTAGGGATGCTTGGGTCTAGGAGGGACACAGAATCACACAGACTTTGCCATTCCCTCAGTAGCTCTTTTTTCTGGCTAAGCACAGCAGTCTACAGTGATGGCTGGGGGGGCCTAAGAACGCTCACTGTTTCCAAATCCCTTAAATATTTCACTCCTCTGACAGAGCTGAACACTGACTCCTCTGTTTGCCTTCTTTGTGCTGTGCATTTGCACCTGTTCCAGCTCTAAGTCCTGATCTGTTCCTCTGTTCCCTCTCGCTGCAGCGCCTCCCCCCCCCCTTTTTTTTTTTTAGAAAAACCTCGCCAGGCCAGCATTATGCTAATTTCACCCACAATAGTTTAGGTGAAGAAAACATAATGCGTGCCATCCTAACAATGACTTATCTCTCTCTATCTCACTTCCATGCTAATGTACCCTGCGGCTAACGGCAACTTCTCCCGTTGTGTGGGGCTCCTTGCAGGGACATTCGTTCCTAATCAGGGAAGGTATCATCAGCATAGTGCACCATGAAAAATTTAATTGAGAATGTCTTTCTGTTCCTGAATTTGAAATAAGGGTAGCAAACAGGGTGCATTTTAATTCACATTTATTGATTAAAATGCACTAGTGGGGGATGGAATTCAAGGAAATTAATGTAACTGGTCTAAAGGTATTTTTTATACACATTTAAAGCTTTATTAAAATAATAATCACATTACATACACTTAAATCAGAAATGCACAAAGACAGATATTGCATTAATAACACCTAAGCTGAATTTATATTGTGTACATGCATACGATTGTCAACAAAGAAAAAATATAGACATACAATCAGTTTTTACTATAGTTACTACATATTAACTTAGTATTAACTTAAGTAGTCAAATACTCAATAATGGCATATACATTTAAATAATTTTTAGTGCTGGGCAATGATTTATTGCGTTTATTCACATCACATATTCCAAAGTTTTTGTGTACAGAATATATGTGTACTGTGTTTATTTGTTATGTACATACAAAAACATGAATTATCTTAATTAGTTGAGAAATGTTCTGTATATTACAGAATAAACAGGATTAATTTGTCATAATTAATGAAATAAAATTGAAATTAAATGAATCTTTTGTGTCTGTGTTGAATTGCAATTCACTAATTTTCTCTTCCTCTCATTTTAATTCAAATTCTAAATCAACATCATGTGGAGTTTGACCAATTTAACAGAATTTTTTATCCCAGTTAAAAAAAAATAAAAAATTGCTCAAACCCCGATGATCACACAAGCTTGCAAACATACCAAAATACAACAATGCACAAGGAAGAATGATTCCTCTTCTTTTGTTTTAAAATTTCTGTTTTAAAATTTGTTGCAATGAAGATATTGTTGCACCGCAGCAAAAAGCTGGCAAAAGGTCATGAACCGTAAAAGAAATAAAGAGAGTTATGACAGTCACAAGTCATGCATGAAAGGAGTCTAGTGTCTCTCCAGAGAAAGAATGGGAGTTGTATGTTTGTAAGTGTGTGAGAGAGAGATAGAGCGTGAGACAGAGAGGGGAAAAGAGATGCAAGAGCCACTGAAGGGTGTCAATATATTCTGAAATTGAATTAAAGAGTAATTAGGGAAATCATTACCTGACACTTCAGCAGTGGGATTTGGTTAATTTACTGCGCCATCGTTCAGTGAATGAAGTATGTCCTATAAGACTTCTCCTTTTGCCAAAGGTGATGGGCACATTAGATAAAAGCTTAATCTAAATCAGCATCCTTGACTTCTGTCCTTGATGTTGCTACAGACACTATTCCAAGTTAAATTACTCTGATTAGACTGCTAATGTTTACCAAGCCAATTGTTCCATTCACAAATGTCTTTTTATAAAAGATATCAAATATCTCAAACAACTTTAAAAGAAACCGAAGCAAGTGCAACGTAAATATACAGTTTAGATATACAGCAAGACCTTGGCCCAGTTACGACGAGTCATTTAAACACTTCCTTGTTGACTCTTCCTTGGCTATTCCCCTTGAGTCAAGTAAATCCTCTGTGCTATCCTAACTGCCATTCAATTACTCCGATATCTCAAGAAAGTAGCGAGATCAACCATTCGATTAAGGGTGAGTTAACAGAACTTCAAGACCTACATACGGCCCTGAGATCATTGTAAACTTTTTTGAAATTACTTCTTCAGATACAAAACTGACATAGTGGATAGATGTATTACAGATAATTTGCCTGTCCCTGTAGATCAATTAGTAGTCCTTTCCTCATTTAATAAATCAAAATCTTGATGACAGCAAATTGTTAAAGGGTTTCTTTGGATAGCTATAATCTGCATGCAAGATGAGCCCTTGGTAGAAAAGTAGCTCAAAGCCACTATAGTTTATTCAATGTCTAGTCTCTGGGTTCAATAAAGGTTAAGCTCAATCGACAGAATTTGTTAACATTAAAGGGCTATGAACTGCCTCTGTTTTTTATTTGGTACTGTTCTCTGAGGTCCACTTATAACATTCTAAAGATTGTTACATCAAAAAACATCATAATTATGAAGTAATAGGTTACTTTTTTTTAAATTATCTTTTTAACACACAAAGGAATAATGATCACATAATAAAAACTTCTGTAGTTACACTTGCTTGATAATTTATGCCAGCGTGGGTGTGTAGTTCCTAATCATATGGCCTAGAAAATTGCAACTTTTATTTTCCTATTTCGTTCAAGTTTTGAATAGGAAAAATATTGAAACTATGGTTATTTTTGAACATGAATTGAATTCAATAAGATTGCTATCACCAGACCCGGAGATCGGCTGAATAGATTCCAAAATGGTAAAACTTAACTTATTAACTCTGGAGAATTTGGAGAATGAGCCCATTTCCAAAAAAAAAAAAAAAAAATGGAAAGAGTTCCTTTAAAATTAAAACACTTAGACATTAACTGTTGGGCTGTTGATTTTGTGTGGGATTACTGAATTGTTTTTAATTAGTTTTTTGGACTCTTATTCTGACTGCACCCATCCACTAAAGAGGATCCATTGGTGAGCAAGTTATGTACTGCAAAATTACTGCATTCTGTTTAAAGAATAAAAAAAAAAAAACTTCTATGTCTTGGATTGGTCTAATGAGTAAATTTACAGTTAACCCAGAATATTCCCATACAACATAAGCTCAATTATATTGGTGTGACAGATTAAGCATTTTGTGATACAGAACTGTATTCTAAAAACTGACTGCTAGAGAACCATTGGATCAGTCATACAATATTGTGTGTTTTCCAGTCACAATATGCACGGTGCTAGTCTGTTAAGGACTTGATTGTTTTTCTGATTTTTTTTGGCTGCATGGTAAAGGATGGCGAGCCAAACCAAGAATGCTGCCAGCCTTTTCATTGACAGAGATTACTTAAAGACAGATGGCAAAGAAAGACGATGTTAAAACCGAGATCTTTATTAAACGGTCCTTTAATAACTAAGCCTCTCTTTTTGGCAAGATTTAACGACTGTTTGAGAAGATTATGGTGTTATTATTTTGATCTTTCTTCCAAGAGAAACATTTAATCAGGAATTTAAGCAGGAAAAACAATAATTATGTCACATTTATCACATTATTAGATGTCACTAGTGTTTCATTATCTTTAAAATATCTATTTGCATGTTAGCACTCAAAATCAAAAAATAAGCAAATAAATAAACAAACAAATGGTTGCTACTTCATTGAGTGCTCTACATACGATCGACAATCGTATGGTCGGATGAAAATCAAACTAGTTTGAAATTCTGGTCGGCCCTCGTGAGGGTATCGCACCGTTGAAGCAATGCTACGAGCGTCTACGACCCAATTACCCCAAAACCCGATTACCTGATTGGCTGGAAGAAGTCCATGCGCTTACACGAGCTCACGGAAAGGCACGAGATCGCTCTAATGAATAATTAAGATTAAGTTACCAAATACAGTTCCTTGCCCGATAAAGGGTTAATGTTGATGTAACTTTTGCTCTAAACAACCAAGAATGAGCAACATAAAGTTCTGTGATTTCAAGTTGTTGCTTCTTACCTCCAGTTCACGCTGTAAAATGGACAGACCATACTGGCCACGTCTGCGCAGCCAATTCCTTGTCCAAATATATAAAGCTGGTTCTTTGATTAGCGGTAAATCTCCATCAGCTGTTTTTAAATGAAGAGCCAGCTTGTGAACAGAGCCGTAGATCACTGACAAGCTACGCATTGAGTTTTGCGGGTGATTCAATGGTGCAGCTTCTCAGTTATCTACGGCTCTGTGTATAAGCTGCCTTTCCTTTTGAAAACAGCTGATGGAGATTTACCGCTAATCAAAGAACCGGCTTTACTGACAAGATGCGCATAATATATAATGCGATATATATATATTGCCCAGCCCTACTTCCATGTCTGAGCGTTACACTATTGCTTATGAATAGGGCACACACTCAATGTAGTGGAGTGGTTCTCAATTGGTCTGCTACAATGCTTAAAAAATAGGGGCAATAACCTATAAATAAGACCATGCCAAACTTAATAAAATAAAATAATAATAATTAGCTGCACTAAGTAAACGCATAATAACTGTAGCATTTTTTAAATGATTTTAATTATATTTTAATTATATTTATTTGCACAGCACTCTGAGAACAACTGTAGTGTATATGCCTAGCTTACACATCTCGATTTCATTCTACCGTCATGCTAATCATGGAGCTATTATATGAAAATACAGAATGAATAAAATGAAAGGAAACTCTTGAGCTATTTGATATTTCCAGACCTATGGACCATGCCATTCATAAAGCAACTACTACAATTCATTGTGCTGCGATATGCCATTTTCTATCAATGACCTG
>JAUYWG010000039.1:11918202-11931963 GCA_034779775.1 Enteromius afrohamiltoni | reverse complement strand
CCTATGGACCATGCCATTCATAAAGCAACTACTACAATTCATTGTGCTGCGATATGCCATTTTCTATCAATGACCTGTACAATCTGTTCATTCTCCAGACAAATGCCACCAAGTTCTTTTTAGTCCACCTTATTCAAGCAAAAAGTCACGCCACAAGTACGAAGGGAAAATTGTGCTGCCTCTCAACCATGAAAAAATCTAATATCGAGATGGATCTGTTTTGAAGGCAGAACATCCCAAAAATAATGTATCTCTTCAGTGGTTTATAAAAAAAAAAAAAATTCCATTAGCAAATGACCTGAAGTCTAGAATGACAGTACTCTGCCTTTATACATCTTTTTTTTTTTTCAATATTTATTTATTTATTCCACAATAAGTTGACTTGCTATGTTTTTTTATGCTTTACTTTAAGGATGTTGTTTTCTTTTTCAGCTAGCTGTTTTAACATACAGTATGTCAGATACTGTATAATTGTACACAAAGACGGCAGATGGGGACAAACATGAATGGGTGCCATCAGAATAAGCATTCAAACATCTGATTAAAAAAATATCACAATTATACACAAGTAATCCACACGACTCCAGTTCATAAAATAATAAGGTTATATTGCTCTCTCCATTAAAAAAATGTATATATTTATATATTATATTTATTTATATATATCTCAGATCTTCTGAATTATAATCGAGATCAAGCACCCTTTCAAAATCAAGCACATTACTTGATTGTGATGCTTTTTTTTTGGTTCTTATTTTGACGGTACCCATTCACTTCAAGTGATTCATTGGTGGTGCAAATGATGTACTCCTAAATTACTCCAAATCAGTTCCAATGAAGAACCAAATCTTCTACATCTTTGATAGCATGGAGGTGAATAAATTTTCAGCAAATGTTCATTTTTGGGTCAACTATTCCTTTAACCCAATAAAATAGAAGATATTAGAATAATAACTCATATGTTTGACTTTTATTGTGTGTATTGTATTTGCACACAGAGCTAGGAAAATTAAGCCTTTATTCTTTTCACCCCTTTTTTGAGGCATACTAGCATTCCTATACAGTGCTCATTACGTCTTTATAGGAATCGGATGTTGCAAGCGAGCTGTTAAACAAAGTCACTTACAAACCCTGCAACATTGCAGATTGATTTATGGGCCTGCACATTGACCACGTGGCATTGGGAAGGGAGGGTTAATGTTTTTTCAGACATCATCATTAGACATTTCTAGCTGTAGCAATAGTGCTTGTTACTGTGAAACAAAGCTCATATGTCAGAGTCATTAGAGAAGGAGAGCATGACACTGGCTTGGCCTCATCACTATTCGGGTGATTCATACAACCAGAAGAGAGTCTGACACTTCAGCTCGGTTAGAACTAAAGCTTCACACACTGCTTATGACAAGTAATAGCCTGTAAAACCTCTAGTGCCAACATGCTACATCGATAAACATCACTTTTACCTGGTTGCACATAGTTAGTTAATATGTAATGGTCGTCTTCAAGCTAATTATGCGAGCAAGTGCCGAACTGTTTGCAGGAGTGAATTTCTCTTGCATGCAATTATATTGTCCAAAGATTTCTTATGTTTTCACAGTCTAACCTATTTACAGAAGCCATTGTGGGGGAGAGTGAGGGAAGGAGAGAGAAATGAGGAAAGAGCATAACGCATACAAAGAGATATGCAAAAATACCTTGCCTCAGCTGTCAAGATGGTAGCTAATTAAAATATTATCTTTACTTTGCTTTCTTGATTACTCTTCACCGAGACAACACATCATTGACTCCATCAAGGCTGCGTTTTAAGTGAATATTTACCTGTAGTAATGACTTCCTGTCTATGCATTGATAAATGTCCCTGCTTTGTGATCTAGCACACTACACCACAATCTAGATCTTAACTCCACCTTCAGCAGTCGTCTGGCTTTAAAGAATGCTGTCTCAGCTTTGTCAAACAGCTGTTTTCTGCACTATCCACTGATCTGCCGCTGGTGCTGTGGATGTCTTTTCACTATCTGCATCATCTGAAAACATCTCGGTAAAAACGGCGCTGATATTTCTCTCACTCACTCACTGTGAGGACTTGATTTGATTTTGTCTTTGATTTCTTTCCCTTCCATTCCTCCCAAGATTGCTCATTTCCTCTCACGGTCGATCACCGCGAATCAATTGGAAGCCAATGTCCAATTGGAGTGTTTTTGCTCATTCTTGTGTTTAAAACAGTTGTCAGCATGGGCAGTCCAGCCTACTCCTTTGATATATAAATATATATATATATATTTCTTTTTTTTTTTTTAATGGTAAACATTTTATTAAGAACAACATAATTTACACTATTTAAGATACAATTATTTTAATTATTTCAAATCACCAGTGCAACCGTTTTAGTTTCAAACATTTCAAAATGTAACAAAAAAAATAATACTTATGTTAGAAATGTTGATTTGTGTATAAGTGTGCGAAATAATCCAAAAGAGTTGATCTTCAAACTTGAAGATTAGTAGTGCAATACATTTTCCCCTGATATATATGTGCTAATATATTCATAAAAAAATGTAAAACCCACACATCTTATGGAAATCATATTAGTTATTATTTATTTATATAGTAATTTTCGCAATAGCACAATAAAGAGGACATATAATATAAAAATAAATAATAAGAAGAATAACGTGTACTTTGAATAAAACTGAATTTTTTCCATGTTCCTGCCGCTTAAAAAAAAAAAGCCAAAAAAATAAACAATGTTCTTATTTTCCAACCGGTTTCTTTTCCATGCAACCTTTTTAAATTATATATTATATACATTGAAAGTTTATATTACATATGTATGTATTTTGAGCTCAGAAGGTAGGCCCATACTGCATAACAGTAATGCAACAATAAGCCCGATACATCTCAATTTAAACCTATTAAGCCATGTTCTAACATAGTTTGCCCCTGTCAATGTTGTGAGCCTGATAACGACTTGACTGAATATAATGTCGATCCTGCAGCTATTATTTTGCATCATAAAGATTCCATTCATAAATAAGTACAATATTATTTTCATAACAAGCACATAATGTTCAAACTCATTCTGACCCTGAAGAGTACATTCTGTCAGCGCCGAAACCCCGCCCCTCCGCCCGCGCGCAGCCAATGAGGAGTGGAGGAGGCTTGTCTCAGAAATAAATTGGATATTTTCATGGTGTGTATGGGAAGCGTCGGGTTTGGGCATCCGACATACGCGCAGTTGCACAGAGTGGTCATCCGGAGTCTACATTTATTTAGTGCTTCTTGGACACCGGGTTAAGTTAATGTGTCGACCGAGGGGAAACAGTAGACTTTAATCGCGTCAGTCGTTAATGGTTATGGGATTTCTTCACCGTAACTTCCAATTCATTCGAGACCTGTCTACCTGGAGAGAGAAGAGTGAAGACAGAGAAACCGCTTCTCCTAGAGATAGTTTTTTCTTCTCTTCGCTCGGATTATACGGCACAAGACGTTGGAAATATACTCGATAGCGGAAGCAGAGAGTTGGATGCTGGGGTTCCAGGGCTCTTCTCGCTTCGCGATGGTGTCTAAAACAAGTTGAACTGAGCCAAATTTTCAAAGGTCACCCTCAACTGTCTCCCTATGATTTGCTTTTAACTATAGAACTGTAGAGGTTGTTGACTTCAGTGGTTGAAACATCGGACACCTGGAGAAGGTAAACTTATAACTACAATAAATATGATTAAATGTATTTAATTTAATTAAAATTGCATACATAATCCTTTCAAAATCATTTTCTTTGCGTTAGAAAAATGCATGGGATGTGATTCTTTTTGTATTAATAAGGAGAAAGTTTCTGAAACACAATATAGATTAAAAATGTAAAATATAATATGGAAATAAATGTCATATTTTTAGTATTTTTTTTTACACTTTATATCAGAGGTTTTAAAGACCCTGTGACCCCTGGCTAAACTCTCAAGATGCTAGTTAACACGTTATAATACCCTTTATGAAGAGCAATAATTATTAACACTACATTGTACATTGCTTATAACTAGTCAGAGGGCTAAAAAAATAGTTGAGAATTAGAAATTGTCAAGTATATAATTACACTGAATTGTCTCCACAGACCTTGGAGTGTAACTGTCTTTTTACAGCTGTGTTAGAAAAAGGGTGTCAGAACACACTGGAATTTACTGTGATGTCTTTGTTGTTTCAGAAGGCGAGGAAAGTTTGGAGAGAATGTCGAGTCGCAGGGTGAAGCATGAGCTGCCAGTGTACTGATTTTAGACTGGCGTATCTGATGAGTCTATGGGTGTGTGTTGTACTAAGCCTTCACTGCTGGGTTCTAGCCCCTGTGGCAGCCTCCCATGATGCCGCTGGTCCATTTGGGTGGCTCCTTTCAGATAAAGGGCCTTTTCATCACTCACAGGAATTTGCAGAATTTGTGGAGCGTTATCAGCAGGGCTTCACAACCAAATATAAGATTTACAGGTGAGGTGGATGATTATTTCTGTTATTTGTTGCCACTGGTGTGTAGAATGTGCTGAATTTTTTTCATGATATACAGAATTATATGGTGCTTTTCATTTATTTAAACACATATTGCCATATAACGAAGGTGACAAGAAAATCTGATGGAGGCAGTCTTATTTTGTAAATGTCCATATAAAAATAGCCACATGATGGAAATTTTTGGGTATGGGTGTTTTCGCTATGCTATATAAAAAAGTCTTATTTTGGTGTGTGTGTGTATATATATATATATATATATATATATATATATATATGCTTTAGGTGTACTGTACATGTATGGACGAAATGGACTGGGAGAAAGTATTTATTATTTTCCAAATATTCTAAAATGTTACTGTTGAAAAATGTGTATATGTTATAATAGTTACTGGAAAGATGGTATGTTTCATTTTTTCCCCAAAAAACTAGACAACTGTTTTCAAGTTCAAAATGTGGTTCGAAACTTTTAATGCCAGATTATTAGTTGCAACTGATGTGAGGTGAGGTGTTGCGAGAACTTGCCGAGTTAGAGCTGAGGATTAGATCAAGTGATAAACAGCCCAAAAGGGGAGGAGAAAAAACGGGAAAAGTGTTGGCTGAACTGAACCTGACTGACACGCTCATTTGGCAGGGACGTTGGACCACACTGCCAGGCGCAGATGGAGATGGCAACATTGGGGTTAGTCAGACGTTCTCTCCTCAACATACGTGTGTTTCTGTATATGCTCCACTGGCTTTATTTATTTATTTATTTTTAGTAGAGACAGACTATAGGAGTCAACAAAAGTACAGTTGTGCTTTCTCAATGTCAGATCTCCCCCTGCTGGTAAAAACCAGCAACTCGTGTGTGAATGTGTGTGTGAGCGTGTCTACCTGATTTTACTTTGCATGCTAGACAGGGCTTCTATCCCAACATCCCTTGTGCCTGAATGACTTTTAAGTACCTTGCTTTCACACTGGCAGTACAGAGAGGGACAGGTTTGCATCTACCATAGATCTGAGTTGAGAGAGAATCAATTCTGCTTCCTGGCCTCTTAACACTCTTTGTCTTGTATGAGACATTTGAAGAAAGATAATGATGTGTGACACTGGAACAGTTTTATAAGCCTATATGTGTGCGTGCATGTGTCAGACATTCTCTCATCCTTTTTTTGGTCTTTTTATAGACTACTTTGAAATTCAGTGTTGTATTGTTTGGTACACTGAGAAAAGTGTAGTTGAAAGTTTCATGTTTCACAATCAAATTTCTAGTAATATTCAAAAATAATTACTAAGAAATGGTTACACAGTGTACAGTGGGTACGGAAAGTATTCAGACCCACTTAAAATGTTCACTCTTTGTTATATTGCAGCCATTTTTTTCCTCATTAATGTACACACAGCACCCCATACTGACAGAAAAACACAGAATTGTTGACATTTTTGCTGATTTATTAAAAAAGGAAAACTGAAATATTTTAGACCCTTTGCTCAGTATTTCGTAGAAGCACCCTTAAGTCAGGGCTCTGGCTGGGCCATTCAAGAACAGTCACAGGTTGACTTTCTACAACTTTCTCCCATCTCCCGCATCGTTGGAGCTCAGCCACAGTGATCTTTGGGTTCTTCTAGGAAGGGTTCTGGTCATCCCAAAGGTCTTCCATTTAAGGATTATGGAGGCCACCGTACTCTTAGGAACCTTAAGTGCAGCAGAGATTTTTGGTAACCTTGGCCAGATCTGTGCCTTGCCACAATTCTGTCTCTGAGCTCTTCAGGCAGTTCCTTTGACCTCATGATTCTAATTCGCTCTGATATGCATTGACTCAAATAAAGGTGTAGAACCATCTTAAGGATGATCAGAAGAAATGGAGAGCACCTGAGTAAAATATATGAGTGTCACAGCAAAGGGTCTGAATACTTAGGACCATGTGATATTTCAGGGTTTTTTTTTAAAGAATCTGCAAAAATGTCAACAATTCTGTGTTTTTCTGTCAATATGAGATGCTGTGTGTACATTAATCAGAGACATTTTTTACTTAAATGATTTTAGCAAATGGCTGCAATTTAACAAAGAGTGAAAAATTTAAGGGGGTCTGAATAATTTCCGTACCCACTGTATATATTAATATATATATATAAACTTTGAAAACGCTCTCTCTATCTTTACAATCAAGCACTGCTTTTATATTCAACAACTCCAACCTGTGCTCATCATTACATGATCGCTGTAAATAAATCTTGAGCCGCTTTTCCACCTGCTTGGTCTAATAACTCTAATAAAGGTTGGTCTAATAAGTCTAATAAATCCCTAAAATTCTCGCCTCAAAACATCAGCATCTGAAATGTGTGAACAGGTGAACACACCTACTGTAGGTTGTTAGAAACTTACTTGTGGTTAATAGGTAGGAGTGAGGTGACATAGATTGAAGGTAAATTTGTGTCAGATGTTATATTCTCATTCTCCCCATTTACCTTCCGCCAAAGGTTGAACAGAACCCAAGGGTACAGTAAAGAGTCAGTAGTGTCTATCCTTCCTGTCAGATGCATGAAAGGGATCTCATAAAACACCAGACATATGCTGCCTGACAAGTGTGTGATGGGAGGGTTCTACACGGGAGGATGGGTGGGTGAAGCGGACAAGCCGATGGCAGCGGAAAAGGTTGCCGGAGCAGATACGTGCTCACTTGTTCCTCCCGGAGATGCTAATAGCGAAGCTCCACGAGCACAAGGTGACAGCAATTGTCGGCTTAGCCAGAGCTGTGTGAGCAACAATAAGGATAAGCAATAATTCTCCCACGCAAACACTGTTTTGCGGAAGTTTTCCTGCACTCTGGAACAGGACTTAATGTGTAAAGTCGACAGAGTTTGTTATGCTTTTTACATCCAAATTAGACAGGACATGTGTACTTTTGGTCTTTTAACTGGAATTAAAAGTATTAGAATGATTTGAAAACATCTTAGTCATATACCTAACAAATGTGTTTGTGTTTCAAATATTTGCTGGTGTTTTCAGTTGCTAAATGGCCACATAATTAAATATTTTGAATTATGCAGAGCAGGAGAGTTCAGCTGTAGGGCTTTGATGTCTGCTTTTATGTGGTTGTGTTGATGATGGTGCAACAGTTTAATTACCTTTTTATTAATGAGCAAGTCATTACTTCAGTACACAAGTCTGTATATATGTATATATATATATATATATATATATAAATGTAAACAAAAGAAGATATTAAGGGATTTAAGGAGCATGTTAGAAACTATACAATTACATTTACTGTAATTATTCTTAAAGTAAAATTGTAAAATGCTTAATTAAAAACATATAAAGCCATAGCACATAGCTAGACTGTTGCTTATCCAGCTTTGAATAAAGGTGATTTTAAATAATTCAAGATTTTCAATTAAGAAAGCATCTGAAAGGGTTTAAGAGGAATTATTATACATTCTAAAAAATGTACAAATCGTAAGTGTAATTAATGCCTGAAGCATTAGAGGTCTATTAGACTCCGGCCTCTTTAGCAGCATTCAAATAAATTCAGACGGAAAATGTTTAGCCTAATGACAATAATGTCTGAAGATTTTCCATAAAAGCCTCAGATCATTGATTGCTCAATTAGTGGCTCTTCGTTGTGCTATTTTAGAGGCATATTTAACTTAATGCAGCCGTGTGTGTGCTGTGTACAGGACAGTACTGACAGCTAGGTTCTGTAGAAATTCTTTGAACTGATTTTATCAAACGAATATATCTTGGTGTTGTCCTGGAAATCAATCCGGAGCAAAGACTGTGATGTTCAACGGTGTGGAATTTCAAATTAAACACATGAAGGGCTTCCGGTATGGCATATTTGACAAGTTTTTTTGTTGTTGTTTTTTCCATTCATGGAATGAAATGGTTGCATTGCACACATCTTCTTTGCTGTGGGATTTGTTTTGCCCTTATTATATATATTTTTCAAATATTTATATATTTATATTCAAAAAATCTCCAGCCCCCAAAAACACCAAGAGGGCTAAAATACTTTTTCTTTTCTTTTTTTATAAATTAAATATAACAAATTGATGTAAAGTGTTACTGCATACCCTAAAGCTATCGTAGAACAGAAATGTATACAACAGAGATCCCAGAATACCCTAATTCACCCTAAACTATACGGAACAAGAGATGGGTGGGAGTGTGAGAAAGAGAGAGATCGACGGAAGGAGAGGGAGAGAGAGATATCAGGCTAGTAACGTCAGGCCCTAGCTAATCGTCTCATTATTTATGTTTCAAGACATGTATATCCCCTGAGTATGCTTGCACTTGCATTGGAAACACAATCAAGGACAAAACACCTACTGGCTGCTCGGTCATTGCTATGGTAGATTGTTTTCCTAGTTCAGTTTATCAGGGCCAGAGCTCGACTGAGAAAGATGAGCTGTTGGACTTCCCTTATGGGAATTAAATGATGGAAGCTCACAGAGGTGCGTATTTTAAGTCATATCTCAAAAATGACAGGCGCGATGATGACTGGGGTTTTGATAACTCAATATTTCAGTATGAAGAAATACTCTTTAAATAAATAGCGAATGTCCTTTGTTGATCAATTAGCTCTAAATTTAGGTTTCAAGTTTCTTGAGTCCTAAATGATTTATGCCGTGGAATGAGTGAGGCCTTAATGAGCGTGTTTACATCAGATTAATGTTAGCATGAAGAAGTGTTTGATAAACACAACTAATGAGGTGTAGCCTGGTATCTTAATTTGCCTCAGGTTTGTCTTGAAATAGAAATCAAGTTTAGACTATAAATATAAACACAGCTGATAGTTGGCAATAAACCAATACCATAATAGTTTTATATGACTTTTGAAATTAAGAGTCGAATGTTTTGTTAGCATTTTCAATGTAAAACAAGAAAACACTTTATTTTCATGATAAAACACATAGATGTTGTTGATGATGGAAGACAAAAAGAAAGTTACAAAGGAATTGAATTCAAAATAAAAAATGATTTCTGAAGGATTACATAACACTAGAGTAATGACTTCTAGAGTTCCTTCATCAGAACAAATTTAGAGAAATGTAACAGTAAGCCACATGCCCCTCTACCCACTAATGAATCCTCTGTGGTGAATGGGTGCCGTCAGAATGAAAGTTCAAACAGCTGTTAAAAACATTCCAATAATCCCACATGCACTGTTGCAGTGCATCTGCTGTACATGGCTTTCTCTGTGAATGCCGACAGACTAACAGGCATTCAATCAGTGACTGACACCTTTTGACATGTTTTCGTGCAGCAAGCATTTATTACATGAGAGATTTATGGACTGTTTGAGTTGCAGCTTGACACAGATAGTCTTAGATACAAATGCCATCCGTCCTTGCTGTGAGTGTGTTAACAGATTTGTAGGTCAACATAGCGAAATAACAACCTCAAACCTTTTTAAAAATGCAAAAGTACATGCACATATATTTTCAATGCAGTATAAATTCAGATGAGTTGGCTTTCCCAGATACAAAAGATCTAAGCAATGTATTGCAGGCTAATAGAATAAATATTACCGTTTGAACATTTGGGGGCTGTTTTTTTCTTTTCTTATTCTTTCCAAGGCTGCACTTATTCGATCAAAAATACAATAAAACAGTAATATTGTGAAATATTATTAAAAAGTAATATATTCCTGTGCTAAAGCTGAATTAAAGATGATCCATTTTAAAATGCTGATTTGGT
Organism: Enteromius afrohamiltoni; assembly: GCA_034779775.1. NCBI lineage: Eukaryota > Metazoa > Chordata > Actinopteri > Cypriniformes > Cyprinidae > Enteromius > Enteromius afrohamiltoni. Next base: position 11,921,786 of record JAUYWG010000039.1, on the reverse strand, counting down.
GCTTGAGATGTTTGCAAACAGCTGTACTTCTTTTCCACAGGATTCTTTAATAAATAGAAAGATCAAAAGAACAGTCTTTATTTAAAAGGGAAATCTTTTGTAACATTATAAAGGTCTTTACTCTCCTTGCAGAATAAAAGTATCACTCACCCTAAACATATGAACAGCCTTTATCTGCATTTTGTTGTACAGAGTTATGAATTCTCTTTCCCCTTTTCTTCCACTTTTATAAAAAATTCAAAACTGACGTGAGAAATTCCCTCTTCCATGTCCAAAATGAGACAACTTTTAAAAATGGGTCTTAAGACCCTTTGATTTCTGTTCCATTACATTGCACTTCTAGCTTAACTGTTTTTGAACGTTAAAATGTGTTCTGTGTGAACAGGTTTTTACTCATTTTGTACTTCCTACTTTCTGTAAATGTGGTTTGGTGAGGCGTGATACCTATAGTAGTGTCTGTCTGTGAACTGGCTAAAAAATTCATTTCATAGTTCAACTAGATGGATGAAAAATCCTGTATTGCAAAAATTACCTATATTCATGGAACATGATCGATGGTTTCAATTTAATTTGTGTTAATGTTTTTTATAATTAATCACAGTTTTTTGCCAATTTGAATTTAATTGGTTTAATAATCGAATGCAATTTAACTTAACACAAAACCCTTTTTGCCTATCCACAAATCTCATTTAGAGCATATTGCATGATATTGCAAAAATGTTGCATAAATCCGACTCATTCCTCTTAATGAAGGACGAATGTAAGAATTATCTGGATGTTTCAAACACAGCACTGTCTCTGACATTATAACAAGCTGGTCTCATTTGCTTGTACTGTGACATTCTCTGTCTCCCTTTGGCTTCAGATTGCTTCCTCTGGAGCATGTTCTCACCGTTGACTCTGTGTAGCCGTGGGTCTCTGTGGGGAAGGCTGGCAGGTAGTTCTGCAATATGCCTTCTCCTGCTGTGAGGCTGCAGCGTGGGCTCAGTGTTGGATTAGCCTCCAGCTCCATCCATAACTGTCCATCAAGAACTTTTGTTCTGACACAATGTCGATCATACTTTCTCTCTCCATTCCACACCTTTCGGTCCCTCTTCCCTTCCAGTTGTCTTTCTCTGTCTCATTGTCTTTGCCGCTCTTATTTACCACTGTCAATAAGTGTCTTTTGTTATTGTTTACATACACACTTAGTAAGCCATATTCTGCAATATAATGTATAGGACATAATGAGGCAGAATGGCACGTAGTGTATGCTCTGCAGAATTTTGACAGTTGTGACAACATTCGATTTAATTGTCAAATGACTTTTCAGGATTTGAGATTTGCAAATTTTCAGTTAGAGCAAAAATGATTAGATGCATTTAACTGAAAATAAAATAGTTTAGTATTTCATATTAATAAAACATTAACGTTAGAAAAATAGTAAAACAAGGAAATGTTTTAATATAGTTCCAATAATAATTTGTTGAATGATAAATAATCATACTATATAAATACTAAACTTTAAAAAATGCACATTGTTCTTAAAATGTCTTTCCTCATCTTCTGTAATCCTGTTAGCGTAGAATTTTATATTACAGTACTGTACCCCAAGTGCGTAATATGCACATACTATAGCAATTACCATAATAGGTACTAACCCTAAACTGAACCTTAAGCCATGTAGAGTAGTTGCCTTATATTAAAGTACACTATACAAGTAATTGCATGCACTCTAAAATGAAGGGCAACCCCTGGTGGGGTATGTAGAGGAAAATGAAACATTAAAAAGTATTATGCAGTATTAACTTTATATTAAAGAGATTTTTAAAAGTGAAAATTCTCCTCAAGTTGTTCTGTTGAACAAAAAATGTTGGACCAAACAGATGACGATCGGCATAGACTTTTATAATATAGGGAAAATGCTATGGACATCAATGGCTACTGTCAACTGGTTACTAACAGTCTTTAAAGTATTTTAATTTGTCTTCAGAAAAAAAAAGATCCCTATAATATACTAAAATTTGAAGGCCAGTACTAACACTAATCTCTGTTTTGCATTCTGCATTTCTAAGCTAGTATTTTCTTTTACCATATCAAATTAATAGTAATATAGTGGAAGCATCTTACTGGTAGCTCAATATACTGATGATCATTCTGAAGTATTAAATAGTATTTGCAGCACTTAATATAAGGATTTTTTCTGTATTGTGCTGAGCAGCATTTGCAGTATATGAAAGACAGAAAAAGGATAGTGGTAGCTGATTTTCTTAAACAAAATTCCAGCAGTTCTCATTGAACAGACTCCTCTTACCTTTTATCAGTGAAAGAAAGAAGCTTGTCATTGTTACAAATTAGCCTCAGTCAACCCTTCTTCAGTGCAAAAGTCACAGGAAAAAAAACAAAACAAAAACAAATTGCACTATTAATGTAGAGGACAACAACTTTTAAAGCAATCCAGAGCAATTCCTAAAGCTGGAAAGTCGGGGAAAAAAATAAAGAGAATGCATAATGTGATTTGAATTGCAGGCACAGGGGTCATGCAGTCATCGCATTTTCTCCTCAGCAGGTCTTAACAGAATATGCGTTGTACTCAAGCTGCGTGAAGGTGTCTCAGACCTCTCTTTTTTGGTAGTTTGGGGAATTTACAGGACAGCAGCTTTAAATAAAAAGGTTAAAATGTACTGTGGCTTACACTGAACCAGATATTAAAACAAACTCTCCCAGCTGTTGAAAAAATGATGTTTAGGATTTCTCCCTCCTGTGTCCATTGTGGCTCAAATGAAGGACATTTCCAAATAGGGTGTATGTGTGTGTGTTTTTGCGTGACCTTGCAGAGAGTTTGGGCGCTGGAAGGTGAACAGCCTGGCTCTGGAGAGAGAGGACAATGGCGTGGCTCTACCCCTCGATCCAGAGTTCATGCAGACCATCAGACAGTTGGGCCGCAGACCCACCCTCAGTGCCATTACCGAGAACATCATCAGGAAATATGGCACGCACTTTCTGCTTTCAGCTACGCTTGGAGGTACTTGGAACAGAGCTGACTGTTCATTTACATATATGCATTTTGGCAGATATATTTAATAGAAATAATGTTTTAATGCTTGGGTACAAAATATGAAAACATTCTAAAATGTATACCTATAAAGCTGCGACAGTCAATACTATAAAAACGTATAAACACACAGCATTGGATTAAGTTCACTACATGACTTAATATTACATGACATTAATAACTATGGCTGAACAGACTTCTAATGCTTTTATTCTCCTTCCTTCTTTAACCACACATCTATTCTTCAAAACCCCACTCTCCAAAAACATTTAAGACATGCAAACACAAAAATCTAGAGCTCTAACACCTGTTATTGATATCTGTAAATAAAAAAAAAAAGATTTTAAAAATATAATTTTCAACATATGGTAATTTTCACAAACATTAATTACAAAGACATCTGTTGCATAAATTTAATCTACAGCACTTTGTGGTGTCTTTTTATATCTATATTTTCATTTAAGCGCATCATCCACACAATCTCAAAGTCGCTTTTCGCAGAATTACATCAAGTTTTAACAGGATTTGACTTTCTCAATATTTATAAGGA
>JAUYWG010000039.1:11896995-11914362 GCA_034779775.1 Enteromius afrohamiltoni | reverse complement strand
TATATATATATTAATTATATGTATATAATGTTATAAAGTATTTAAAGTATCTGAAGAAAAATGTAAAATACTGACCCTAAACTTTATATATATATATATATAAACTTCTATATATATATTTAGTGGAGGGATTTCTTTCTTTTTAGTGCTGGCATCATGTATTATGATTTATAAAATACTGCCATATAAACAACCACATAGTAACTACCATTTATTTAGGTTTCACTGTTAGTCATAAGCTGTTTGATTTACTAAAAAGAATCAGTGTCATTCATTCAAGAACTGCAGTGGTTGCACAATACAGTATGCATCTTAATTCATGAGAATGAGCTTTTCTGTAACTGGACTAGTTGTATTGTATTAGTGCAGTAGTAATTTTAGTACTGTGGTAAACACAGTTAGTATGATATTCGGTCAGCATCAGTGGAAAACAATTTACGGTTCCAATATTTAAAAGAATGCAACTCTGTTCCCAACCTTACTTCATTGTAGTTGATTTGTATTTACCGGGAGTAAGACACATTGCCTCCTGACAGCAAGTGTCTTAGCTTAAGAGCTTATAAGCTATCTTGATGGAAGTGAGCAGATGGAGGTCCTTTTAGATGCCTTTATTTGCCTGGCATTTCAGGTGATTGATGTGAAATATTCTCAGGATCAGCAGTCTTTAATTCAGCCCATGGATTTTTGCCTCATGTGGATGAAGACAGATGTGAATACAAAGGCTCTCTATACCAAACTTCCGATTCTTTCTGTGGCAAACATGCAACGTTTCAGCGAGAGTGGTCCGCTCAAATGGAAGAGCTATTTTCTTGGGGGAGGGTATAGAGAAAATATAGCAAATAAATAAATAAATATGAAGGTGCTGGTGGAATTATGCATCAGTGTGACAAATTATCTGTTCCATTTCAATAATTTCTTTGAGAGCCCAGCCCATTCGTCATTTTGAATATAAGTGAGGTGTCAGGATTTAATGAATAAGAGACTTATGAGGAGGATTTTCTGCACCACCAATGATAAATGAATCTTTAACCTCCACAGCCAGAGACGATGGTGGACAGGAAATGCGGTGAGTGCCATTTGACATCTATCACAGCATTTAGTTCTGATTTACAGGAGGGAGGAGTGTTTAGCAGAGGTTTATAGCAATTAGAGCATGTTTAGATATGATCGTTGGAGTATTCAGATCTGTGCATTTTAATGTCGGACTGCATAATGTCACCTTTTGCCTTCTACCGTCATCCTAAGTGACCAGAATTTATAGGTTTGGATGAACTCTAGGCAGTGGGTCAAGGACTCATTAGAACTATGTTTCTCCAATGAATGCGGATCAGTAAAAAATTTCAATTTTCTGATTAATCAATTCATTTGAACAACCCCATATTGATGGACTAATCATACCCCTGTGTTACATATGTCACAGAGGCCAGCACAGACATTAGCTTTTTATCAATAATTCATAATGTATACTTATCTGCATCAATTTTCTGTTCTGAAAATTATGTGACTGTTTGTTGCACTTATTGAAATAAAATGATGTCCTATTGAGCCCCCTGTGCAATACTTCCCTTTTATTTTGTTTTTCCCTCTAAAACTGTCCATAGATAAATGTCAGGTTTATTAAGATTGATTTTTTTACAGAATTGTAACTAAATGCAGATTTTATAATATATATTTATAATAAATAGTAAGGACTTTTTATTGTATATATTTAGCTTCTATAACAAAAATATAATATATCCTAAAGGTATAGTCTGTCCAGAAATAAAAATTCTGTCATCATTTACTCATCTTCATGTCATTGAAAACCTGTACGACCAGCCCGATCTCACAGCAGTTCATGCATATTTTTATGAAGTGGCTAATTTCGTACGACCTCACTCATTTTTGAATTTGTACTAAAGACCTTCACCTAACCTCCCCCCCTAAACCTACCCATCACTGGGGTTTAGACAAATCATACAAAATCGTACAAGTGAGGTTACAAAATTTGTACGAATTAGCCACTTCATAAAATACTTATGTATTGGTCTTGGTATTGGTATTGGTGTGACCTTTTCTACAAAACATAAAATAGTTTATTTTGAGGAATTTTGGCAACCGAACAGGGGTGCGTTTCCCGAACAACTATGTAACTCGCTGATAAACCACTATAGTACGATGCAACAGCACGACTGTTTCCTGAACACGTTCGCATCTCCGTCGTTTGAACCACATTAGTTCAACAACATAGGGCCATTGTTAATGACGTCACACACATGTCGTGAAGATATACCTTCTGCTATTAAACTGATTTGAGATCTTCAAGATGCTGCTGTATTGAACATGACACATATTGTAAGGACCGGCTTTTTGTTTGGCTGGATGCGTGTCTCACCTTCCAACGCATCTGTAGAGTTTCTCCGGAATTCTTCCTAACTGGTTTTCTAATTTTACTTTTACGTTTACCACATTTTAAATCTGACTCCAATTTTAAGTTATCATTAAATTTAGATTCATTAATTTGAATACTGATTTTGAATTGAGTTATCTTAGTTTAGAAGCCTGATCTTTTTAGACGTGCTATACTTTCTGTTCCCCTGTTCCGTGTGGGACGCAAAGCCATCTGGGTCTAACATCGCAGTACCGTAAAAACACAAACCTGCCAGATTGATAATTGCTCAGAGGTTGGAGGGAGCCCGTCGTTTAGTTACTTGGTCCTTATCTTACCCAACTTGTCAATTTTAATGATATCAGAAATCAAGAGGTCTCCAGATAAAAAATGTGCTTACTGCTTCCGTTTTACTGTGCCCCCAGTTTGCATATCCTGGCCAGGAAATTTATGCGCACTAAAGTCATCCGCACACACTACTAGTGAAAAAGATTTCAGCAGTCTAAAATTAATCAAGAAATAACATTTAATTTATTCGTCAGGTAAAATTATGTCATGCCAATTTAAATTAATTTAAACAATGTAAAATTCAATTCAGTTTCAATTTAAAAGAATGCATAACTTTGATGAATCAAGAAATAGTGCCAAGCCAATTACATAATTAAGAAATGAGAATCTAATTAATTTTCCAGCAAATGTATACCTGACGGTCAGAAAAGCACTCTGTCACATATAAGATGTGGAGTCCATTTCTGCTTGCAGAGAAAGTCCTAGTGAGTGGTTTCATTCTTCGACCTTAAATACTCCAGCCCAAACAAATCTCTTGATCAGTCGTAAAACACCCAAGCCTTTGGCCTGGTAGCAATTCTCTTGCAGCTGGTCAGAGGCTTTCATTTGTCTCCTAAAGGGGAACCGCCCCTTAGTATTCAGCCTAATTCTTAAAAGAGTTTCTAATCTCTTCATAAAATAAGTGACTGCTATGAAATTTAAACCATTGTACCACTCATCTTTGGACCTTTAAATTGACACCAAGTATGACATTGAAAGAACAATATCTTCACATGATATGACATACAATGTATGGTTTTTCTGGAAGACCTTTTTCTTAAGGAGCAGCTGTGACTGCAGGAGATGGTGAGTCGGAGAAGGGAGGGGGGCTCAAAAGATTGTAGCCCTTAGCCTTTTTTGTGCATGCGCACTTTAAAAAAAACAGTGTTTAGAATGGACGTGCAAAAATACATAATTAAATCGATTTTTATATTTAGATAGAATGGAAGATAAAGATAGAAATACATGTTAGTTTGCTTCTTGTGCCAAAGATCATATTTATTAAAGCCCATATATCTTACTAACAAGAAACTATACTTCTAACCACAGGTCCAGTGCTGTAGTTACGGAACCACGTACGGAACTTGCGACCATAGTAGGCTAACTATGCCTTTGGGAAATGCACCCCAGTTTGGCTCCCATTGACTGTATTTTTGTCCATAGAATGGAAGTCAGTAGGAACTCTTTTGGTTGCAAAACATTTTTTCAATATCTACAGAAGAAAGTCAGGCATACAGGTTTGGAACAACATGATGAGTATGTGATGATAGATTTTTTTTCTTTTTTTTTTTTTTTTTTGAGTGAACACTCATTTTAAATAAGGCAAATGTATTAAATAATACTACGCATTATGTTTTAATACCACTCAACAACTACTATTTTTTTCTATGCAATTCATACTTGTAGCACATTTTTCTTTGTTAAGCAATGGAATACATTTTGCATGATATGAATTCTATCACCAACTCAATGGTATATGAACTGTAGAAAACTTTATGAAAGATTATGATTCAGAGAAAGAGTTGGGCATTTTGCCACTGGTAGTGCTTTGACGTTTTGCCTGGGTCATCAGTCAAGCATCCCGAGCACAAGCTGGGAGGCATGAAAACTCTGCCAGCACCTCTACACCTCCCCCAGTCTCTCCCTCTTAACTGTCATAAACCAGAGCGAGAACTTCCGAATCCGGCTGCGAGGAAAGAACGCTCGAAAAATCAAAAAGAATTTCCAGCTAATGCACGCAGATGAAGCTCTCTTGTAGAGAGCATGCCTTTGTGTTTCATTCTAAGATTTCACAAGCTGAAGCTGAGAGCATTAACCGCCACTAGCCTTGCCGAGGATTCCCTGCTGCTTTCAATAAAGTCCTATTTTCTGTAGAGAAGGGTATAATTCCATTCTAATGCACACTTTCCTTCAATGATAAGCTTCCCCCGTTGCACCCACTGAAACGAAGGCTGCGCTAACCCCCCGGAAAAGGCCTTTTTATGAAAACAGCTGCTGGAATATCTCAAAGATTGTTTCAATGCAGTGTAAAAACATGCCTGATGCAAATAGGAAAACGACTATTGACTAATTCTCTCTGATTAAATACAGACCTCATTCTAGCCGGAACTTTGTATAAAGCATTTGTATAATAAGCGCCAGTGCTTATGAAACGTTAATGACATTTCTAGCGTATCAAAAAAGCTGGGATCGGCATCTTAAAATCCATTATTATTCAAATATGTGACCCACTCAGTGATATTTTTCTGCAGTCTTTGTTGGATTAATCACAGGTGGGAATTACAGAACTGTTTTTCCTCATTTACTGTTTGAGAAACACAGTGGATGGCTAATATTTACTTAGCAAATCATTTGAGTCACTTTTAAAGGATTTTTACCATCATATTGTCAGGATTTTCTATAGAACGTTTTTCTTTCTTTATACACCAGGGTATGCAATTTGTTTATTCCCTTTTCATAAGCGAGCTTTAAACGTGACGAGTATGCACTGTGATTATTATCCATTCTATTTACAGTGCAGGGTTTTAGTCTGTTAGTATGGCAGTATGAGACAAAAGAGTGACACAGTAACTAAGTATAGAATGAAACGTCTAGGAGTGTGAGCGCAGGGTCTTCTTTAATAAAGACAGAGGGAACGGTCTTATGAACTTCAGAGTGATTGCGAGTGAATATTACAAGTCACAGCTGACCCATTTCCTTGAATACATCCCTTCAGTCGCAGCCACACTGAAAGCGACCCTTATGCCAGTTACTGATCTCATTAAAGCCTGCTGCTGGAAGTTCTGATGTAGTAAGCACAAATAAAACACTGCAGATAATTTGAAAAAGCAAAATACACAATTTTCAGTCCACATGGTTTGTACTCAGCATCTATAATGGATGGCACATAGTGCACACTCAGGTAAATTCTGAATTTACAATTCAGATGCATTAGCTTCAGCAACAGTTCTCCATTTTTCTCCGTTTCATTATAGAAAACCCAAGTTTTGCACATGCTCCTCTCCGCTCCGTCAGGCCCTTGTTGTGGGCCGGCTCATTGCTATGCATAGAAAAACCCATCTTTATACTTGCAATTGGTCAATTTTCCTTTTAGGTCGGACATCTGTCTTTGTTAGAAATTAATCTGCTGATCCCTGTAGAGGCTCCTTGGATTTTAATTAATTGCGTGGACGCGTCAATAAGAGGAATGGAAATGCCAGCGGTAGGCTTGCTGAACTTGTGCTTTTCCTCCTGATTCGGCTTTCAGCGCTCTCACTGGCTTGAAAGTTATTTCAACACGCTGAATGGAAATTAAATAAAGCAGCTCTCGATAATGGGGATTTGCTGCTTGTGTAACACATTAGAAATGCTTCCTTGGCTTTTCCAGGTCCTCAGTCATTTTCAGTGGTTCACTTGCATGACAACAACTGCGTTCTGCTTGGAGGGTGCGCTATAGTGTTTACTTTGTCTCATTTTATCCGCTTCACCGTTTATCCAGTGACCCTCGAGTAGATGTCGAACAAAGGCAACTTTTCTTCCAACACAGAAGAAGAAAAGTTAGTTTCGCCTGACGGAGATCTCGGGTCGCCATTAATCTACCAACATGACATAGAGACTTTCATTCACTCACCAGGGGAAATATTAAAGAAGACAATGTAGAACAGAGAACAATTTGTAAGTGACAGGTAGGGAGATATATTTGCCCACAGGCAGTGAGTTTTCTTCCCATGTGTCAGCCGAGCCTTGATATACAGTGACTTCTGTCAGGGAAAAAAATCAAGCTTTTGTCAGGAATGATTGAGCTGCAATAGTGTGCCATTTTAACACAAATCTTAGATGGGAACAAAGATAGTGTGTTGATAGTTTTGTCAGTGAGGTGTCAGTGTTATGGATATTCTACTCTTATGTAACCTGTTTGTCTGCTCTGGAACATTAATTCATTTGACTTACAACTATTTCGTCTAATGGTTGCATTTCTTCTCGGTATATACTGTTCCTTTCAATAAAATACACAGTTCCACAATGACAGCTGTGGTGAACTTGAAATATCTACGTTGAAATGTACCAAATTGATTGTAAAATTCAAGTCGCATTCAGCCACAGGTCCATTAACCTTCACTATTTACAAACACTGAAAGTGCATTCCGTTAACTGTGAAATAGTACCCTTCACTACATTAATGAATTTGGTCCACATTAATACAATTCCTGTCCTTGGTGTAACGGTCATTATAGTGTTCTGGACAGACATTTAAGCTCCTTTACAATATAGTCATTAAATAGTTCTACCAGCAATTCTGTGTAGTTGTGTCTAAAACTATATGCCTTTTTTGAGCTTGTAAAAGCACTGGAGAAATCTGTTACTTTGATTTTTTACGGGACAGTCATCTGCCTGCTCTGCATATTTAATGGCCTTAGTGTCATTTCTGTCTCTGTTTTGCACAGAGTATTGTCATGTGCTTTCTCTTGTCTTTCCTTAAGGTGACCGAAACAAGGACAGGCCCTCTTGGATGCAGTAACTATGACAACCTCGATTCTGTCAGTTCCGTTTTGGTTCAGAGCCCTGAAAACAAGATTCATCTACAAGGTAGCGCATGTATTATTTAACTACATCCCAGACTTTCCAATGATATTATCACTTGATAATATCACTTGTTTAATTTCATTCCTCTGTGCTTGTATTGAAAGAGGCAGCAGAGGGTTCATAGAAATATCCTTTTGTTGTAGAAGCACACATAGGCTGTAAAGGCTTCAGGGAAATTTAGCTTGTGAAAAGATATTTTAAAAGGTTCTTATAATGCTAATATTTTTTTTGCTTATTTCTACAGTTCAATAGTTTTAAGGTTAATATGATTTTGAAATATTTTTGAAGTATCTTATGCTTACCCAAGGCTGAATTATTTGGTCTAAAATTACAGTAAAACAGTCATATTATGATATAAAATGACATTCAAAAATGTCAAAAATGTTTTGTATTTATTATAATGCAATTCAATGCTCTGATGGCAATGCTGAATTTTCAGCAGCCATTAGTCCAGTCTTCAATGTCACATGATCCTTTAGAAATCATTCTAATATGCTGATTTAGTGCTCATTAAAATTAGTTTGAGAAAATGTTGAGAACGCTTGTTATGCTTAATATTTTTGAGAAAAAATATTGTTTTTCTTCAATTTTGTTAAAAAAAACAACCTGATTTTTATTTAGTGTATTCTGGTTTAATTTTTTTTAATGCATATTATTTTTATATAATCAATGTTTGTCTTCTTCTAGGGCTTCAGGCCATTCTGCCAGAATACCTAAGGAGCAGATTTGTGGAGGCAGCTCTCAGTTATATTGGCTGCCATTCTGAGGGCGAGTTTGTGTGCCGGGATAATGACTGCTGGTGCAAATGCAGTGTTGATTATCCCCAGTGCAACTGTCCCAGTGAAGACCTGAAGGCTATGCAGGACAGCCTGAAACTCATCAGAGAATCATGGATGCAAGCCAACCAAGAGTTTGAAGAGTCTGGTAAGATTCTGCAATATTCAATTTTTTAAATTTAAAAGTAACTTTTTAACATGATGAATAATTAAAATCAACTGAACATGTACTTGTCTCATGTAACTGGAAATAGTAGAGAGGCCTAAAAGGACACAAGTAGCAGTTTGTAGCAATTTATTTAACATAGGAACGAATGACTTTTGGATTCATGACTGATATGGTTCTTGGCAGTTTGAACTAACTCAGAATCATATCACTGTCGTATGGACCATTTTTATGATTCTTTTATTTCTTTTAGATTTAAATCTCTTAGTCCCCATGGAGAAAAATTCCACGGAAGAGGGCAACAAAAAAGTTCCTTTTATGGATACAATCATATAGGGATAGGCGAATGAGAATCATTTAGGGGTGAAAAACGTATAGTATAATTGTTGGAAATTAGTTGTAGGGCCTGAAGCATGCCAGCAACGAGTTAATTCGGTTGCGCCGCTTAAATCTGTGAATATCCCTGACACATAGTGGGGTGACATTACACAGTGATTGTTGTCACCTTGTTACATTTGACGGCTGACAAGGAAATAGTGGGAAGTGCTTCCTGGGATCTAGTGTCATTGTCATTGTGGTAAAGCAGCGTTTTGGACTTGGCAGGCTTACTTGTCCCTAAGCTAGGCACTGAGCCAGCACAGAGCAGGTTTTTGTGTGCATCACAGCCATGTTGGAGCTCTACCTCCTGCAGCAACAGCAGGGAGTGAAAAACCACTGCCTAATGACTGTAAACCAAATAAATAAACAACAATCATCTGCTGGAGCGAGATCATCCAGCAGCCCGCTTCTCTATTCAGTAGGGCCATCACATAGTTTTTGTTTTGTAATGAAATTCCTCATCAAAGCAAAACTTGGCGGCTTGTACCAATCAATGGATACCTAAAAATGTAACTTGTAATATTTCCAATTACCTAATGTTTGATTGCATGAAAAATCCAATTCTGCACAGACTGGAATTGTCAGGCTATGATGAGGATCTGTGTTCTTAATTATAGGCACTGAGATCATTTCTTGTTAGATGTTAGGTAGCATTGATTGGGGTGTTGAGCACCATAACACAGCTATCGATTTTTTTCAGCGCAAATGAAAACGAACTTCCCTCTGCTGGAAGACATTTGTGTGGCTGAGATGATTCTGCTTTGCTTTAATGACCTGCTATACTGTCAGAAGGTAATGTTTTTGTAGTTGTTGAAGTCGAACCGTATGCGCTCCTTCAAAATCAGCCAGTCCTTCTTAGAAAAGGCTTAGCGTTTTTAGCAATTCATTGAAAATACCCTGCTGTCCTCGCCTATCAGTGTTCAATCACACAGGACAATTTTCAATTTTCATCAAAGGAATGAAAATAACGTTCCACCTGCTCCCCTTCCACCCCCAGTTTCACTGTTGACTCATTTTTATCAAACATGACTGATTTCTTTTTCCCCGACATGAGGCAAAGTCATTCCAGTAATTTATTCTCAACACTTGTCTGCCTTTCTAGAGGACTTCCAAAATTTTGTGAGGAGATTACCCACGTTCTATGCTCTGAACACATCTGCTGTGCAGTACTTTTGGAAGATGGACCCTGGCGTTCAGCAACGCTTTCAGCTGCTGGAGACTAGCACTCAACAGCTGCTCAGCAAAGCACAACGGATTGTCGGCAAACTCTTCAAACTCAGCAAAAGGTGTCGGACTCAGCCTAAAATATCTGTGCCCAGAGAGAGGTAAGAGATGAGCCATGTTCGTAATTGGTTATAAATGGAAATGTCTGTATTTATAATTGATTGTAAAGTGATGAGAGGTGAAAAATTGAGAAGTGTCATTGCTTCCTGAAGGATTCAAGGTTGAACAGACTTTATCAACATTTTAAAGCAAGATTCCATTTTTTAAATCAGTAAATTAGGTATCATAAACACACAATTAACAATAGCATTATTTAAGTTGGTTTGGGAATTGTTTGAAGGTTTCTAATCAAGTTTAACCAAATTTAGTTTGAGAATGTTTAAGAAAAAAGGGACTAAGAGGGAAAAAAACTTTTTTTTTTTTTTTTTTTTATCTTTCTTCCTGATCTTTTTCCAAATGGATGAACTAGTAGGAGATTTAAAATGCATGTCCTCCAAACTGATTAATTAAGAAATGCCTTTAACACACTACTCAGTCCATATCTGAGGGCAATTGTGGCAAGCATAATTGTGTTAAGTCTAGTACCTTGGCTGAAGTCCCAGCCTCTCTGAAATGATAGAGACTGTCCCATCTAATCATTTCAGGAGTTAGTGGATGAATAGGTTTTATCTTCCCATCTTTAGGCTAAAGTGCAGGTTGTGTTTTAATGGAAGACACAGGAAACAGGTAATTTATGGGCTCTGCACTGGCATGATAATGCAGTGCTTTTGGTAAGGGCTGTGGAAGGAGAAAGTTCATGACTGAGGTCTGAAACAGAGTGTTCAAAGATGGGAGAGGGTCAGGGCTGTGCAAAAAATGAGAATTATGCAAACCACGCAGGCAGCCAAGTCAAGTGGAAACTACTTGAGTCAGATGAGGTGAAAGCGAAGCCTAAAGCGATGATCAGCTTCACAGTTGAAAGTTCTTGGTTCATTAATATTCATATTGACTTCTCAAAGACATACTATTCGGATATCCTTATATTATATCACTTAAGCTGGTTGGATGCTCTGGGATGACATGTAATGCAGATGCAGCAACATAAACAAATCCTCTGATGAATACTTTCTTTTTTGGAAGGGACAATCAGATTTTCAGATCTGCAATTTTGCACCAGAAACATCTAGGATACTGGAAAAAGTGTGTTATATTTTCTAGATGCATGGTAACAGAAATAATAGATCATACTAGTTGGTAAAAATGTAAATTTAATATTATAAAATACTGCTTTTGTCAATGTTCATTGTTACTAATATATAAAAAAGAAAATGGCAGATTAAAAAAAAAATGAAATTGCTGTACTTGTTTATATCTCATATTTCTGACATTTGAATTTGCAGTTCTGACTTTATAAATCTTAACTGTAAGTATATAACATAATCAGATTTTGTAACTCACAAATGTTTATATCTTGTAATTTTGACATTATACTTTGCAATTGTGAGTTTAAATCATGCAATAGTGACATAAGAAACTGGGATGTAAAACAGTCAGAATTGTGATATAAAAAGTAACAATTATTATTATTTTTATTTAGTGGCAGAAACTCACTTTCATATATTAGAAAATCTGTTTTATATTCTTATATTTAAAGTATTATATTACGGTGCTGTGCAAAAGTCTTAGGCCACTAGTATTTTCACCAACAAAAAATAGTTTTAAGTTGGTTATTTCTATCTTTTGTGGTAGCGTGTCAGTTGGAAATATCAGTTTACATTTCCAAACATTATTTTTGTCATTAATTGTAATAATGCAGTGAGATTATTGTCTGCACAAGGAGTCTGTCAACAGCCAGTGCTGCACACAGAGATCTGATCTGATCATCATCAGTCTGTCTGGAATGACATGAAGTAACAGAACAAACTGAGACTGACTAAATCCAGAAAGAACTGTGGCAACGTCTCCAAGATGAAGAAAAAACCTACTTGGAAAGTTTTAGACACTAGTGTAAAAATGATGTAAAATGAGGATGCTTTCAAAAATATGGCATAAATAGATTTAACTTATCAGTTAACTTCTATAAACTAAATCAAATAAATATTTGGTATTATAGCATTTGGTGGAACAGCTTCTGTTCCGAGGTACACTTGCCCATAGTTTTTCAGCAAGCTATCCAGGTAGTTTTTTTAAGCATCTTGGAGACGTTGCCACAGTTCTTCTGGATTTAGTCTGTCTCAGTTTGTTCTGTTACTTCATGTCATTCCAGACAGACTGATGATAATCACACAGTACTGCATATTTAAAAAAATCAATTATGACATGTTTTACCTGAAATATCTTTGTACTGTAAGTTTTTTAATATAATATTCTGGAAAATCCTTAGGTCTGATTATTCTAATATTATTATATAATATTTATCTTGTTAGTTAAAATGTAAAGTAATCAAAGGAAAAGTGCTGTACTTGATTTTATCTTGCTGCACTTTTGAAAACAAACATTACAATATACGAGAATAACACCAGCTCTCAAGAGCAAATGTGACCCTGGAGCACAAAACCAGTCTTAAGTCACTGGGGTATATTTGTAGCAATAGCCAAAAATACATTGTATGGGTAAAAATGATAAGGTTTTTCTTTTTTGCCAAAAGTCCTTAAGATAGTAAGTAAAGATCATGTTCCATGAAGAAATTTAGTCAGTATCTTACCGAAAATATATTAAAACGTAATTTTTGATTAGTAATATGCATTAATAAGATCTTCATTTGGACAACTTTAAAGGCGATTTTCTCAGCATTTAGATTTTTTCCCAACCCTCAGATTCCAGATTTTCATAAAGTTGTATCTCGGTCAAATATTGCCCTATCCATTCAAATCATACATCAATGGAAAACTTATTTATTCAGCTTTCAGATCATGTTGATTTCAGAAAATTAACACTTACGACTGGTTTTGTTGTCCAGGGTCACAAATGTACAGTATACTCATACTTTCCAAAGTTTCCTATCTCAGAACTGAGGAGTCTAGGGCATGAGAACAATAACAGCATGCATTTGAAATATTCCTGCAATCTGCCTTGATCTATCTTCAAGAGCATCCTTCTTCTTTGATAACATATGATTCAAGTTACAGCGAGAAAAATAAAGCAGACAAATAGAAAATACATTTTATTAGACTGCTTTTGAGTTTCTGATTTACTGTTTTGTTTTCTCTGTCAGTTCATCATTCACACTTGATTTATTTGATTTTCACACTTCCTTTAAATTACCTTTTTTTTCATTCCTTTTGTCAGGCGGAATTTATCAACAGCTTGATAAATTTGTTCATAAAAAGCATTCCTATGCGTCTGACAGTTTGTCTTGCTTTATGTTTGCATATTACTTTGTCTTTATGCATTTAAGCAGAATCGATGCTTTAAGGTAATCAAAAACATTACCTTGTGAATCTAAAAGCTGGTTTTAAGTGATTATACTCCCTGACAAATGCATATTTCTTCACGGCCATAAGAGGAGCAAAAATGCTTATTTAAGCTATTGTTGTTTTTCCATCAGATGTTTTTACGCTCTAAAATATGGAAATTTTGGAGAAATTGTTTTCTCGTGGAATAAATGTGCATGCGCATGTTTTGTCTCTGGTGTGAATTTCCGTTTTCACTGTCAGTGAAATATGCTGACAGGCTGCTGAGATTTCCTCCATTGCCAACCACCTGCATACTGACTGTCTCTCAGGCAGCCTGGTGCCATGAATATTTATACATTCTGTTGCCATCACTTATGTTTTAATCCAGAGTAAACTGTTTTTCTCTGCGCAAGTGGAATTTCCACAGCAATGAAATTCTTCGGCTATCTAGCAGGATAGCATAACAAAAGGGACGCAAAAGTAAAGCCTTGAAAATAATGACTTGTTTATCTATAAGCCAGTTCAGAGGAGAATTAGGAATATTTTGGCCCTTAAACACTCACAAATATCATCCTCTTCAGCTTACGATTTGTCTTTCAGTTAGGATTTTTAACTTTCCAACTAGACTTGGATCAATGACAAAGATGTCATTTACTATTTTAACTTAGGCTTTATAAATTCTGTGAGTTGAATTTTTACTGTTATTGTGCTTGGAAAAACAAAGTGAAATGGAAAATGGGAGTACATTTTAGCTGATGTTTACAATTTGACTCCATGTGACAGATCGTGCTGATCCACTCCACTGAGTTCATTTGCCAGTGGCTTCAGAGAGAATCATTACAGTGTCTGAATATGCATGTTATGTTAATTTTTGCAGGATGGCATTTTTTTCATGCTTATAAAATGGATGAAATTATTTGGAAATAATTTAGTGTCTAGTGTTATTTATTTTTCTAAGTATTGATTTTTTTTTTCAAAATTTTCTATCTATTACGAGGAAAAAAAACAAGCTGTATTTTTCAAAGAATGAAGTACTTTACTGTCTTGAGCTTAGGACATTTTATAAGGTATATGCATTACTTTAGTGTTCAGCTGCTTTGACACACACACACACACACACACACACAAATACACATACAATTACTCCTTTCTGGCAGATGATGTTCTTTTTTTTTTTTTTCAATTTTAACTTTTAATGTGCAAAGAACAAATGTGACCCCTGACCACAAATATTTACACAATACTAATTTACAAACTACCTTTTCCTTAGACACGATATGATAATTTTAACCCTTACAATGTATTTTTGGCTATTGATACAAATATACCCATACTACTTATGATGGTTTTGTAGTCCAGGGTCACATATTCTTCTTTGATGATCATTATAACATATATTTTTTGATTATTATTTATAATGTAACATTATAAATATTATATTACTATTTCATTGTAGTATTCATTGTATTCTTTTTTTTTTAGGGGGGGGGGGGGTGTTGTTGTGTGAGAAACTTGTAAAAAAGCTTTTAGGCCCTAAAGCTCGATTGAGCAAAATAAAACCTGTTCCCATGAGCTTCAAGTACGCTAATTAATTTTTGTGACATCTCTGATATCCCTTCTCACAGTACTTAATCTTTAGACTTTATCTGTGATAAAATTGCGTATCTGACTTATCACATTCATTCCTTCACCATAGGCCTCTCAGCTACTGGCTGAGGTATATCCTCTCCATCATGTACTGCAGTGAGAACAATCAGATAGGCTCCTACATGGAGGAAACCCGGACCTGCTCCTGTCATTACGAGCACCCATCCTGCCAGGGAGTTATCCCGTGCTCTGTAGGTGACGGCCCTCACTGCGCCTCCTGCTCCTACGAGAACCGCTCTCGCTGTGCCAGCTGCAATCCCGGCTACATGCTGAGCCAAGGAACCTGTAGGAATACCATCCCGGATTCTACCGACAACTACATCGGGTTCGAGACGGACCTTCAGGACATGGAGCTGCGCTACCTGCTGCAAAAGAAAGATGGACGGATCAGTATTCATGCCATGTTCATAAGCAATGACGTCAGACTCAACAACTGGTTCGATCCCAGCTGGAGGAAGAGGATGCTGCTGACGCTGAAGAGCAACAAGTTCAAATCTAGCCACGTTCACATGCTCCTAGGGATCTCCCTGCAAATATGCCTTACTAAAAACAGCACCCTGGAACCTGTGCTGTCTGTCTACATCAATCCATTCGGAGGTAGTCATTCTGAGAGCTGGATCATGCCAATTGATCAGAACAATTACCCTGACTGGGAAAGGACCAAGTTAGACATCCCGCTTGACTGTTATAACTGGACCCTGACTCTAGGAAACAAGTGGAAGACCTTTTTTGAGACGGTACATATTTACCTGAGGAGCCGTGTCAAAACGGTATCGTCTCAAGGGAACGGCAGCATCCATTTCGAGCCACTGGAATACATGGACTCGTCCCGTAACCTGGGCTACATGAAAATCAACAGTATGCAGGTGTTCGGATATAGTATGCACTTTGATCCAGATGCCATTCAGGACTTGATCCTGCAGCTGGACTACCCATACACGCAGGGCTCACAGGACTCAGCCTTGCTCCAGCTGCTGGAGATCCGAGACCGGGTCAATCGACTCTCTCCACCAGGACAGCAACCTCTGGATCTGTTCGCCTGCTTATTACGCCACCGTCTTAAACTCTCTACCACTGATGTGGTCCGAATCCAGACCGCTCTTCAGGCCTTCAGCGCCAAGCAGCCCAACTCAATGGAGTATGAAACTACCAAACTATGTAGCTAAAAAGGCACTGCAAGGTAGCAGTATATTTGTAGCTATTTCAGTAACTGTAGTTAAATGGCCTGATATACATTCGGACAAAAAAAAAAAAAAGCATCGGACAGCTGCTGGGATACAGTGTTGATGGTGATGCCAGAGTTCTGGTTTGAAGCACTGATGTAAAGCGCACTTCAATGGCCAAACCTTTTGCCTTTTCTTTTCTTAACTGCTATGATGATTTACAGTAACTCATAGCGAGCTCATAATGACCTCATTCCAGTTTCTGCAGAATTTAGCATCAGCCCCTGTCCTGATAAACAATGTGTGCTGTAGGACTCGTCTGGAAACAGTCTCTTGATTTTTAAAGTGACTTTTATTTTCACCTCTTTATTCCCTGCAAGTATAACAGAGGCCGTAAACACACGGTGAGCCAAACCTTGTTATTGTAATCAGGGGTTTCTGCTGTGTCTGGGCAGAATTCCGACTTCTTTTAGGGTTTTTTTTTTCGCTTTTTCTATGCTGTCTGTCAACACTGTAACTCTCAAAAATATCAGTATCCTAATCAACAATAGATGGTTTTGTTGATGCTTAAAACTATTTTTATGGTATTTGTTGGAATATGAATGTAGGAGGAACGCTGTTTAAAAATCTAAACACCATAAGCAAGGTACTTATTCTATACAGTATGCTGTTTCATGTACATTTATTTTTATAAAATCTATTATTTGTGACAAGTTACAAAGGTAATGTCCATACAATGTATAGAACATGAATTTGTTAATACTCTAAATAAAAGTCATTTTTATGTGCCGTCTGTAAATCTCTCTAATTGCTTGAATTGCACATGACTTTTATAACAACATTTTATTTTGATATTTTTCATTTCATTTCATATACCCTCATGTAAATTCTAAATAGTTTAAAGTAATGTAACAATTTGCGGTAAGGGTACATGAACTACTATGAATTCATGCATAAATTAATGCATGAATTATGCCTTACTTCATGGAGTAATATCTCATGAATTATCAGATTAACATGAGAACTGACATGAGTCTTTCATTCATGACTTCATGGATGAACTACACATTAATTAAGACAGTAACTGTCAGTCTATCAATTAATTTAAGAACTAATGTTTTGTTGTTGTTTTTAAATTAGTTATTAAGCATGTTCATATAGCCCTCCAGATAAATGAACACATCCCCAATTACACACACCAAGTAATTTAAGTAGTTTTATTTGCACAAATAATGCTATTTTATGCATATAAAAAATTATATATTAATTATTAATTAGATTAATATAATCACGACCAGAATAAAAGTTTTTTGTACATAATATATTTCTGTGTACTGTGTAGATTTATTATAAAGACACATACAGAATATAATTTGGAAAT
>JAUYWG010000039.1:11886859-11896895 GCA_034779775.1 Enteromius afrohamiltoni | reverse complement strand
ATATATAAACATACAACATTTGTTTTCAATATATACACACATGTATTATGTAACAAACATACACAGTACACACACACATTACACACAGACACACTTGATTTTGGATGCACTATATATATATATACTTTATATATATATATACTACCATATACTTTTAAAAAAAGCTGGCAGGCAATTCTTTCTGAGAAATGATTCCTTCAGAGAGCCAATTCATCTATGAGAAAAGCTTTGACAACTTGCATGTCTGGTGAAAAAAACACATAAAAAACAAAGCCCTTGTAGAAGCAGTTTCGACTGCTTTTTGGCATAAACACCTGATGTCTAGTTCCTCATTTTTTTCATAAGATCACCTTGAGACGAAGTCACATCATTAAGGAACAAATTGGGAAACTGCTTAAAAAGATTAAAAAAAGTTAGATATCTTTTTTTTTTTTCTCCATTCAGAGATAACCAAAAGTTAAATGGGTTATTGATTAGTCAGATGTGATATGTCTCAAGAAAGACATATCACAGGCCCAGCAAAAACATCCATTTAAAGGGGCAACAGAAGGGGCCAAGTTAATGAGCATTACGGAAAGAAGTTATCAGGAATGCAGTGCACAGATATGATGACTGAATGTTTGTGATGAACAACTGGAACATACTGCACATCAGGCACATCTGGACAGATTTGTTTTCTGCATATCCAGTTCCAATTCAATGACAGGAGAATGATTTCCGCCTGTATTGAATTGTACATTTACAGTAAATAAATGCATGTTCGCCGGGAGACAACTGTGATCACTTTCTTAGATTTTTCTCTGGCAGTCTTCTGCCTTCCTGGAAATTGATGGATTTTACTGGCTCATGCTCCAGCATCCATACTCAAATGTACCACAACAATTGAGTCTCATATTAAAAAGGTGTGTGGTTTGTGTGTTTTATTGGCATTACCAGTTCTTGTGGCTTTCTTAAATTAATTTCAATGGGAATCTAATCAGTACTTGATTACTTAGAATGATGTTCACAAAAAGCAACGACTCCCGATTCAGTAATTTAATTCATTCTTAAAGGATTAGTTCACCCACAGCTGACAATTCTGTGACTATTTAATCACCGTTGCAAACCTGTATCACTTTTTTTACTTTTTATTTTGTTCATGTTGCACAAAAGGAGAAAGTATGAATAATGTTCTGATGCAATTACAGTGAATGAAAACTGAGCTCAATGTTCCGATCGACAACCCACTGGGGTGGAAGATTATCCGTGAATAACGACTTACATTTCGGTCTACTTCTCTCAAAGAGTTATAGTTGAAAGACTTGAAATAAAGTGAGTCACGAACAAATTTTATGACACTTTTATGGCGATTTCTTGTCATTAACTCATTAAGATTGCAAAAAACCAGCCAGGACGTTTTATAATATATGTTTTGCGTTTCACAAAGGATAGGAATTTTGGTTTGAAATGACATTAAGGTGAATAAATAATGACAGAATTTTTATTTTGGAGTAAACCAGCCCTTTAAATGTCTTCTATGCACTTAATACAACAAACTGTAATTGTTATTTGCAACTATTACTATTTCCAACTTTCATTTAAGCTGTTTATACGAGCTCATTTATAAAGGGGTCAGAACAAAGGGTCAGTCTTGCTACATCACTTCAAACGCGGACTAGTGTTAAATTCACAATTACTAAGTAAGAAAAGCTGCCCTCAAAATGGCACAATAATCACCACCACCACCTGAATTCCTATTCAAGCACTTACAGCTGCAATTACAGAGACTAAATTCAGCTAATAGAAGGATTAATATTTTAGAGGTACTGTATAGTTCAAATGTATAATATATATGGTCTCCTGGAGTTTACTGTTTATACACAAAAAGAGCAAAAAATATACCACAGTCACTCAGCATAATGTTTTGTATTAGTTTATATGGTTTTATACGGCCCAATAACCTACTACATACAAAAAAAAACAAAATGCATATTAAAAAAAAAAAAAAAAAGCCCCACATACAACTTCTCTATCATTCCTATTACATACTTCAAACATCTACGATCCGTAAACTGTCTATACTGTTTGTTTTTACTCCTTCTATTGAAAACTCAATGTTCCCCAGAAGAGCAATTTTTGCAACCTCATTCTGTGTTCTTCATAGTTCATCACACAAGCACAATCAAGAAAAACTCCCAAAGTGACACCATCTCCTTACTGAACCCCAGCCTATTCGGAAGGAATATGTTCCCCCATATAAATGTAATGGTTGCACTAAAAGATAATATGAAAGTGCAATAGCGTAGGAAAGTTTTTTTTTTTTTTTTTTTTTAAGGTGAAGGTGACACTGTAACACAAAAAATAAAATCGCCATGAAAACTGTTTCCTGTGTAACTTTATCTTATCTAGCACAAGGTGCCCTATATGGGGTCGTTTCTAATGAGAATAACTCCCCCCTAACTTGAAATGGTCTAAAGTGCATCCGTTTTATATGAGAGAGTGCTGGCTGCACGTGGCAGGTAATTGACATTTGTGTGAGCCGCATATTTGTAGTGCAAATGTTTAGGGGCATAAATTATATTTATGCACATTACATTTTGCTGCCTGAGGGGGTAAGTGAAACTAATTTAGTGGCAATAAAACTAAATTAATGGACTACAAGCATCTGAGCACATAAAGAAGCAATTCTGTTTGAAAGTTATATTAACATCGAGAGTATGTAATTGTGGAAAGGGCCTCATAAAAAGTAATGATTTTACACGCCAAAAATAAATGCGTGTCTCGCTGGAATTATCCAAGTTTCAATCAAAGCTCATCAGCTCCATTTGGATCAAGAAAGACACAGATTTGGCCCAGTGTTGAAACTGTTTCAGCATATTTAATGAACTGGAAGCAGGGCATTCAGATGTGGCTAATGGTGGTGATATAGGCTCTGGCATGTTGAAAATTTAGAGTTTTCGCATTGATCTGCAGCCCTCCAGCATATATCCATAAACACTTTCTGACAATTAGGTTCTGTACTGTAACTAATTAATCTAAATGAATAACTAAGTCTGCCTAGTATACTCTGTTTAACGAGTGCTAATCTATGTGACAGAGTCCTAACAAATACAAATATTTGTTTACACTTTGTGCACTTTTGCTGTTTTGGTAGTTTCATCGGATGCTGAAAAGTCAATGTAAATGTCTTCCAACACATTCAACAAGAATAAGCGATGGATTGAAACGCAAACAAGATGTGACTGACTCCTTATGTAGACTTCACTCCTCCAGCACACAAGTTTAAGAACCGAGGAATTCATGCGTGAACAAGCAGTATGAAATGCTTTAGGCACATGAATGGAGCAACTAAATCAAAAACTCTACCAAAGCTACAAAAAATCAGTCTTGGATTTGGATAAATTCAGCATTACATCATTTATTCACCAATGGATTCTCTGGAGTGAATGGGTGCTGTCAGAATGAGAGTTTAAATAGCTGATAAAAACATCACAATAATCCACAAGCAAACCATATGTTGCATGTTTGTAAAAAACAAATCCATCATTAAAGTTTTTAGAGGGATGCTTCACCTCAAAATTACCATTTTGTCATTAATCACCGTATGTCTTTCCAAACCAATAAAAGCTTTGCGGGTCTTTAAGATATTTTGGAATGAAAACCATTTGCCTGTCCCATTGACTGTCAAGGTCCAGAAGAGTTCAATCTGAATCCATCCTCTGTTGTCCTCCAATATGAAAACTCTTTGACATACAGGTCCTTTTCAAAAAATTAGCATATTGTGATAAAGTTCTTTATTTTCTGTAATGTACTGATAAACATTAGACTGTCATATATTTTAGATTCATTACACACTACTGAAGTAGTTTCAAGCCTTTTATTGTTTTAATATTGATGATTTTGGCATACAGCTCATGAATCGTCAGCAATTCAAATCTTTTTTTTGTAACGGCCACACAAAGTAACATATTTGCATAATGTCCGCCCACGTTTTACATTGCAAACAACTTGCCCACCCACAAACAGTACATGTACAGTACAATACATGAGTGTTTCATTTTCCAACACGCTGTAGTGGCAGACCAATCATAAAGGACTGTGCCATCTGACCAATCACAACAGTGAGGGCTCACAGACAGACTGATTCTTGGAACTACTTCACACGAGTCATTTACGAATCATTTAGAAATGGGGCAAAATGACATCTATTTTTGACCTTGCAAACATGTAAACCTATTTTAAGAGACTCATAAAACAATATAAGCAACCTTTAAAATGGCATAATAGGGGCACTTTAAATAAAAAAAAAAAAAAATACATTTCCTACCCTTTCAGACCACAAGTCTTAAAGTGCTTCAGAAGTAATTAGTGCGACTCTCATTTTCCTGTCAGATTGGTGCCTTTCTGTACAACATGCACCAGTTTGCACAGAAGGCAATTAAACAGGACAATGCCCATTAACTTTTTTAGGAGTGTGAGGAATTATGCACAGACCTCATTTGTATCCAGACGCTTCTCTGTGACATTTTTAACTTTGCGGCTTTAAGGTTTATGTGTACTGCAATAATAAAGCTTATATATTGTGTATCACATTCTGAAAGTAATAATAATTTGAAAATGTCTCAGTATCTAATTCATTTCAGTGCAGCGGTCTGCACTTTGCAGTCTTTTTTTTTTTTTAAATGCCAGTTTTATGGATGTCATCCGGAGCCAAGAAACATTTAATTTGAGAGTGAAAAAGGAGTTTGATGTACTTTGTAATTTGCTTTAAAGCTTCATTGCACTGAGTAAGTCAAAACCTCGAATTCATAATGCATACATAGTATAGCTTTGCATCGGTTAAGCTGTGCATCCCACCTGCGATAATTGCAGTGATTTTACGCACAATCGTTCAACAGAGACACCCCGATGCCATGCAGAGACATCCTTGAAAATACAGAAAATTGCCTTTTTTTCCTCCCTAGAGAATATGTCAGATGAAATCAACAGGGTGGAAAAATAATTGTTTGTATTGCATGTCATCGTTTCTCCATACAGTAAACAAAATGAAAGGGAATTCTGAGGATGAGCGGTGAACGTTATTGACACAAACCGTTCTCCAGTCTTTTGTCCCCATCTAATTCCGATCATCGACAAGAGTGACATTATACGCTGATTGGCACATTGCGCTGAAAGGAAAGTCGGCATCGTTTCCAGCCAAAATGAAGGTGCGTAGCTTGTCACAGTGCTGCCCTGCAGTTAGTGCATGTAGGAGTGCTCTCCTGGGCATTTTCTCATTTATGATTGCTTTTCACTCTTGGCACTTCCAGGACTCCCAATCTCCTTCTTTCCCTCTCATATATATGTAGTTTGACTGGCGGGCAGTTCCTCATTATTTGCATTCTGATACCTGCCAGCACTAATGAGAGAAGGGACCGGTGCTGCCGTGACAGAGCGGGTGGATTAATGCCAGAGAAACAGCGAGGGAAGTCGGGGAATAGTTCATTATGGCACATCTACGACATTTTAACACTGTGATGCTCTTTCTAATAATATGGCATAATAATAAACACCCGAGAGCACTGAGACCCCACCTGAGGGACCATTCCGTCTGTAGGGACCACGTTGTCTTTTTTTAGAGCAATGTGCATTTAAATGTGTTCGGCTTTCTGCTCTTTATTAATAGATAAAGGAGTGTGTTTGTGGCATCTTCTACTGAAGAGTAATAGGTTTGGAGCTCGAGAGCGTTTTTTTTTTTTTATGGAATTCCTGTGGCTTTTTCTCTTGACTTTCTGCTTTGATTTCTAATTTGGGTGTATTGATTTTGCAATGCAAACATGCGGGTTGGTTATGATGGCCTGTTTGAATTGCATTGATCATTGTTGGCCAGCACTATAATTTGGATTAATTTTGGACTGTAGGGAAGTTATATTTAGCACTATATATATAGCACCATTGAGCACTATATACTGTATTTATAGCACTATTGAGTTTCTAACTAACTCTCAGAAATAAAGGTACAAAAGCTGTTACTGGGGCGGTTCCTTTTCAAAGGGTGCATGTTTGTACCTAAAGTGTCCATTTTGGTACATTAAAGGTATATATTAGTACTTAAAGTATACATATTCGAACCTAATACGTACAAAAGTGTACCTTTTCAAAAGGTACCGCCCTGCAGTGTCAGCTTTACTACCTTAAAAGAATGAAAGCAAGAAAAAAGAAAGAAAAAATCGAAACAAATCTAATTGTCAAATTTATCCACACGTGCATATATTAGCGCTGTCAAACGATTAATCGCGATTAATTGCATTTAAAAGTTTTTGTTTGCAATATATGTGTGTGTGTGTGTGTACTGTGTGCATATATTATTTATGTATGTATACACACACATACAGTATACATTTTGAAAAAATTGAGTAAATTATATTACAGATGAATATATCTCATATTAACATATTTTTCTTAAATATATACATGTATATAATTTTACAGTACTGTATATGCATTATAAATATATATAGTACAGACACATATATTATGTAATTAAAGATATTTATATGCATATAATTGCAGTCATAATAGCAAGTTCTTATTGTATTACTTAATAATAAAATAATAAAATCCCATGAATTTCAATAACACTAAATTATAAAACAATTGTGCTAATGTAGTTAAAGACTGTATAAAATGACTTGATTCTTATTAATGTTTATATTTTGTGTCATACATATTTGTATATATTATATATAAGTGTCATTCATGTAGAAATACTAAATCAAATATTAATTGTGGTTAGTTAAGAGAACCTGTTTGAATGGGTTAACTGGACAAACAGTGGAGAAATTACTGTATATTTTATCACTACTGAGTCTAAAAAAAATAAAAAAGGGCAGTCAGCAAAAATCCCCTAACGCTACAAAATGACTTGTGTATTTGGGGATAAAATATACAGCTATTCCACAGAAATATTTATTAAATGTCAAATTGATGGTATCAACGATGCCAGCCTACAGCCTCCCAATGCCACTGGTGCTGACGACGCATAGCCATTCCTCAAAAAGGGCCCCGTGGTTCTGCGCGAAGACAAATTATCCTTTCATTTGAAACGGAGTGTTTCCTTAAATACCTGCTGTGCTAACGAGGCCCTCATGTTGTGTTTGAGTCTCACTCGTCGCTCTATTAGCGTCCGGGGCCCGAGCGCAGGGCTGATCTCACTGAGTGATTAACTAAACCTCAGGGCTGACAGGCCTGCGAGCCTCTACGGAGGGAGAAGCCGGACTAATGTGGGGCTCTGTTTAACAAGCTTGGTGCAGATAGGAAAGACAGCAATGAGAGGACGTGGTGGGAGGATGGTGATGGTGTGATGGCTGCTCAACTACAAGAGAGAAACTCGTGGGCTGACAGTAGTCAGGCAAGACCCCTAATGAGTGGATCCTGACGGATGCCTGAAAGCTGGAGGAAAGCGATAGCGTGCTAAAGGTTTGAATGTTCAGTAACTGGCTCTAAAAGCAAATGGCAGAACATGTCAACACTCTTCACAATCACACCGCTATGACAACACTGCCTTCTGTCACAAATCATAATCAATTAGTTAAACAGATAACAGTGGAGGAGGCTGGATTTTAATACATGCTTGTGCACAGTAACACCATTTATCAGTAGGCTACTGTAATATACGCATGTTACATTTGTCCATACTATTTATTAAAAAACAATTAATTCTAAGTTTAATCAATTGCATTTGTAAACATTTTAGCATACTACAACATTACACTAAAACGCACTTTATTTAAATAGAACTTACACTATACACTATTTTAAATCTTAATTGTATTTATTTTTAAACAAAAAATTAAAAATAGCCAAAAATAACTGTTTTGAACCTTCTATTATCAAAAAAACTTCAAAAAAAGTCAAACCTTCAAAAAGATTTCTTTCAACACTGATGATATTAATTGTAATAAATATTTTTTTAACAAAAAAACAGCATATTACAATGGATTCTTAAGGATCGTGTGTCATCAAAATTCAGATTTGCCATCACAGAAATTAAAAAGACATTACGTTTTATCAATATTTTATTATTTAGTATTTTAGCATTATTAAGTAAATTTTCATTGCAAAATCTCATTGTAAAATGTAAAACCCTACATCAAACATATAAAAATGTTAAGTGTGTATTTACAGTATATACATTATGTGTGTGTGTATTATTATTATATGTTGTATATGCAAGTCACTGTTGGATGATGTTAATATAGAAAACAGAGATATGTAATTTATATGTTATGTTGTTTTATCTATTATTTCTATTATTTGTTGTTATCATAATATATGCATGTGTGTGTGTGTGTGTGTGCATGTTTGTGTGGTTTATGAGGACACAAATTTGCATAATGACATGGGTATGACATATTACAATATGAAGGTGATTTATGAGGACATTTTCAGTGTCCCTGTAATTCAAAAGGCTTAAAAAACATACTAAATTGTGCTTTTTTTGAAAATCTAGGTAGGAGTAGGTTTACGTGTAGGGTCAGTGTTGGACAATAGCACATAAAGTCTGTACAGTATAAACACCATTACGCCTATGGAGAGTCCCAATAAATGTGTGTGTGTGTGTGAAAATACAGAAAGTCAAGTTTAGCTGGAGAAGGGGTTTCAGACATCAAATTAAAGGAATATCCCTACCTTCTAGTAAAAAGGTAAGTTATCAACTTTCTTTTTGAAGATGGTGAAAGGAGACAGAAAGAAAGATTGGTGCTTAACAATAGCTACACACGGCGTGATTACAGTCATTATGGCAGACGTAAACTGACAGCTACGCTGATGTCCTGGAGGTATTGCAAATGGCTGAACGTGAAATGTATAGTTGACAGTCTCTCCTGAGAATATCAAATTGTTTGAAAACAGCTTAATTAGCAGCTAAATCCGTTTATCTTTACAGACGAAAGCTCTCTGGTGTTCAATTCCTCACACAGGTTTCAAAGCATTATGGTCAGGAGAGAAAATGAGTGACACTTTAAATAAAATTTCAATTAGCACACTAAACATAGCATCTCAACAAACACAATTACAACCTGCAAGTGTAAAAGTCACCAGTGTTTACTTCAACTTTCAGTGACAAAACCTCATTTGTATCGGTTTCAAGAAAGCGGGAATAAGGCCAAGGTAGGTTCAGCCTGCTCCTCATTATCTCTCAGAAACTTAAAAATATGGTGAAGAAACATATCAGATGATAAATCCTGTGACAGAGACCAGTTTCCATCAGTCAGACAAGCACTGCAAAACCACCGCAGCTTCTTTGTGTGCTCAAGTCAGCATTTTATCAGCCTATTAAAACTACTCGGAGCTGTCACTGCAGAACGCACCGAGTGCCCATTTCTCCTTTTCTGTGTGACATGCTCTGGAGTTTGCTAGGTATATTGTTTGTAGGTATAAGGCTATGTCAGAATACTGTAACAGAGCTCTGTGCTCTTAAACATGCCCAAAATCCTCATTATCTGTTGCTAAATTCTGAATTAATGATCTATGCCCAATACCTTCTCTGACACTCTACTGTGAAGTGAGTTTTCAGGGCTACTGTTACGCCCCGTGGCTCGGAAAGGACGTAACAAAAAGTGGGGACACACGAAAGAGTGCGAAAAATATACAAAATTTATTAACCAAGCAAAACTATACAGAAAAACAATAATGTAGCATGAAGTCGTCAGTAATCAGTGATGTAAAAGCAAGTGCGTGTATGCGAGTGTAATGTACCATGGCAATGTTGGATGCATAAAAATAAATGAAAAAACAAAGATCAAAACCAAAATCAAGTCCAAAAGTACAATGCCCCCCAGAGCAGTCACCAAACTGCTCTTTAAAAAGGGACAGGTAACAAGCAGCAGGTGTCCTCAATCCCGTCCGCAAACAATCAGCTGGAGGGCGGAGCCATTACAGCATTCCTCTCAGAGAGGATGCACAACTCATGGGTCGTCACAGTTAGGATCTGCTTTCTAAACTCTATTGGGGTTAGACAGCACGTATCAGGACCTACTCACTGTCGAAATCATACTCTAGATTTAGTACTGTCACA